>CM033349.1:8507091-8927611 GCA_019395295.1 Osmanthus fragrans
CTCGGCAAGCTCCACATCTGATGTCTCAAATTCATTGTCAGATATAGGTGTTATGAGAAACTCAGAAAACTTAGTAGTACCAAAAGTAAGAAAGTACACTTCCATAAACACCCCTTCATACGTGATAGAAATTTTCCATTGAGATAAGGCTGATAAATTTTTAATTAGTAATTGATAGCATCAAAATGATACTCACTGCAGGTTTGAGTACATGTTGCACCAAAACTGGATCGAGAGATTTTCCTTTATGCTTGCGAGTTATGGGAAAAGTTGTTTTCTTTGGAATGTCAAGTTATACATGGTCCCATGAGATGGAGTGTGTAGTGTTGTGTTGGAAAAGGAAAAGAAATGACCATGAGATTCACTGTCTCAAACTTTTTATTCACTCCCGGAATAGCAATGAAAAAAAACCAAATTGAAACTCTGAAATACGATTGGCTAAGTCCTGGATTTGGTTCAAATTGTGTTTAGTGGCAGTGCATGTATGAGCATCTGAATTTTTATAAAGTTATTAGCTCGATGAAGTTATTGTCATTCCTGGATTGTCTTTTCCTCTTTGATCAATAGCTTAAATTTCTTTTTTCCTCTTTAAATTTTTCTGACTAATAATTTATCGGTAACTTTAATAGATTATCACTAGATTTTCTAAAATTTATCATATTGGAAGTGAGTGTTTGTGATTAAGAAACTGGAATCCTGTTCCTGCAAGCTTAACATAAAGATTCATTATGAAGATGACTTTCAACAACAAAATGAAGTAGTGCATAAATCTCATCTTGTAATTTCAGTTACGTTGGTCTAAATTTGACAACTCTAATCCTGTTACTGTTTCTGAAGAATTTCTGTATATTGTGTGTTTATTTCCTGAGTGGAGGGGGAGTTAGTGATAGCAACTAGAAGTTATTGCAAGATGTGAATTGACATAGCATTTGTTGAGGGTATACTTCTTATGATATTTAGTTCATTCCACTCGTTCTCTTATTTTTTTTTAATATTTCATCTAGAGACCAAATAATATCGTCAATAATTGCCTCCAATCATGCCATTTGCTCTGTGCTTTCTTTTTATTAAACTTTAATGGTATCTTCTAGTCGGACTTCAGAACCACTACATAGTCAAGGTAGAAAATAGGCCTTGGTAAATCAATATCCTTAATCAAGTACTACCAAATTTTCAGATCTCCTTCCTCCACTTTTAGTTGCAGACTTTGATGCCTGTTTATTGAGTACTTTGCGAATTTTGACTTTTTATATCCGCTTCTATTTCAGGGGAATGCCGCTCCATCAAGTTCACGATCGAGGCAAGAAGTGGTGGTGTATGGGAGAAGATGACAGTATCTTTGTCTATGGAGAAGGGACATTGGATCAAGCTGCATATGATTCCTATTGTGTCGAAAAGAATGGCTTAAACTACAGCAACAGTAACAAGGTTTGCAATTCTATCACAATCCGGAACAAAGGAAAATCTACCCATAGCAGCCGCATGGTTCCACTGAAAGATATCATAGTGTTATCATTATAATTGGATTTGGCTCCATTCATTTTACAACATTGAATTTGTTCATTGTATGTGTTCCAAAGAAATGTACATTGGCTTTGGACACATCAAAAATTGTGACTTCATTCGTTCAAGCATTTTCCATTGGCTTTTCCTTGATGTTGGTTATTGTTTAAGAATTCTTGTTGTGAGACTCGGTTTTCCCATGCTAGCATGAGTACCGGGCTCCTACCAACCTGAATAGCAATTTTAGAACAATTTTGGACAAACGAGATTAGAAAAAGGATAAGAATTATTTTTTGCGGTTGTTTTATTAAATTATTAATTTACTTTTTGTTTTACCAAAATTGAACAAATTTATATTCTCATTCAAAACCACTCACCATCCTCGTATACCATAAGTCCATAACCAAACTTTAAAGCTTTGTGTAGTGCAGAGTTCATTTGCTTTCAGTCAAATTTGGACCAAGGAGTATCGTTCTTCAAATTCTCTCATGTAATGTAGAAATGTGCTTGTTCTTGTGATTCTCATATTAACGAAGGAAAATGATGTCTAGAATTTCCTTGAAATTTCAATCCTTTGAATTTCTGATGAAATAGAAAAATGTGAATACAAAAGGATACAAAAGAATAACTAATAGACAAAGAAAGACTAATCCAATCTCTTGCAATTTTGTTTTACCCTCTTAACAAGAATTTATCAAGAACGAAAATGTGTAAAATAAGAACAATTTTGTCTCCCTGGCTTGGTTAGAAGGTTCACTGTTTTGATGACAATATATGCACCAGTCTGCTCCAGACATCTACCACGACGTGTTCGGGGATAGGAACCTCAAGACGAAGCCTTAGACACGTCCTTATTGGACCTGTTGTACTTCATATGGCTCTTGACGAGTTGGCCAGCAGCAAGTGCTGACATGAGAGAAAGCTCTCCTGCAAGAACGGCCCCAGCTACAATGGTAGCTAACTGCCTTGCGTTTGATCCTGGAGCCTCCTTACTGGCTCCCTTCACTCCAAGCAAGTTTAGGCAAGCTGACTGAGACGCAAGTTGTGTCCCACCTCCGACTGTACCGACCTGAAAGAAACCAACAACAGCAAAATTAGCCACAGATCTCCTTTTACTCGCACCCAAGACAACCATCTTCTTGAAAAATGATTCAGTAATGAAATTTACCTCAATAGAAGGCATTGTTACGGAGATGTGAAGGTCCTTTCCACCGTTGACAGCTTCCATCATGGTGATACAGTGAGAACTCTCAATATTTTGTGCAGGATCTTGGCCAGTGGCAATAAATATAGCAGAGACAATATTGCTGGCATGGGCGTTGAAGCCACCCAGAGCTCCAGCCATAGCAGAACCAGTAAGGTTCTTGAGCATGTTGAGCTCCACCAAGGACTCCACATTAGTCTTGAGGACCTTCTTCACCACATCTTCCTTAATGATAGCCTCACAAACAACTGATTTACCCCGACCTTCAATCCAATTCACAGCAGCCGGTTTCTTGTCTGAACAGTAGTTTCCTGAAATGCACAATATAATGATTTTAGCATGTCAACAAATTTTATTAGCTTATTTAACTTGTGAATACTAGAAAATGTTGAAGAGAGAACACAAGATGAGGAAAGTGAATATCAAATTACCAGAGATGCCAATAACATCCATGTCTGGGAATTCCTTGTGAAGGAAGTCCATCACATTCTGCACTCCTTTAGAGACCATGTTCATGCCCATTGCATCCCCAGTACCGCAGGAGAACCTGGTGTAGAGATTCTTGCCCGCAATCGCACACTTGATGCTCTGAAGCCTGGCAAATCGGCTGGAGCTGTTGAAAACAAGCGACAAGGCCTCGAAATTGAGAGGGTCCTCGAGGAAAAACTTCAAATCAGCAGCGCGCTTGGCAGTGCCGAACCTGACAACGGGAGCCCTGGTCATCGCGTCCCTGAAGACCACACTAGAGGCCCCGCCAGAGACATAGATGGCCTTGCATCCCCTGTTGGTGCTGGCAACCAGGCAGCCCTCCGTGGTGGCCATGGGAACCGAGAATTCTCTGCCATCAAGCAACAGAGGCCCAGCGATGCCCACCGGAATCTGAACGTAACCCACCGGCATCTCGCAGCACTGACCTAGTATGGCGTCATAATCGAAGCCCTCCAAGGGCAGCCCTGTGAGAGACTTTCCACTGATCCTCTGTAAAGCCTCACGGCGAAGAGCAGCGGCACGGCGGGTATCACCAAGCTTGGATTCGAGAGAATAAGAAGGGGTCTTGCCCTCCACCACAGACTTGATGATGTCCTCGTCCACCTCCGAGAGGGTGAGTGCCGGCAGTTGATCAGCAGCATCAATCTTGTCTAGTTTGGATTTAGGTCTGGGAGAAGCAATTTGGCAATCAGATAGGGCTGGAGCGGCAGCACAGGGAGCGGTACGGGAATCCTCCTCATTCATCAACTGATCAATCTCCTCTAATTCATCCAAAATGTCATGGGTAGCACGGGGAATAATCAACGACTGCACAAAGCTGATGCCGAAGAAGCATAAGAGATAAATAAAGGAGACAAGAAGGGCAATTATAGCACAAATTTCTGAGAGGGTGAGGACGTGCAGAGGGGCAGAGTTTCGGATCTTTTCACGCCATCGGAGGAGTAGATAGTAGACGGCGGAGAAAAATGATGGTGAAGAAGACTCCGTTAGCTAGGTATAGAGGTAGAGGAAGGGCATCTGAGGACGAATCATGCTTTTTGGTGGACGGTTTTTGTGATTCTTGAATCATCGATTGTTGTTTGACGTCCATTCTAATTGTAGATTATGGTCCCTTCCCTTTAATTCAGGCCTATCGATGATGAAGATGAAGAAGAAGAAGAAGCTGATGGTTTGAAATGGTAGCTCAAGTCTGTTTTTATAGGGTTTGTTGCTTATTCTCCATTTTGGATTTTACGGAGGTTTCGTAGAATGTGTTCAGTTATGGACTGGACTTGCAATATTACAGTCAAATTCGTCAGCCGCTTTAGTGCTAAAAATAAGAACATTGTCAATGTCATGTAACAAAATTATTACTAGTATAATTTATAGAAATGGGTAAATGAAAATTCTCACTTGACTGATTTCAAATATATATATATATTCTCACTTGACTCGTATGCTTTTACTAGTATAATTTATAGAAATGGGCAAATGAAAATTCTCACCTGACGCATCAAACTTTAATTTCGCTCGTGTTTGATGGAGAATAAAATTTCTCACTTAGACTCGTCAAATTTTAATTTAGCCCATGTTTGATAATATGTTGTTGAACTTTGATTTGAATAAAAATTAAGATTTTAATCTCAATCAAATAGGGGCTTAATGATGTGATGCATGGAACAAAAGCAACGAAAGCAAGTCTAGACAATGATCCATTGATCGTTAAAGAAGTGCCTATAACTAGGTCGTTAGCGAAGATGGTTAAAGAAGCGATGTGACTACTTGTTCAAGCTACAGTGGACGAAACATTTATCATGGCAAACAAAGATACATGTTTCATGTTTGGCTCAGAAGAGAAAAATAGATGGTTTAACTTGATTCAAACAATGGACGGCAGAGCCGTGCATGTATACTATGCGATGACATAATATTATAAGACATGCGGTCCCATGTCTTGCCAATAGAAAACCCAACTGAAAAATTTGAAGTGATCTATGCGACCGCATAGGTTAAAGCTATGCAGCAGCATAGTACAATTCCTAGACACGAATTTTTCAAATTTCGCGTAATCTTCTATTTATTTTAAAACTCTATTTTATGTTATCTTTTAGTATTTTTAGACCTTATTTTCGTGTTATCTAGGGTTTACATGAGTTCTTTATAAATAAAACTCATTATTTTCATCGTAAAATAACTTTTTTCATAAATAAAATTGAGAGATTAATTTGTGAGCATAATTTTGCTTTCATCTTTGTTTTTCGTTGAACTGATTCCGAACTTATCAAAATTTATTTATTGCGGCGTTTAAACAATTCGGGTGAGATTCTTGAGTTTTGTGATCACAGATTCACGGGGTCAATATATTGTCGACGATTATGTTAGGTCTTTAGTTCAATATTTTTGGATTAAATTCTAAACATGATTCTTGACTTTCTTGAGTTTGAATCAATCTTGTGTGATTTTCGTAGCTACCATTGCTATGTGGGTTTGTATAAGTTGGTATCAGAGCTTAGACTTCAAAAATCAAAGTTATATTCTTTGTCCTTTTTGTTTGAGTATTTTGTTTTTTTTTTCTTTTCTTTTTTTTTTTTTCTGTTCTTCATCTTTTGAGTCATTTAATTTATAAAAGTACCAAAAAAAATTCAAATTTTTTTTTTTTTGGCTAATTTAACACCCAAATCGATTTTCATTTTTTTTGCTGGTATCGTAGTGGAATTTCCAAGCGAAAAAAAAAATCGAATTTAGAAAAGAAAAAAAAATAGAAAATTATCAACAGTATATAATTTCATCTTTTTGAGTAAAAAAAAATCTAAAATTCAAAAGCTACTTTCTTGTATTAATATTAGTTTTCATTCAAAGTGTCAAATTCCATTTGCTTCTTTCTTTCCTTCCTTGAGTTTTTTAAGTTACAATTTCTCATTCATATTCTAGTTTAAATTCTTTAAGGATAAAACTTGGTTGAGATCAAATTTGTTCTTTGAAGTACTTGAGTGAAAGCATTGAGTGAAAAAAAGAGAGTCAAGAATGGTGAAAATAATAGAGGAAAAAAGCTAAATTTGAGTGATACAAGAGCGTAAACATGTGAGTCAAATATTACTTTAGACTTAGGAAGTCTGAAAAGGACGAATCTACTTCAAGCAGGAATATTAATCAAGTCAACATGTCAGATGAGGTGACGACAGTTCGAAAGATTGTTTGAAGATGTGAGAGACATGTTGGATATGCAAGATGTGTGAATGGAGAGACATGACCTATTACTTGTTAATTTACATCGGGAACAACATAGAGGAGTTCCCAATGCAAGGATGCAAGGTAGGCGAAAACCTAGGATGGAGATTCGTTGTGAATATGAAGTGGGTAGTGACATTGACGAGAATACATTAATGGATGCCAAGTTAGGAAGAATGATGGATAGAGGAGTTATGCATGAAAGAATGGGTAGAGATCTTGTTGGAGATGGAGTTGATAGAAGCATAAGCAATATCAAAGTGACAATTCATTCATTCAAATGAATAAGTGATCCGGAAGTATACTTGAAGTGGAAGAAAAAGATAGAGTTGATATTTGATTGTTACAACTACTCGAAGGATAAGAACGTAAATATTGCAGTATTTGAATTTACCAATTATGCTATTACTTGGTCGGATCAAGTCGGATCAAGTAATGAGATCAAGTAGTGACAACTATGAGGAAGAATCACGAAAGACCTATTAATACATGGAATGAATTGAATGTTATCATGAGGAAAAAGGGTTCGTACCTAATCATTACTTTAGAAGCTTCATAAAAAATTGCAAAACCTCTACCAAGGTTTTAGAAGTGTGGATGATTATAATAAAAAGACAAAGATTGCTATGATTAGAGCAAATGTTGAGGAGGATAGGAAGGCCACCATGGCTAGATACTTGAATTGTTTGAATAAGGAAATAGCTAATTTAGTGGAATTACAACATTATGTGGAGTTGGAGGATATGCTACATGTAGCTATGAAAATGGAGAGACATTTGAAGAGAAAGGAAACGACTAGGTATCTATTGGGTTCTAATCATTCTTGAAAATCGAAGTAGGATAACAACAAGGAAGATTGAGCTGTTTCAAAAAGTAGAACTGAACTATTAAAGGGAAGAGTTGATAGTGCTAGCAAGGTCACTGCCAAAGCAGAATTCCAACCATCTAGGAGTCGAAACATCAAATATTTTAGGTGCTTGGGGATGGGACACATTACTTCTCAATGTCCGAATAAAAAGGCCATGATTTTGCGAGACAATGGAGAAGTGATGAGTTATAGTGAGGATGACTATGAGGACATGCAAGAATTGGAAGAAGATATTGATGGAGAGAAGGTGGAGTATACAATGGGTGAGCTATTGGTTACAAGTTGAGCACTTAGTGCTCAAATAATAGCGTATTTGGAGCAATAAATGGAGAACATATTCCATACGAGTGTCATAACAATAACAAGCGTATGAATTATTGGAGTAAAAAATGGAATGTACAGCATTATTCCACACGATGTAGCCCTTACCCATGCTGTGGGGTCCGCCATTATTTTAATCGCGGGACCCACTCTCAAATGTGAGAGAACTATGTATCATGATGTGCGCGACGCTGTACATGTAGCATCTTTCTTGTACCAATGTGGCTAGCACTACACTTGTTGAGAAATTAGGGTTAACTATGTTAAAACATCTTAAACCTTACAAACTGCAATAGTTGAATGAATGTGGGAGGTTAAGGTGATTATGAGAGTATTGGTGAGTTTCTCAATTAGGAGATATCATGATGAAGTGATGTGTGACACAGTTCCTATGCATGTTGGGCACATTTTGTTGGGAGGCCATGGCAATATGATAGGAAAATGGTGCATTATGGGTACAAAAATAGATATAGCTTTACCAAAGATGGAAATCTATTATTGTTGCTCCATTAACACCAGCAGAAGTGTACGAGGATCAAATCAAATTGAAAAGTGAGGTAGTGAAAAGATTGAGAGAAGTAGAGAGCAAGAGAGAAAATAGTGAGATGACTAGTAGTGAGAAAAAAAAATGAGTTTTCCGAGATTTTAGAAAAAGAGTCCTTCGAAAGGAAGAGATTTCATTTTTGTTGTAGTGGATAGATTTAGTAAAATAGCATATTTCATTCCATGTCATAAAACTGATGATGCCACAAATATTGCGGATTTATTCTTTAAAGAAGTAATGCGCTTACATGGGATTCCTAGGAGCATTGTATCGGATAGGGACGTTAAATTCTTTAGTCACTTTTGGAGGATTTTGTGGAATAAGTTAGGTACCAAGTTATTGTTTTCTACCACTTGTCACCCACAAATCGATGGACAAACTGATGTTGTTAATAAGACCATGATATTATTATTACGCACTATAGATAATAAAAATTTGAAGAGTTTGGAGGAGTGTTTATCATTCATTGAATTTGCATATGATAAGGTCACTCATTCTACTACTTCTTGTTAACCATTTGAAATTGTATATAATTTTAATTCACTAACACCTTTAGATTTAAGTTGTTTACCTGTTAATGAAAGAAGTAGTTTAGATGGAAAGAAGAAGGCTGACTTGGTGAAATTGCTCCATGACAAGATAAGAGTACAAATTTAAAAAAAGAACAAACAATATGCTTCTCAAGTAAACAGAGGATGGAAGAGCGTTAAACTTGAACCCGGTGATTGAGTTTGGGTACATTTGAGAAATGAACGCTTTCTAGAACAAAGAAAATTGACGTTCCAACCATAGAGAAATGATCCATTTCAAGTCTTTGAAAGAATTAATGACAATGCCTACAAACTAGATTTTTCTGGTGAGTATAATGTTTCAGCTACTTTTAATGTCTCTAATCTTTCTCTCTTTGATGTAGGTACTGATTCGAGATCGAATCATTTCTAAAAGGGAAGGGTGATGTGATCCACGGAACGAAGGCAAGTCCGAGCATAATCTATCGATTGTTAAAGAAGGGCATATGACTAGGTTACGAGCAAATAGTGTTAAAGAAGCGATGGGACTATTTGTTCAATCTACAGTGGACGAAACATTGATCATAACAAGTAAATATACAAGTTTTATATTGGGCTCGAAAGAAGAAATGAGATGGTTTAACTTGATTCAAGCAATAGACGATGAAGCTATGCGTGTATACTATGCGACCACATAGTATTACAAGACACAGGGTCGAATGCCTGCCAGCAAGAACCCAGCTGAAGGATTCGAAGTGACCTATGCGACTGCATATGCTAGAACTATACGGCTACATAGTACAATTTCGGGACGCGAATTTTTCAAAATTTCGCGTAATCTCTTATTTATGTTAAAACTCTATTTTATGGTATCTTTTAGTATTTTTAGACCTTATTTCCGTGTTAACTAGGGTTTACACAAGTTCTTTATAAATAGAACTCATTATTTTCATTGTGAAACAACTTTTATCATATATACAATTGAGAGATTAATTTGTGAGCATGATTTTGCTTTCAATTTTTATTCTTCATTGAACAAATTTCGAACTTATTAAGATTTATTTATTGTGGCATTCAAATAATTGGGGGTGAGACTTTTGAGTTTTGTGATCACGAGATCAACATATTGTCAGCGATTATGTCGATTTTTTAGTTCAATATTTTTGGATCAAACTCTAAACGTTGATTATTGGCTTTAGTGGGTTTGAATCAATTTTGTGTGGGTTTCGTAGTTACCATTGCTACGTGAGTTTGCATCACTTAATTTCAATTGAATTTTTTAATTTGATTTGATTTTAAATTTCACCACACATGCAATCTCCATTATTGATGAAAATTGTTAATTGACGACTATATTGCAACGAATTTTCACTAATCATGGCATGTCAACTTATCACTATGTTACATTGCACATCTTTTAACAATGTAATCAAAAGACACTAATATAATTGTTGTTTTTATGGTGACACTACTGATTATTCTTGCGTAAAAGACCAGTTATAGATGAGTACTAATCATTTTTTAGCAATTTGGAAGATGATATATGTCATAATATATTATAATAGTGAATTTTAACACAAAACTGAAGTTCAGCGACTCAAATGAGAAAAATTAAAAGTTCATCTACTTAACAGGAATTTCGCTAAATTTCCATCGCCCGCAAATGAAGGTTAACCATACTTGGTGATTACTGTAGTCTCCCTACGTGACATTCTACATGTGATTGTTATATTATTAATATGAAAATCCATTTAATTGTTTCCTTTTTCTTTTTTCTTTTTTTAAATTATTAAAATTATGATACGTACGATATCATATATGATGACTACTATTGTCATTCACTATGAATATTATTCGCAAAAATATATTTTGTTTCCTAAAAATATTGTTATCAAAATACTATATTATTTTTTCAAGCTTTTTTTTGTGTTGATTATAATCAAGATAGGAGGTATGTGCTCTTGTTTGGCAATGGTTTAGATTATAAACACTTCTGAATAAATTACTTTTTATTCATACATTTCATAAAATTTACAAATACTACTCACTTATCAATTATTTCTATCTATTTATATTTTAAAATGATTATAAAACAATTCATATACTAAAAATGAAAACGCCAAGAAAACGCCAAGATACAAGTCTAATACAACCAACAATAACTTAAAATATTAAATAACAAGATATATTATCATTTACCCTTCATTCAATTAAATATATATATATATATATATATATATTTTAAAGTCCATTTATGTGAACCATACTTTTCTAGCTTTTTTTATTTTTATTTTTATTTTTTTTTATTTAGGTCTTGTGCTATTTTCGTACTTATCTACAATAATCGATGATTATTATTATTTTAATTAATAATAAACACATTGATTTACTCTCCAATATATTAAAAGCGTCGCAATTCCATTGAAAAAAAAAAATCAAGAAGCTTATTATCGACTATATTGATAGTGATTAGTGTCTATTTATGATAGATATCATTATTATTTTCATAATTGAAGTTGTCAATGTAAAGGTTGAACTCCAATTTTAAGGATCCTCCAACCGTCCCGTCCCGTAGAGCATTGTGGATGAGGTAAATTGCGGGATGTACCTCAGTAGGCCAGGATACAAGAGTTGTCATACTGGTGTCCACAAAAAGTCAAATTTCATATCTTGTAGGAGGCAGTAATCGAACCCTCACACTTGCGACTGTCAGCTCAGTTAAAATTATCTCACTCATATCCTTTACACCATTGAACTTTGCCTGGGGGGCTTGAAGTTGCCAATGTAAACCCAATGGAACATGGTCAGACTTAAAAATTGAAAATACCAATAATGTTTTTGGCACGTTACCACTAATCCATTTTATTTCTACTGGTCTCGAGTGGTTGGCGCCAGTTTTCTTTTACCAAGACTAACCAAATATTGGAATATACCAATTGTCGTCAATGTAGCAGTTGAAGTTGTACTAATAAATTTTAGGTAGAAAAAGTGTTACATAATACTTTTATTTAATGCAGACCGCCATCTTCGAGCATAAAATTCTAGCCTCGTGGGTCCAGTGCCACAAAATTTGACTCAAGACGGTGGTGGAAGACTGGAAGTTCCCATTGCAATTCGTTAATTGATTTCCACCAAATTAAATTGCTTTCCTGTAAATATTCTTATCCACGTAGATAATAAGTTTTCTTCTGTATAATGTCAAAGTAGAAGGCAATAAAGTCAATTTGGAATATTTGTCATGCCTATTTTTCTTTCGATCTCTAAATTATGAGAGTTGACAAAGTGCTGGTGTATCAATACAAGAATTTGCTCTCTTTACTTTGTATTGTTGATACTTGATGTTACCAAAAATTATATATACTAATGAATGAATCGAACTACGAGATCTTTAGTACAGTTTTTGGGCACATATAAAGTAGTCTAGTTGAGTTTGGATTCTCTTTGACGTTTTAGTAGTATATCCAACTTTAACATCTCCCAATGACGGTGTGAGTTGCGTCGAAAGTTACCTGAAGAATGAGTACCTTCCGAGGAAAAAGGCTCTTTACCAACCCATCATTTTATGACACAATTGCTGCCACGAAGGCTGTCGATTATCTCCTCGGGTCATCTCACTTGGACCCCGCATATCTCTCAGCTCTCTGCACAATTTATTGTTGTTGTTGGAGTTGAGTAGTCCGTCTTCGAAGGATTTTATCAAACCAGACTTTAGATCAACTATAACAATGCTAAAGTGAATTGAAAAAAATTACAACATAAGCAAAAATAGACAATATTTTCTGAAAGTTCATCTCCAATGCAACACTTATCTAACTGATGTAGCAAGAAAAAGTAAACATTATGAATCTAATTATATAGATTATTTTAGGAGTAAGTTAAAAAAATTTATACTCTCCATCTACTTATTCTTCTCTCTCAATTTTTTAATTTTTTTTAATTTCTATTCTATAAAATAAATTTGAGCTTTAAGCCCCGTTTGAGCCATATTATTTGTAGAATGAAAATGAAAAATATAACCATTATAACCCCACATAGGAGATGAAAAGTAAAAAATAATGACTGAATATAATTAAAATGGTCATATTTTTCATTTTTAATCAATCTTTCCCAACCCCCATCTCACTTGGAGCTGCCCTCGAACTCAAAATTTACCCAAAATATCCACAGAAAATTTGATGTCAACAAAAGTAACTAGGACAAATACAAATTTCCATTATTTACACTTGACTAAGAGATCTTTAACTTATTGAACTTCAATTTCATTTTTTTCCACACTTATTATATGTTTGAAACAGTAATGCTATTTATCGATGTGACGTTAAATGTTAAAACCAATATAGTAAATCTTATATCTATACATTCAAATGAGCTTATTCTTTCGTAGCACATCACGACCGGCGATCATATAATAACATCATGTTTGAATCCACACATAAAATTAAATGCTAATAATTAAAACTGAGCACGGATTCTTCGAAAGTATCCGACATCAAATAACTTATATTGACCAGTGGAAACAGTTTCATAGAATTGTTCAACAAAAGGACACATGCATTAAGTGGGAAAGAAAAAACAAGCCTAGAGTGGTCCACTGGCTTATAGTTATATTTATGATAGAAATCACCAAATACCATTTTATTTTTTTTCAAAACACTGGATAAACTACGCAGATTATCTAAGCTGCTATTCACTTAATTTATCAATTCATCAATGCTTATTTTACCTATTCTAACATGTCACGTTTCTTGTATTCAAAATTTTGAAACCATCATTGAGGAATTTGTCCAACTACTTCCGCAAAAAGGGGAAAAAAAATATGATATCATCTCTTGTATCACTTAAACAAGGAGAAAAACAAAGAGAGGGAGCATCATCGACAGGGTAATTTCAAGAAGTGGCCACAGTCGACTCCATAATAGGATTATCCTTGTTGAAGGATTGCCATTCAACTTCCCTGAGAATTTTAAACCTCTCATCTAATGTAACAAATCCAGCTTGGGGTGCTACAACGCCTGAGAGTCCAGCTTTATAGAGTAGAAGCACCCCAGCTCCCATATCAGGTCCATGGAGCTTTCCTGTCAGCAACACTCGAAGAGGCATGAAGAGAGATCTTCCCTGGAGTCAAATTAGAAACAATTTGAAACCGATATCTAACCCTAAGCTAGGCAAGAGTCCTGTACTAAGAGGACAAATTACAAACCTTTAAACCATCCTAAGGATGGTGATGGCAGAGCCCCAATTGATAGAAGAAAAATCCACACCCCTTGGGGGTTATTGTGCACTTGGAAGCAGTAGCAAAAAAAGTATATTTTTTCAAGCAGACCTAACGATTTAACAATTATTTAGCCCTTGTTTGAGCCCCATTTTGTCAAAAACTCATTTTTTTCAAAATTCATTTTCAATCATACATTCTCAAATAAAATAATTTTACAAGTAAACCGAAAACTTTTTCTTTATTTTTTAACCACACATTTTCCAAAAAATACTATTCAGTATACATTTTTTTCCCCCAAAATGGGGCTCAAACAAGGGTTTAATAAGAATGTCTTAGTTTATGCTCCTACCTTATAAACGGGGAAAAGAAGTGTCAATTATCTTCACCACTAACCTTGCGTTTCAGGGTTTTACCAAAGCTCTTGACCCACTTCTGCCATCCACTGTGGCCTTCTTCAAGCGCACAATTGAGCTCACCAGAGTCATAGGCAGCGAGCAAGTTAGCTGCAATATCTGAAAGCTGATCTTCTAGGACAGGTTTACCTTCCGGACTGTAATCAAATGTGGACTGTAATAAATGTCAACCACAGCAGCAATAACAATCATGACCTATGAGTAATACATCTTGCAATCACCTAAGCATTTAGCGCAGGCTACATAACTACTATCAATGATGATACATCAATGGAGAATAATAATATATTCATAAATTTCTATGCAAAGTATTAGCTTTTAATATACAGTCACTATTATGTTGCAGCCCACCCTAGTAGTGGTTTCTTAGACTGATTTTGCAGAAGTTACCCAAAATCCCTACTAACGAATATGGTTGTTTTCATATTGGGAATTTTTTTTAGAAGGGCCTTTTTCACTAGTCAAAGTGAGAAACAAATGCCTTCTTCAAGTTAATGTCTCTTCACCTTTCCCCAACCCCAATCGCACCACCATGACCATCCCCATCCCCTGTTCACCTATCACCTTAGTAGCTCATTTGGGTTTTCTATCTGGCTCATTTTCATTCCACACTTGTTTTCTCGATGAACAAACAAATAGAAAGGGAGCAGATTATCCACATTGTTTTCACTTGTCCAACTTCTGAGTTGCTCAAAATAGCGTTCTTGTGTCATCTAAGATTACAGACGGTGAAAAATCTCCATTTGTTCTTTGATACTTGGAAGGCTCCCAAGTATCTCTCAAGCAGCTACTCGATAGACTCACGAACTCCTGAGGAAAAGTAAAAAAATGTAGAGAAAAAGGGATATATGAGGCTGAAAGAGTGAAAAAAAGGGATAGGAAGAACTGGGGGGAAAAAAGAGGTAATGAACTATAACAAAGGAAAGATCACATAGAAAATGAGTTTGGGGGGGGGGGGGGGGGGGGGGGGGGGGGGGGGGGGGGGGGGGGGTCTGGGAAACCCAACGAAAAGGGTTAATCAATAAAAGGAAGGTCATTTTACATAAATCTAAGAAAAAAAAAATTAGAGGCTCATTTTCATTCTCTCTCCAACTTGATTCTTCTTAAGAAATTTCCTCTTTTGTATTCCACGTCATGGCAATTCCAAGTCATCATGCAGCTGATGGGCAAGTTGAATTTCAAGCTATAAACTCCAGTCTGCTTATTGTTGATCCTGACAGATAATAACCATCATGAAATCTGTTCATTCCCATAACTTCTCCTTGAGCTAAAACGATGGGATTTCCGTGGTTGTAAATGTATTCCTCCCATAAGGGTTCAAGATACTAAAACTACCCTGTCATGTCCACAACCATTTATGCTTACATAACAGTTTCCTACAAATTGTAAAACTATTTGAAAACTATCATGCATTAAATTTGCTATTGAACGGAAAAAGTTTCCATCAGAAGCATCTGTTTTGTGAGAGAGCGATAAGAATCCTTCTCACTTAATAGAAAATGTATTAAAGCAGAGAGAACTTAATCATTTGGATCGAGCAACTGCTTGCTTGTTGCAGTTTATACTTTTCAATTCAATTTTGAATCCCTTTCCTTTGTTTTATTCTTGTTGAAGTATTTAAGCATTTTGCGCAGAGTTACAATATTTGTGTTTCATTACTTGCAACAGTTAAGGTAGTTTCAGTTTATCACATGGGTAGCCTTGCCAGAAATGCTAGTTCTGATAAATGACTTCACTATTCAAAACAGACAGCCCTTCAAAGTTGTTGAATGTAAAATTGAGAACGCATGGCAAGAAAATGGATTAAAATTTTTTATCGAGGATATGCTTAAAGCTGATTTTTGGGCCAAATATATAGATGGCATTCTTTAAGCATCTTCCATATGCACATGCATATTATGTATAAGAATATAATAGCTGGAATATTTATCAGACTAATGTGGACCGAGAAATATTATGCACCAGAACAATCTTAAATGAAATTGGACAAGAAACGAAAGAATTGCATGTTTTACTTGTTGATAATGTCAAATACTTGCAACTTTTAGATCCAAAATTACCTAGCCAACGTGGCATATAAAGGATAAGATAGGAAGTTCGAAAGAGCCGTGTCCGCATCTGTTATCAACTCTATCCCATCTTTCAGCATTTGAATGGTCTCCTGTACATATGAATTCAGAATACAAAACAAAAACTATCAGTAACTTGTAAGGCTCACCAACCATTGCATATAACAGAATCAAATGCTCAGGCTCAGCCAAGAACTTTGAATAATCAATGTGATGTGATAAGCCTCTTTTGTCAAATGACCAACACCTCAAGAAGGGAATAGAATACCATTATACAAGCTCCAATCAATCTATAACTTGATGGAAAACTTCTAGCACGTCCAATATCTCATTTCAATATGTGAATAATAAACTAAATGAACATCTAGCTACAATAATGTTCACGAAAATATAACTCACACGATAGAGCAAAAGAAGATGGAAGGGAAATCTCTTACTTCTATAAAGCTCCCCTCTGATTCTGTAAGGATGCCAGTGCTCTTCCATCGCTCACCAATAAGCTTGGTTAGGTCTCCCGAAGGAAGAGATCTCAGATGTTGACCATTCATCCACCTTTGATGTTAAGAAATAAGTTAAATGGGGGAACTTCAACAATCAATCAAATGCAGTAATGCTCTACAAGCATAATATTAGAGTAACAAAAATGACATTACTATGAAGGAAGGTGTAAAACTAACAAAGAATCCCAAAAATTTGATAGAAGTGGCCGCAGCTATATTGAATTGCAAGTGGAATAAAGAATTTTTAATTATGTATGTCCAAAAATGCCATACTTACCTTAACTTCGCAGAATCAAAAATAGCTCCACTTTTGTTAACACGCTCAATTGTGAACGTTTCAACTGAAAACCATGAAAGTTTTTGAAGTCATTACATTATTAGAACATAATGACATCTATCAGCTAAAGCTGCAAGATGCATTACATGTATTACACAGATTTTGGAAACTAACCTAGTTGGTTAAGTGTAAAAAACTCATTCTCAGTACCATCACCCCATCCCAATAATGCAAGATAGTTCACCATAGCCTCAGGCAAAAATCCCATCTCCCTGAACTATCAAATAGAAATATTTCAAATGATATTAGTCCTGGATAAGGTGGAAAATTCATCCATGGGATATTGAAATAAAGTGATAATCCAGAAACATAGATGTATGTATTTCCCACTCTTATTTTTTATGAATCAAAGTAGTATTTTTACTTAGATAAGTTGAAACCAAGAACTATTTTAAAGGGAAACAGATATAATAATGTGATTGACTACCTGACCCACCGAAGTAGCACCATGCCGTTTTGAAAGTTTGCTACGATCAGGTGCAAGAATCAAAGAAACGTGTGCAAAGCAAGGCATTGGGAATCCGAGCGCCTGGTTTATATTAATTAAATGTATTTCTCTATTAGCTTATCCACATGGACAACAGAAAATTCTTGCGCAATACAAATGCACAACTCAACTCAACATAGCAGAGTTCCAACTTAAATGAAGAGGAAAGCCACAGTACTTTATATATCAAAGCTTGCCTCAAAGTATTTGGCAAATGTTCCTCCGCTCTGAAATATAATATAAGTTAGAATGCAAGTTCATGAAAAGTAAAAAGCATATAAACAAGGAAAGGGAAACAGTATTTACATGATCAGACAATTGTTTCTATTGGAAAAATTTGGAAGTACGACCATGCTTTACCTTATAACATGTGAGATAGCCATGGTAGCATCATCAACAGATACACAAAAATTGTAAACAGGTTGCCCATTACTTCTCATAATCACAAAGTCTCCAAGTGTGTCCAATTTCCAACTTACCTTTAATCCACTACCAAACAAAATTAGTAGCCAATAAACAAGGCATAATGTCAAACACCGTCACAAGGATCAGGCAAGCAGTTGAACAGAAAGTGCTTAATTCAATCAATTCCACTTACTAGTTAGAGCGACAATACAAATTATTGCAATTTAAGAAAGCATGAACATCTCTAAAAAAGTACCATATCAAAGCCATAAAACTAAAGTTGACAATTTTTTGCACATATCCAAATTCAAAATATTATGTTTTTACGGTTTATGTCATTTGATGATATCCTTCTTGTTCGTGAGACTAAAAAGAGGTAAATTCATAAGTCAGAAATTTGGAGTACTTTAGAATCTAAAGGTTCCATTTAAGTAAAGCCAAAACATAAATACATGGTGTCACTTGTAGGAATAACAATTGTTTTTGGAGTTACAACAGATCGTGTAGTCTTCAAAAGTGATTGTTTTAGGTATTCAGGATCAATTATTAACACGGAAATATAGTCTTCAGGAATTGGAGACGATGTAATGCATAACCTATTGTGGTTGCTAAGGATCAAATTGCTTTGGATCTTCCTGTAAATCTAGCAATATTTTCACACAAACAAAACACGTAGATAGGAAATACTGATTCCCTCCATTCAAGGCAAGATTCATATACACAAATGGGACACATCCATGATGGGGATATTCATTCCACAATTAGGAATAGTTCATTCCTAATGTGCGCACAACCAGAGAGTCACATACATGCCCCAAGCACATAAGAATAACAAGTTTTACAATAGTGTATTCACATCTTGCAAACTGATTTCTCCACAATTTTCAGCTCCAAGTTTTCGCTCGAGTTCTCTTATGACATTATGTCTACTCAGTGAGTGGTGGTAAAAAAAAACGATGGCACGGATATGTATGTTAAACAAAATTAAAGATTGGCGTAGACCAAAGCTACATATGTTGCTTTCTACTCTAGTGTTCACTGAATCCATCTCATTTGCAATCCACTTTTCATAAAGATTTAAAAGTGATTGTTACTTCACCAAAGTTTGATACATACTTTTGTGTCTATAAATAAATTTATGTATGAAGAAATAAAACTACTTTTGCTGGTCTTCTTATCTTTCATGAACATATAAATGCACAATTACTTCCCAAACATAGATAAGATGAAATTAAATTATTTATCTTTTTAAAATTCACATGTTTTAACTGTAATGTTCTTGTCATAGGGAACTTTAAAATAAGATACTATCACAAATTTACTTCTGAACTCGCACTCAGATTCATCCTCCACATTTGTCATTTGGAGCATCTCTCTCACTTGGGGTGTGTGTGGGTGGGTTGGGGGTTGAAGGGGTGTAAACAGTTGGACAATGCCTTACCCTCTACGAGAACCACATGATGAGATGAAATAGGTTGCTGATTTTGGTTGGCATTAGTACTAATCGGTTTCGTCAAGCCTACCTCCGAGCTGCATGGGATTTCTTCTAGTTTGTTAACACATAGGTTAATCAAATAACTTAGAGTGAAAATTTAATATTAACGATAAATTATGCCCCTGTTTGGGCCTCATTCTCTTTCATTTTTTTTCTCTCTTATTTTAAACCACACAATATTTCATAAAATAATATTACACGTAAATCGAAAACTTTTCATTCTTTTTCAACCACACATTCTCCAAAAAAAAAACATTATTCCAAACATTAAAATTTGAAAAAAGGGGGGGCGGGGGGAGGCGCCTATATGCAACACTACGTCTTAGCCGAACAATTAGCCACATGAATGAACAGGGAAAATAACTAAAAAGCTGCAGCTGTAGAATCAAATAGACCTGTTGACAGTTTCCTCGACGTTCAATAGTTAACTCACCTCACCCCGGATGAGATCGTCTATTTTCAGACTGCCTTCCTTAGGAACTCGAAATCGATAAGTGTATGGTGTCCCCTTTGCCAGCTCCTCTTGCACTTCGTCATCTGTAGCACTAATCCACTTGCCGGTGTATATAGGGGGCAGCTGCTTTAATTTCGCAATCTCCTTCATCTTTTCCAGCTCCTGGCATATTCGTTATAGAGATAAATTATTAAACATAAGAAAATTGATCGAAGATGGAGGAAAATGGTTCCATTCTGTTGCACCATACACTAACTGAATTAAAGGAAACTCAACCATGAGGACCGGAAGCTGACAAACATGCTAGATGTTAGGCAACAACCACAGGTAGTCATCAATAAAGTATAGTATATGTCATAGAAATGGATACAAACTCTAATCAATTCAGTCAAAAATCTACATTGGAGACAGAACAAAAACGCGTGTGATGACCTCATTTGAACAGAAGCAGCGATAGACATGACCAGATTGTAAAAGTTTATCAGCATAGTGTCTGTAAAGAGCATTTCTTTCAGACTGCCGGTAGGGACCGTACATCCCACCAACGCCGGGGCCTGCACATTAAATCCGCGATGCTTAAAAAATAAAATTTTGACAAATAAAACACTAAATGGGAAAAGAAAAAAAAAATTGAAAAAGAAAAGAAAATAGTTACACAACCTTCATCCCAATCGAGACCCAGCCAGGAAAGATCACGAAGCATTGCTTCCTCGGACTCCTTAGTTGATCTCTCTAAGTCAGTGTCTTCAATTCGAAGAACAAATTTGCCGCCTTTGGACCTGGCGAACAAGTAGTTGAAGAGCGCAGTTCGGGCACCGCCGACGTGGAGATTTCCAGTCGGGGAGGGTGCGAACCGTACTCTAACTGTATCGGTCGACGGCGATGGTGATGATGCTGAGACTGAAAAGCCACGGAATATTCTTGACCCGAATAATAACAACATCGGCGGCGCTACCTCTGTAGGTGCCCGAACTCTGATTCCCCACCATGGCGTCCCCACTAGACTCCCCATTTCTTATTGCCAATATGTCAAGAGTAGAACGGAGAAAAACTTCAGTTTTGAAGATAGAGCAGTATCTTTTGTAAAAGCGTCTTTTGTAAGGGTAAGGTTTGTGCTTCAGGTCGAGCTTCGGGTTGGGTTAGATTGGTTTTTTATCCAAATCAAACCCAACCTAATATGTTCAATTTGATCCAAAATCAAATTATTTCAGAAAAATTCATAAGTAAGATCTAAATATGTCACATTTTAATAATAAGAGAATAAGTTTTATTTTTCAAAAATCATATTTTTATTAAAATTATTTATAATTTAATTAATTAATTAATTATATAAATGTCACAGATATATATAATTTGGTTACAAATTTATCTATTGGTCACATATTGTCAAATTAATTAGTTACAAGTCACAAATCAAAGATTTCATAGGTCATAGTTTATTTCGGAGATCACAAATCAAGATCTTAATATATCACAAATTATTTTACGATCACGATTCAAAAATTTCATAGGCCACAATTTATTTATCGGTCACAAATCACAATTATTATAAGTCACAATTTATTATATAGTCACAAATTATCAAATTATTGATCACCGATTAACAATTTATTAGGTCACATATTATTTTTTAGTCATAAATTATCTAAATCATTAGTCACATATTTTTTTATTCATCACAAATTAATCAATTTAGTGATCACAGTCAACCAAATAAATCTGTTACCACCACCCAATAACCGTCTCCACCATATCACACCACCACGATCAACCAAAAAATTCTCAAACCTATCATCACCGCCTCTGCTAACCAATCCACGACCACCACCAACAATGCCACCACAATCACAACCATCGTCAATACCAACACAGTCACACCGTCACCACCACCTCAAACACAACAGCCAACATCACCACCACTATCGCCACCCACCCATAACCACTGCACCACCACCACGATCGCTACCACCACACCAAACCGCCAACACCACCACCACGACCACCACCATAACACCACTAAAAATCATATTCAAAATTATTACAGTAACCACCACCAACATCGTTGTAACCGATCTACAACTATAGCCATCATCACCACCATCTCACCATCACAGCCCACCAAAAATCACAACTATCACCTCCTCTATCTCCATCTCCACAACACCACCTTTGCCAAAAATCTCAAATCACCAATGTCGTTGACACGACCTCAACAAATCCACGGTACTGTAATCTCCACATCGGTGGTTTCGTCAGTGTCATATTACCAAGAACTGCTACAACACCTTGTGCGGCAACACCATAGCCCATATCGGAGCCACCATCACTGCAGCAACACTCTTTATCCCTCAAAGGTTCGGCTTCGATAAAGACAGGGCGGGAAGAGAAGAGAAGAGAGAGGCTGAGAGGAGAGGGATCCGGCTCTGATTAAGTGATAGAGAGAGATTGGGAGGTGAGGCTCCGGTGAAGTGATAGAGAGAAAGGTTGCGGAAGAGACATCCGTTTGGTATAAAGAGAGAAAAAAGATAGATGGAAATAATTAGGGTTTGGGTATGATGAAAAATGGGGGGTTCTTTTAAAATTGGCCTTGTTGACCATGCTTTTTATAAAAAGTGGTAAAATATCTATATTACTGATAAGTGCGCTTTTGCACACTTATTAGACACTTTTTGGGATTTAACTGTGATAAATTTGAGTATATTTCTACCCATAATTGTGTACTTTTTGTATTTATAGGCCAAAACCCTGAATTGGAATGAAACGGAGGTAAAACGAGTGAAAAAGGACTTCAATTGCACAAAAATGTGAAGTTGGGGACTAACTTGCACTTGACCAAAAGATGGAGGGCTTTGACTGCAATTTGGTAGGGGCTTAAATGAAAGAAAGTTCAAAGTATGAGGACCAAATTGTACTAATTCAAAGATGATGGATGAAAACGCGCAAGGGCGAAACGTTCAAGGACCTGAGCTGCAAATAGGGAAAAATCCATGCGACCGCATGGATTGATCAGAAACGTCAAACCATTATTTTTGTTTGCCCATGCGACCGCATGGAATTACACCATGCGGTCGCATAGAAGAAAAAAATCAATGGCGGTCTATTTTTTTTCCACGCGTTTTTGGTCAACTTTGACAATATTTTTGGACTTGTTTAATGGAGATATTTTGGGATATTTTGGGGTGTCTCACAATGCATTGATATATCTCATCTCTCTCTCATTTTCAAGGATTAGGAGTTAGATTAGTTAGTTTAGCTTAGGTTTTCTCTCTGGTTTTTCTTGCTTTCTTTTCCTTTTCTTCTTTTAGTTAGTTGCTTCTTTGAGTTATTAACTCATTTTGAGAAGAACCATCAAGGGAGCAAGGAGATAACATCAAAGGAATTGGTGGAAAACTTGGAGGAATTCAAAGACTACAAGGGTTGTATCTATTTCTTATTTTCCTCCATTAAATTTCCATTTTTGACATGTATTGTATAAGAATCTCTTTGTTTATCATCTTTATAAAATGAGTTAAGTTTATTGTGTTGGAATTTATGTTGAATCTTAATCTTATTTTTATTAATGTTGATATATGTTGTTGAAAATGCATTTATTATCAAAGTATTGGTGTATTAATTATTATTGTTGATTATGCTTTATTTATTTGGCCAAATAGATGAGGTGATTAGGTGGTTTATGTAATTATCGAAAGATTGTTGCATTGCTAGACCTAGATAATTAGTACCCTAGGTGGTTTTGGGTGATATAGAAATATATACCTCCCCTAGGTGATCCTTTGAGTATTCTCACAATAATTTAATGCTTTGGTTAAGTTTTATCTGCATATAGATTTGGGGATAACTTAATCAATAGGGTCGATATCACTCGAAAGAGGTTATTGACTAAAATTGGAGAATCGGGTCTAATCATTTATTTTGGTAATTTGCATGTACGTTATTGAATTGATGTTAATGAAATAAAGGTTAAGTGAAATCATAAATTCCAACCGCTTTTCAAACCAAAGATGCAACTACGTCTTTTTAGTTTGTTAGTTTAGTTTATAGTTATTAGTTTATAATTTAATTTCAATATTAATTGTGTGTGTGTGTCCGTCGTTGTTAGAACCAAAATCGATTAGAGTACGTAACTTCAAAGTAACATTCCTCGTGGGATCGATATTCGGACTCAAAAAGTCCACTATATTACTTGTTCACGATCCGTGCGCTTGCGGTACATTTTTCAGCGAACAATTACTCTTAATGAAATAATTTTTTGTAAATTGCGGGATATATTCCTATTAGAATAGTTTTTAATTTTGTTCTATCGCGAATTTTAGCATATAAATTCATCATTTGATCTAATAGATTGGCATAATTTGCAATATATATATATCAAAACTTTCTACAAGTATGTAATATTCCTCAAATGATTCATCTAATCCTTGTATTTGATAGACAATATTATTTATCTATTCTAATAATTTTTCTAATAAGTTATCTAATCCTTTTATTGTATATCCTGACATGTTATATAAATATTAAAATAGTCAATAATACTAACAAAATAAACATTAAATAGTTAGGTAATTCAAATGAGTAATCCCGGCGATTCTTTAAGATTTCAGAAGGTAACTTTCTAAATTTAACAAAGATAATAGTTTTATCTTAGTTTCGATCTCAAGTCTTTATCTTAGAATCGAGTAACTTTCAGGTTCTGGATCTGCAAACAACTCCCTTCAATAGCCTCTTACCTTCACGGGACAATTGTTATTCCAGCTTCTCACCTTCACTGTATCAATTCTTTGAATTTAGACTATCGATCTTAACTAGAGAAAACTATTTTTTTGTTAAAGTAAGAAAGAATTTCTTTTTTGATCTTTCAAGAATCTGTAGGACGAAGTGTTTAGAAACTCATATTATGAAATAATTTAGATATGAAATAACTTGAAATTTTATTGATATCTGAAAGCTAATTACAATGAAAGACAAGATTTGATTGGCTAACTTACAACTCGAGTGCTCAACCAACTCCGTCTTTTCATCAACCCGAAGGCCTATATTTATACACAAATTTAAAGCTAAATTACCTCATTACTTACATCATAATATCAATAATTTATGCCTCGTGTTTTTCATCAAGAGCCTCATGGCCCCTCTATCACCTACAGCTTCTTTGTATCACATCTTTTTTTAATAAAGAGCGCGATTTCTCCATAATTGTCCTTCAATCCTTGTCTTCATGTGCAGTTGGCTCCTTTTGTTATGTCATCCTTATCCCTTTAGAGTCCTTTGTTGGTATCTGTTGTTTTCAATCTTTATTCTGTTGGCAAGTGGGGCGATCTCATGCTTCACATGCTCTCTGTAACGTTGAAATATCACCAGGAATATGATGTGTGTCAAATTTAGTGATAAAATCTTTCAAAATTTCAGATTTTTTATTCCCACCATTAGTCAAAAGTGTCCATCCATTATATTGACATAGGCATCTGTATTTTCTATCATAAAGACTTTTCGTCATGTTATAAAGGACTTTGTTTCCAACCACTCTTCTATTTTTTCTTCATGATTTTGTAAATTTTAGTACTGGTTTATCAATATTCCCTACATTCATTTGAAAATTTCTTCCAACATGTCCGATGGTGATTATATGTTTTGCTGGGTAGAAAATTTCATCTTCGACTTCTAGACTGGTTGTATAAAATTTTAGATAAATAGATCGTTCATGTGCATATTTTGAGACTTGAGATTTGAATATGTCATCAAATCTATCTATTTCTTTAAGAGATTTATCTGGATAAATTAAATCCAGATATCCATAATCAGTTGCCATTTTAACCATGACTGGATCAGATTTTTTCATCATGACTATTTTTGGATAATTGTAATCGTCTGGTGAAATAAAATATGAATCACTTATTTGTAATTCATAAATTATTTTAGTAAAAGTTTTATATTCTTCTTCTTTTGGAGACAAAGCGACTCATCTTATTCATCTGATTGTATCCGAATTGATCTTGTATGTTCTTCATTGATAATAATTTTTTTAGAATTATCACCAATTTTTTATCTTTCTGGAACTTTGGATCATAATATCTTTCTTTGGTCCACTGCTGCTTCCGCATGGTGGATCACTTTTTTAGTACCTGTTGGTATTCCTGTTTGGTGTAGAATTGTGCCGAGACATCAACCCTTATATCTTTATTTGTATCAATAGACATTAATTGTGTTTCAAGAGCATCAATTATATCCTTCATCTCATTGGTAACTTTGGAATGAGATTCACTGATCTCAAGTAACAGTTTAAAATTATTACTTAAGATTTCAGCTAATGCCTTCATCCCAACTTTTATATCATCTGCTTCTTCTTTGGCATATGCTACCGCATATTTCATCTCTGATATCATTTGTTTGATATTATCCATTTTCTAATTCAATATTGCTTTGTAAAAAATCAACAAGATAATTATTTGTACCTTTAATATGAATGATATTAAATTATAAAATGACAAATATATTTGTCATCTATATAACCTTTTATATTGAAATTCCATTGGTAACTTATTTCTAGCAAGTCCTGCAACTTGGGAATTGTCAGTTTCAACAATAAATTTCTTAAATAATAAAAATAATGAAATTTTTTTTATTCCTCTAATAATTGCTAATAATTCTTTTTCATGAGTGACATAATTTATTTCTACTTGGTTAAAAGTTTCACTTGAATATCTACATATTTCATTTAAATATGTTTTTAAATATTGTTGCCCAATATTTATTTGAGGCATCAGTATTGACAATTAAATTATCTTTTTCATTTGGTAATCTTAATTTTAGTAAATTTTTACATTCTTCTTTTAAAGATTTGACTATTTCAGTATGATCTTCACTCCATCCTTTAGTATTGATTTTTCTTAGTAAAATTTATATTTTATGTCTCTTTTTTGAAAGATTTTCAATAAATCTTTCAGCGTAGTTCAAGCATCCTAAATTTTTTTGTATTTGTTCCTTAGATTCTAGTTTATCAAGAAAGTTTTCTATCTTTTTAGATATATGAGATTGTAATTTTATTTCATTCTTATCTATAATTAACCCAAGAAATTATATTTCAGGTTTTTTCTATAATAGTTTTCTTTTCAAATAAGATTATACCTTCTTATTGACATTCTTTTAAGAATTTTATAATATAATTTTTAGGATCATTTTTATTTTTTGAATATATTAGTATATCATCAACATATACTAATAAAAAATCATTATATTTTTTTAAAATATTATCCATTCTCCTTTGGAATATTTGAGGTGAATTCTTTAATCCAAATGACATAACTATCAATTCGTACTTACCTTGAACTGTATTGAATACTGTATATGGTATAGAATCTTCTTCCATCTTGATTTGCCAGAATCCTGACTTATAGTAAAACTTTGAATAATATTCTTTTTTCTTTTGCAAGGTTTATCAAAACGTCTTTATTTGGTAGAAAATATCCATCAAACTTTGTATATTTATTTAATTCTTTATAATTTATAACCATCCTTGATTTTCCTCTTACTTGTTCAGAGTATTTCATAACCATAAATGCTGGACTACTATGTGGTCCATTACTAACTCTAATTAATTTCATATCTTTTAATTATTCAATTTGTTTTTTAAATTCTTGCGTATCTTGTATTGTATACATTTTTAGTTTTACTCTTATTATAACATTCTCAGTTAGTTCTATCTTTGCTCTTGGATGTTCTAGTTTCCAATAAATTAATGGATTTTCATTATAGATATTCTCTATCTTTTTTATTATTTTTGATTTCTCTGTTGTTTGTATTTTTTTGTATTTTGATATTTTTTTTTATTGGTATTTGTACTACTCTTTCACAACGCTGGGCTGGCTGAACTCTTTATGATTTGAATTCTCTTGAGATCTTTAGTAAATGTTCACATGGTATTTTTAACATAATCATGTAGTTATTTTGTTGGTAATATTGAAACTGTTGTATAAAGTCATTTCCTAATAATATATCACATTCTAATATATCATGAGCATATACCTTGTTTATAGTTATTTGTTTACTTCCTAATAAGATTTATATCATTTCTCTATTCTTAGTAATAGGTGTGGACCTTCCTGTGACACCTGTAATTTTTATTGTATTATCATTATTCCAATTATTTAATAAGAATGTTTTTACAATAGTTATATCACTTCCTGTATCTATTAAGACACATGTTGTTTTATTGGTTTCTACTATGGTAATTTGTAGATATACTCCTAATGAAAATATTATTACATTATTCATTCTTTTGGACAAAACATTGTCTTATTGTCATGTATCATATAAATTCATTCTTTGTTAATGTTATAATGATTTAAAGATTGTAAAAAGCTCATTCCTAATAATATATGACAATGATTTTTCATATTACCCTCAACGTAGCATGGTATTATCATTTCTTTTTCATCTAATACTATCGATACTTTTATTTCTAATTCACTAATATGTGTTTTTCCATCAAAATTGATATATTTATAAGGTTCTACTTTTCTCTTTGTTAATCATTTATCTTTATTTTGTAATATATACAGTTTGCTGCTCCTGTATCAATTATGATATTTTTTCCTTTTACATATTCTATTCTATTAAAATATTCTCCATATATTTGCATATTTCCTATATTTTTTTTACCATTATTTCTTGACTTATATTTGGTCTATTTGGTATTATAGGTGTATTATTGTTTTTTCTTAGTTTTTAATCTTGAAATTCTATTAAAGAGTTACTTTCTATTTTTCTGTTACATCTGATTTTGTTTTAGATATTTCAAATTCATATATTTCTCGTAAAAGATTTAGTTGTTTACTTGGTTCTATAATATTTAATATGTCTTTACATTCTTTATGAATTTCTATATAAGGTTTTTTAGAATAAATATTCCTATAATTTGAATTGATAAATGTATATAGTGTTCTATATTCTATAGTCATGATATGATTTTCATCTTCCATAATATCATTTATATGTATTTTAAAATGTAATCTCAATACTTCATTAAAAATTTTATCTTTTATTGACACAATATTTTGGGTAACATATAAATATTAATTTTTTATATGCTAAATTTCATTCTATAGTTCCTAAATGACTATCACTTGTATTTAATATTCTTCCATCATGTAGACATACTGTTATTGGTGAATCTATTCTTTGTCTAAATAGAAATTTAAACATTAATTGTATTCTTGTTAGATAAATATATTATATTTTTTTTCCTTTTACTTTTACTATTAATTGATCAACTGTTGATTTTGTTAATAATGCTAATTTATGGCCTCCTAAAACTATTTTTATATCTTATGATATTCACTTATAGATATTCTTTCTCTTCTAAATATTATATCTAACATTTTCCATTTTCCTATTTTTAAATCTAATGATAATTTTTCTATTTTTCTAAATGTATTATTATCAAATGTTACCTTTAATCCATATCCTTCAAAATTTTCTATTTCTTGTTTATCCTCTATAGTTTCTATCTCTTCTATTTCTCTATTCATTCTGATTCAGATATATAAATTTATTTTCCTTCATATTCACTAATATCTGAAATTTTTTCTAAATCACTTGATATTTCTTCATATTCTTTTTGTAAAATTCTAACTTTCTTTTTGGTACAATCAGGGCTTATATGTCATATTTCTCTACAATTCCAGCATTTACATTACTTTTTATCCTTTTAAAATTCTTTCTTCTTTGGTTGATATTTTTTTTTTTATAATATCTCCTATTTGATTTTTGGTATTTTTTTTTTAAATGTTTGTATTTTTTATTCTTTTTTTGTTTAAACTTTCTTTTATATTTTCTTTTTGGTTCACATCCCCAATTAATAGGTCTATTCATGTTCCTGGTAATTTAGCAAAATACATTTCTAAATATGGTCATTGATTTTCATTACTATAAAATTGGGTATAATAGAAATTTCTAAATTGGCATGTATATTCTTTTATTTGATACATATCACATATCATAATGTTTATTAATCATAATCTTGCCTTTAACTTTTCTCTCATAACTTCTTTTTCTGAATTTCTTATCTAATTTTCTCCTAAAAATTCATTTGATATATATTCTACTAACTTTTTTATTCCATCTTGTAAAGTTTTTTGAATTTCTGTTTGTATATTTCTTCTCATTAATGATTTGATATCTTCAGTTACTCATTTCCACCAATTTTTTTCATCTCCTTCAAATGATGCTATTACATAATCAATTCTTCTATCCGTAGATTCTCATGTATCATCTTGATTATATAAAAAGAATAGTATCATTGCATCTGCCCATTGTAATAAGACTTTATTAGTATCTATTTTACAATCTAAATCTAGTTTTGTTTCTCCATGATTTATTGGTTTATTATAATCTGCATTTGGGGGTAAATTGATCTTTATACTTTTCTATTTTTTGTTGTGGTATAATTCGGTCATAATACTGTCTGTAAGGTTTATGTGGCATTTGTGCATATCCACCTTCTAATTCAGGAAATTCTAATTTTGTATTACTTGTACTTCTAGGTGCAAGTGTTGGTCCTCCACCAGTATTCATCATTACTTCATAATTTTCTAATTCTTCTATACTTAATTGATCAAAGTTTTCTATTAAGTTATCTATTTCTTCATTCATTATCTTTTTTATCTTTTCTTTTTTCCTCTGTGTATTTTTCAAATTCATTTTCTTGTTCTAAGATTATTGGTAATATTTCTCTTCTAAATCTATCATTCATACTTCCAAATTCATAGTATCATTCTATTTCTATATGTTTCTTTCATATTCTTATTATTTCTCTTTTTATTCTATTTTTGTCTACTTTTTACCTGTTGGTTTCATATATTTGTTTCATTTATCTAATTTCTATTTTCAACATTCTTACTTCATCTCTTAATTCTTTAGTTTCGTCTATTAATCATCTTATTAATTTCTTTAATTCTTCAAAATTTTCTGAAAAAGTCATTACATTCTTGATTTATCACTTTTAGCTTCTAATAAATATGATAATCTGCACTTTTTATCTTTACTTTCTTCTATAATCTTATCAAAAAAAATTATTGCTATCTCATTATTAGTTAATTCTCCTTTTACAGTTTGAAAATATTTTGCTTTTAATTATAGTTTTTTTTTTTAGTTTTCCTAGCATTTTTTTTCTTGTGATTCCTTTATATCTTCTGGTGTTAATAGTATATTTGAGGTTTTTTCTTGTATTTTATTTAGATTTTTAACGATGTTACTTAGTTTTATTGCTGTTTTATCATTACTCATGATTCATATACTTCTCTATAATATAAAATGTTTTCAAATTCTCTATTAATCATTTCATATATGTATCTATCTTTTATAGATCCCATAATTAGTTCTTGTAATATTTGTTCTTTTATTTTTCTAAATAATTTTTTAATTATACTTAGAGTATGTTTGATGTTAATTTTAATGAGAATATAATTTTTGGAATAGTGATTGATGGAAGAATGTGTGGTGGAAAAATGATGAAAAGTTTTAGATTTGTGTGTAATATTATTTTATTTGAAAAATGTGTGGTTGAAATGAAGAAAGAGAAAAAAATGAGAATGAGAATTGAAAGGGGGCCAAACGGGCCCTTAATGTTAATATTTTTAATTTATTTGGTAGAGGTTCATAAAATATTTGATATCATTTTTCTTCTTCTAATTTATAATAATTAACTATTTTTTTTTAATTTTAATTCCCATAGTTACTTATATTTTCTATTATAGCAGTATATTCTTCTTCATCTGTTGCTTCTAGTATGATTTCTCATATTATAAAATCTCTTACTATACTTAATTTTACTTTTTCTATTATCACTTTTCTGATTTCTAAGGGTATATATTTTAGTTTTATAAGTATGATTTTTAAAATTTATTCTTTTATTATAGGTTTTGATATAATTATATTAAATCTTTCTTTTATTATTTTATATTTATTTTCTAAATCTTCTATTATAATTTTATGATTATGATCTATGACTCTGATACCAAATGAGTGGGGGTACTATGATCGTCTACAAAATCTAATATTCTAAAAATTATTTTATTTGTTTTTTAGTTAATCTATTATTTATTATGACTATATAAAATCTTAGTGTTAATTTAAATTTAAATTTCTTATATTCTTGTGATAATCTGTTCATTATAGGTCTTCTCATTTATTATAGCTAAAATTCTAATTTGAATATTTTAAGGGTTGGATTGAAATCTTTTTTATAATATGATAACTTAAGTGCAATTTTTATAATAAGGGTATTTTTGGTAGATTATAATGTTAAAATGGTCAAAGGCCATTGTGAAAATATGGCATTTGTATTTGGATCATTTGCCCATATTTCCCTGAAAAATGGTGGGTTGAATATGTAGAATAATTTAATTTATATAATAATATTATTAATATTGAAAATTTGAATTAATATCTTATTTTTGTATAAGTAAACGTTGTATCTTATTTTTGAAATTGGATCATGAAAAGTAGGTCAATGTGTAATTTTCATTTAATTCAATCTAATTATTAGTTAAAATTCAACCCACTTCAAATCGATCAAACTTGGGTTGATCGATTTTGGCTTGGGCCAATTCAAGTTGATGATGATGATGATGATTATTATTATTATTATTATTATTATTATTATTATTATGTTTTAAACATTTTTTAAAGTTTGAAACCACTTGAAAATCTTCGTTATTTTTAATCTATATAAGGAGTTCTTTTTTAAAATTAATTTATAAATAAATTTGAAACTATGAAGCTTTTTTTATATAGTTTTTTTTGGAATTTATTCATTTCATTACCACGTTCTTAATTTTTAATTTATTGTTATATTATTTTGCATTTGTACATTATATTTGTACCAGTCAACCTATGTAAAAAAATGAGACGTTTGCACATTTTAAATCATTCTCTTGCATCCACTATTGTGTCTATGTATATTTTAGGTATTAAATGTTTTAAAATTCTTTGGGTTGAGTTAAATTGAGTTTTAATTCATAATCTGAGACACAACCCGACACAATCCAATTCGACCTCAAATTTGATCATGCAATCCAATCCAACCCATTGTTTGAGTTGGTTTTTACCTATCCCTAGCTTGAGAAGTTAATTGTCCCAATGATTACTGGAGTTATATCTATGTATTCAATTGCTCATTGAATTTTAAAATTCTGAGTTTTGGTCACTAAACTTATCCAAGCGGTGGACGTTACTTACTGACTTAATATCTGTTTTCAATTCTTTAACGAAATTAGTGATGTGACTAATGAAATACACACGTGACACCTTATCACGTCGTTAAAAAATTGCCACGTTTGAGTACTCACTAAACTTTGAAAAATATATTTGATTGCTCACTAACTTTGAAAAGCGTCTTCAATTGTTCACTGAACTTTGAGTTTGTCAAATTTTAACTACTAAACTTCTTAAAATGACTTCGACCTATTGTTCGTTAATTTTTTTTACCATAATCATACAAGGCGCGTAAAAGTAATAAAGAGAACGAGCGAGTTTGAATTGTTGATCTCATGAGAAATGAGTGCTCAAGTACACAATAGTTAAATTTAAACGTTGTATATATAATTTTAAGATATTTCCATCATTTGAAAAATTCAAATTTCTTATATGTTTCGTTATTAAAATTTAATTTAATTAAATTAAAACTTGAATTTTGCAACAAAACACAAAATAAATTTAATTGAATGAATTTTACTCGACGTTATAAAAATTTAAATTTTAACAACGAAATACACAATAAATTTGAATTTTTCAAATAATAAAAATAGCTTTAAATTCTACAAAAATGTAGTAAAATTTAATTTAACTATTGTGTAATTGAGTAATTATTGCTCATGAGATCGACAACCCAAACTCATTTGTCTATTTCATAACTTTTACTCCACCCATATAATTGCAATACATTTTTTAACGAACAACAGATCGACGCTATTTTTATAAGTTTAGTGGACAAAATTTGACCATCTTAAATTTCAGTGAGTAATCAAAGACATTTTTCAAAATTTAGTGAGCAATTGAAGACATTTTCAAAGTTTAATGAGCAATAGAAGACATGACAATTTGTTAACGACGTGATAAGGTGTTACATATACATTTTGTTAGACATGTCACTAATTTTGTTAAAAATTTGGAGTGAATGTTAAAGCAATGTGTAATGTCCAACAATTGAATAAGTTTAGTGACCAAAATCCGACATCTTAAATTTCAACTTGCAATCAGAGATACAAACATAAATTCAGTGACAAATTGGGAATTTGGGACAATTAATTATGTGCTTGAGCCCTTTTTTAAAGAATATTTCTGTAATAGCCATTTTTTTTTTAATTGGAGAATTTTATGTTAAAAAATGGGAAAAAAAAATAATAAAATTAAGTTTGTAATATTATTTTAATGAAAGAATGTATAACTAAAATAAATTTGAAGATAAAAAAAATGACGAGTTATATGATGAATGCCACCGTTCCAATCATTTGAGTGGGGCCCACCGTTCCAATCATACCTTATAATATGATATTATAGCGAAATATGGGTATTATTTTAGGAAAAATTATCTAAAACCTTATTTTTAAGTTTTAATTTAAAAAATCAAATATTAATAATTATTGTATATAAAATTAGGCCCCCTATTTGGCTCCCTTTTTCTAAAACACAATTTTTTTTTCCAACTTATTTTTAACCATACAATTAATTGGGCCCACAAATTTCTATCACGCATTTTATCAACTTTTATAAAAATTTACTAAAAAATTAATTTTTAGCTAAATCAAGCATGAGCATGTAAATGCACACCAAATCATCTTGAAAAATGCTGTTTGTACCTGATGGTTGACCGAATTGCAATACAGAATTAGGTGGCATTTCCCACTTTTTAATTCAATTCAAACCGTGTCCATTATTCAACAAATAGCGGCCGGCCCATTTAGTCCCTTTTCCATCCCGAAAGCGTGAATCTCTCATTTCCTTCCCCAAATATCTTCCAAAAACCAAAAAATTCCCCCCCAAAAAATTTCCTCCCCCAAATATCTGCAACGATTTCCCCCCAAATCGACCAACCCATTTCATCTTCTCTGAAATTAGTCTTCTGATTTTTGCTCATACAAGCTGTAGTAAATCTTAGAAGGAGTTTTCCCCGGATTTTTTTTGGCCCCTAAATCGATCAACCCATTTCATCTACTCTGCTTTCAGACCTTAGTTGGGGACACCGAAGGTATTTTTGCACCTCGCAGACGTTGTAGTTGCAGTGAAAGTAGAAGGAGTTGGTCACATTCGGGTTTGTGTGTTCGTGAAATTGATGACCAGTGCCGGCTGAAGACAATAAATGACAGAGAAAGGTAATGGCTCGTTCCTACATATTTCTTATTTCTGTTAAGTGCGTTGAAGATTATCATTTAATGTCAACTAGGGTTATTCAATGGCATCGAGGAACATAAATAATCTGCCTGATTCTTGGAGTCTATAGGTGCTGATTTAGGTTGATTTTTTTTTTGAGGATTTGTGATGTCAATAGGTAGGTTATGAATATTTCAGTGTGAGATTTTGATTTCGAATAACCAATAGTTGACTGAAAATCAAAATGTGAGAATGGTATTGGAGAAATAAGATGATCGAGTTCCTTAACTGGTTCTTCACTCTCTGGAATTCAGAAGCAGAGATTTCTCCCATATCAATATGATTCTCACATTTTGTACTAAACTGAAGCTGAAATGTTTTGACATGTGTAGCATTTTCCTTACGACATTAGCTCTAACATTGTAAATGATTTTAAATTGTAGGGAAAGATGTTTCCAATGATATTGTTCCAGTAGAATCTGAAGCTGAGAATATTGCTGAGAGTGTGAACGTGTTGGGCGATGACATTGTAGTAAGTGATGGTGCGGTTTTGCGAGCGCCCGAAGTCGGACTGAAATTCAATGACGAAAATGAATTGTTTGATTACTACAAAAAATATGCATATGCCGAAGGCTTTCCTGTTAGAAAAAGAAATTCGAAAAAGGACGACGACGGTGTCATGAGATATGTGACATTGACATGTAGTCGCGAAGGGAAAAGAAGCAGTACTACAAGCGAATCGTTTAGACCGCAACCAACTATACAAACAGGTTGTAAAGTGAGGTTGACTGCATCTATGGATAGTCGTGGAATTTGGAGAATTAACACAGTCAACCTCGAGCATAATCATAAATGTAGTCCATCAAAGTCTAGGCTTTATCGATGCAATCGAGAGTTGAGCGCACACGTTAAGCGATGGCTAGAAGTCAATGATATGGCAGGGATTCCATTACACAAAAGTTTCAACTCTACGGTAGTCGAAGCAGGTGGCTACGAAAATATGACGTCGACTGAAAAGGATTGTCGAAACTATGTTGAACAAGTTCGACGTCTTAGACTTGGAGAAGGAGACGCTGCTGCAATACAGTCCTATTTTTCAAGAATGCAAGCTAGTTGCTCCGGGTTTTATTTCAGTATGGATTTGGATGAAGATTCGAGGCTAAAGAACGTATTTTGGGCAGATAATAGGAGTAGACAAGCCTACAAGGAGTTTGGTGACGTTGTGACATTCGATACTACATATCTTGTCAATAAGTATGACATGCCGTTTGCCTCATTTGTCGGTATTAATCACCATGGACAGTCGACGCTACTTGGGTGTGGGTTGGTGTCGAATGAGGATACACAGACATTTGTATGGTTGTTTAGGACGTGGTTGCAGTGTATGAATGGAAAAGCGCCGCAGGGTATAATAACTGATCAGGACAGGGCAATGCAAAATGCAATTGCAATTTTGTTCCCTCTGACGAAGCATAGATGGTGCTTGTGGCACATACTTAAAAAGTTACCGGAAAAGTTTGGAGGCCATGTTGAGAAGGGTTCGATTTTTTTTGCTATACACAATTTAGTTTACGATTCTCAATTTGTGAAAGATTTTGAAGATGGTTGGAGCGCGATGATTGATAGATACGATTTGCATGATAACGACTGGTTGGCCGGAATGTATGAGAACAGGTCTCGGTGGGTCCCGTGTTTCTTCAAGACTAGTTTCTGGGCTGGGATGTCGACAACTCAGCGTAGCGAGAGTATGAACGCATTTTTCGATGGTTATGTACATTCGAAGACGTCGTTAAAACAGTTTGTCGAACAATATGAACGAGCGTTGAGGAATAAGGTTGAGAAGGAGGTTCAGGCAGATTTCAAGTCTTTCTCGCAAATGGTTCCATGTGCAACGAGATATGAAATGGAGAAACAATTTCAAGCCGTTTATACAATTTCAAAGTTTCGAGAAGTTCAAGAAGAGTTCACTGGGAAGATTTACTGCGACCTAATGACGTCGACTGAGGGGATTTATGGGACGACGTATGAGGTTTGTGAGGAAGAAATAAATGATGAACGTTCCATGAAAAAAACATTTTGGGTTTGTTTTGAGAAAAATGTTTTCAACATAGTTTGTAGCTGCCATTTATTCGAGTTTCGAGGAATAGTATGTAGACACATGATTGCAGTATTAATCCATAATGGCGTCAAACAACTACCGGAGAAGTATATATTACGGAGATGGCGTCGAGATGTAAGTAGAGCCCACACGAGAGTCGCTGTGAACTACGATGGGTTGAGTACTACGCCTGGTCAGTTGCGGTATGACAAATTGTGTCAGTCCTTCGCTAGACTTGCGGACTTGGTGGCAGATGATGAAAGCAGAGCAGAAAATATAGAAAAATGGATCGAACATGAATGTAAAGTGGTGACGACCTCGAAATCCAATGTCCTTAGTAATGTCTTGTCTCCGCAGCTTACACCTTTGGCATCACAATGTGGACCTTCACTTGAAACTATCAACAGTGGATTACGCGATCCTAAATGTGTGAAGAGAAAGGGTGCACCGAGAAAACTCCGTAAAAAAAGCCCATTGGAAACTAGTTCGAATAAGGGTGCACCAAAGGTATATGTCACGTTCACACATGTGTGATTTTATTTTTCAAGTACATCTTTACTAACATTTCCGGGTGTGATGCAGGGGCGTTCCAGCACAGCCAAAGGAAAAATACCGAAGGGCCGGCCAACTGATGTTGGTGTTGATGCACACGATAGTCAGCAGCCTATACAATCACATCATTCCGCGAATGCCCCGTTATCATATTCGGAACTCCTATTGGTAAGTATTTATATATATGAAGAAGTAAATGTAGTTCATAAAACATTTTTCACTAAAAAAATGGTTTTTGTAGGGTGACAATCAATGTCTTGCGTTCACAGAACAAAGTCTTTTTCCTTCATCCGAGAATCCTCTTCTTTACCATGGTCGAGGTAAATATGTGATTAAACATTTTCCTTATTTTTGTGCTCTTAAATGTTGCGATGTTCATAGTTAAGTCTTATGTAAGGAAATGCAAATGAAAAAATAGGACAGAAATATAAGCTTGCTTTTATAGGTAGAAAAAGTAATTGAAAAGCTAAATGAATTATGTTTTGAACACCATTTCCACCAGAGAGAATTATGTTTTCTGCTTCAGCGTACATTTTCCTGTCTAATGGCTATTGACCTCACAATTCTGGACATGGTAGTCTCGTGTGCAGCAAATGTTTTAGCTTGGATCAGTTACTGCATGGATCAGTTACTACTTATTAGTACCAGTTACTACTTGTTAGTACCATTTAGGGGCGTGACATTGTGATGAAATACTATCTTATGCGTCCCTTTTTCCTTCTGGTTCCACTTTTAAACAGGTTGATTGGTTTCCCTCATTGGGTAGCCAATATTTCATTTGATTCCCGATTCTCTGGGTATTTCCATTAGGTAAATTTTCGAAACCTATTACAACTGAAATTTTGCTTACTAAATGGAATGTCATTAATAAGTGATATTCGTAAAAGGTACCATAAGCACAAATTTTTTTTGCACTTGAATTCAGACTTCGAATCATTAGGTAAATGAGTGGCATCTGTTCATGTTAGTGAAGACTAGAATTTTGGTAGGGAGTATTTGAAAAAATCTGAACTAATGCGAGCGTTGAGGAATGAAACTTGGGGGCTCTCCAAGTTGTGGACAGAGTTGGATACCAATGCCAGTATTACTTCATTGGCTTCACTAAAGTTTAACTAGAATGAGGTGGATTTTTCTGAAATGTTTATGAAGCAGGGTGCTTCAATTCATCTAAATGTTTAGCAAGTCATGGAAGCATTGTGTTAATCTTGGTTTTGATTTATACAATAAATGACAGAGATATTAATGTATCCTCATTGGCAGGCACTTCTGAGGCGGATGGGTGAATTCGGCCAAGAAGCATTTACCTTTGACGACATTGAGCTGAAGGTTGGATGAAGTTGAAGCATATCTGACCATTGTAGCCAGAAAATTGGATGAAGTTTTTGTAAAATTTCTTGTTAAGTTCGGTTGTGTCATTTTTGAAGAGTGGTGCAAATGAGATGTGATTCATTTTGTATAAACTTTGAACTACATCATTATAATATGAATGAATTATTTTTTTGTCTTCCCATAATTGTGTTGGAGCCATGTCCCCTTATTCAACATACTGAAAAATGAAAGGCCAAAGTTTGGGTAAAGTTCTTAATGCTCCTTTCAGCACGTAATTCGGGTTTACACATAAACTCATTGCACAAGTGATTGAAAATGTACATCAACATTTCAGATTATCAAATTACATTAACGACTCACAACATCATAGACGAACGAAGTCAAAGGTTGTTAAAAATATACATCAACGATTCATGCCGGGCCCTTTCCTTTCTTATCTTGTTCCACATTTGCATTTCCTTTACGTATTGTCACGGTAATCTCCACATCTTCTTCGTGAGTTAATCGACACATCGTTTCAAACATGCAACACACATCATTGTTCGATCCAGTAGACACATGAGTAGTGGAGGAGTTGCCAATGGAACTTGATTCGCCGATCATTTCACCCTCCTTAACCCACTCCCAAAATCCACATTTGTTGCTGCAACACTTGAATAATTTACCTTTGTTCTTCGTGTTCTTTACCACGACAAAACACTTCACATATGCCATTTTGCACCCCGGGCAAGACACCTTATTTGGGCAATCCGCAAACAAGTGACCGCTTCGTCGACACCCATGACATACTCCATCATTGCGTCCTGTCATAGAAGCTACAAGAAACTCCATTACACACATGGGGCAACATTGTAGACATTCAATAGCACTTGCAGGTAAACGGGTGCTATAACACCCTCCATTAAAACAATGAAAAATAGGTGCTACTCCATTACACACACACCATTACACAGGTGCTAAAAGATGCTACTCCATTACACATGCTCCATTACAACAATTATAAAACCCTCAAACAGGATCGAACATCAAATGCAAACACGCAATTATGAATTTTCACTTTCAGCGATTCATGCCGATTTCATAGGCAGTAGGTTTTGCTCCGGGCTTTAGAAAAAATTATCTCGACCAAATATTCCAATTACGACCTCTACTGATGCAAAAATGTCGGAAACTAACAAAGCATTACAAGCCACATAATTTTCCCAAATTCTACTTCATAATGCTGAGCTTCTGGTAGGCGAATTTCATTTTCAAATTTACAAACAAATTGGTCGGAAACAAATGTAAATCTACGTTCAATCAACAGCATCAAGATACCCATGTAAACTACATATCAAGCTCACCTACTTGTAGATGTAGATTTCACCGGAGGAGAAGGTGGTTGCGGATTCGAGTGTCGAAAGCAACGACTGACCAAACGCCTTCAATCAAAAAATTAACCAACGTCTTGTTTCACCCAACAGGGTCCCTCGTCTGATGCACTGGGGTTTTCGCCGGAGATGGAAGACGATAGGATAGGACGGAGAGATGATGGAGATCGCCTTCGACGCACGCCGTGGAGGTTAAGGGATTTTTTGAGACTTTCATTATTTGGGGAATTCGCACTCGTCCAATGGGGAAGATAAGTGGGCCGGGTCGCCTTCCACACTTACCCGTTTGCATTTTTCCCTTCTTTTTTTTTTTTTTGGTTTCCACATAATTCTGTCAAACAATTCTGTCATGTATTTCTGTACAAATAGCGGCACACAATCATCTTATCCCACATCACCCACCTATCATTTATGCAATTTCTTCCCAAAATCAGATTTTTAGATTTTTCCTCACCAACTCTTGCCACCATCAACTACAGCCACGATCAACCACTATACTAACCGCCCTACTCGCCTTTTCCCTCCTCTCTCACCCACTTTCCCTAATCGTTGCATGGCTCTTCCTATACATCCTCCGTCCTGTAGATCAACTCCAGACTTTATTTCTCGATGATATAATTGTATTATTCTATAGTGTTGTCTACCATTCTTAGAGGTGACACCGTCACACCCTAATCTTGCGCCGCTTTAATATACATGATTATGAGTCAATTTCTACCACTTTTTTCTATTAATTTCAAGTTATCTCCAACTATGAGTCCTATCAATAAAGAAGAAAAAAGATAAAAATGTCTCGAGTACCGAATGCATCAGTAGTGAGTAACTTAATATTTGATATGGCGAATCTCGATAAAGAACATTTGACTATTGTGAAGAGGATCCCGAGATACATCAAGGATACCTCAAATGTTGTATTATATTATGGAGGATTAAACTTTACGATCAAAATGTTCATTCAGATTATGTAGGTGATATTGACAAAAAAAATTCGGCAATGGATATGTGTTTACTCTTGCCAGATGAGCTGTAAGTTGAGTTTCAAAATGGCAGTTTGTCGTGGCTACTTTTACAATAGAGGCAGAGTATTTTGTAGTTACACAAGCTAGTAAAGAGGCAACCTGGTTGCAAATATTAGTGGAGGAACTCAGAAACAAACAAGAGAATATTGTTATTTTGTGATAGTTAGAGCTTTTTACGCTTGACAAAGAATTCAGCCTGTTGTACTTGTATATGAATTTTGATCAATAGAATTTTTACATTTACCGATTAAAAAAAAAAAAAAAGAATTCAGCATTTCAATCAAAGACGAAACATATGCAAGTTCAGTATCACTCTGTACGTGAGAAGGTGGAAGAAGGAAACGTTGATGAACAGAAAATGATTGTAACATTCAGTGAAGGACGTATTTGATTCTTCATCGTATTTAAACTTCTTTCTAATTTGACCTACATTGATTGAATTAGAATTCCCAAGTCGTTAGGGCTTCAATTGTTGGGCTTGGGACTGATGAGGATTCAATGACTAGGACCACGAGCTGAAATCAATATGATGAAAGTTGGAGGAGAATTCAATGCTAACAAATCCAGCCTCGACAAAGCTGTAATTGGAGACACCTTAGGGGGACTACAAGGACTTTCTGATGACCTTGCTTGGAGCAAAGATATGATTTTATCTACCCTGCCATTATAATTAATACTCTCTCCGTCCCAAATATAGAGGCTGAATTTCCTTTATCGTTTGTCGCAAATATATATGCTGATTTCTAAATTTAGAATATTTTAATTTGTTACTTTACTAATATGCCCTTCGTTACTTTGCACAGTTAAAATCAATATTCTCCACTTAATTTATGGTTCCAATGAATCTCATCAAAATAATTTATGAATGTAATAATTGAAAATTAAATCATTCAATCTTTTTACTACTTCCAACAATAATTTACTATTAGTTGCTAAAAATTAAATAGGAGTAAATTAGAAAAGTTCTTGACAAAAATTACTTTTTCAACAACATTAATTATGTTTTCTTAATTCGTGTGAAAAATCAAACAAACCTATATATTTGGGACGGAGGGAGTATCATCTAAAGTTAACCACGCAATAAAATAGTTAGAATGCCGTATGATTTAAGTGGCATCAAAATAACCAAAAGGTGGAAAATGGGAATCGTGTCCATTACGTAAAAATGATGCAGGATACACTAGAATAAAAAGAGATCAATGTCAAAGGCTCCATATTTAATCAAAGTCATATTGAAAGAAATTTGCGAGAAATATCGTCGATAAGGATCAGTCACAAAATGAAAAGAAGTTAAAAATCTTTCATATTAGCACCAATGAAATAAATATTAAACAACAGTCACATGGTTTCAAGCCACTATGGTACAAGAAAAGACTAACTACATAACTCAAAGCCATTAATGGACTCACTTGAAGCCTTCCCTCTTATAATATCAATTTCAAATGCAATCCAATAAGCTACTTACAACTTCAGAAATTTGGCAAGCTAAATTCTTGTTTGCAGTACTAATCAATGTTTGTGCTCTTGTGATTTCTATTGTGGCCTTTTCGGGCTCCAACACGTGCACAAGAGAAGCCTTGTGTAATCCATCTGCACTCATGATTTCTTCTACAGTTATATTCAATCCAATTTTACGCAGTTCAGTCAGAAGAACGTCCAATTCAATTCTTCCCAAATGCACCACTGGTCTAATCCGAGAAGAAACAACTTGATCCGTCCCTAGGAGTAATCGATATTTGCCTTGCTCTAGTGCAAGCTCGCCCTTCAACCTTGCAACATGTATGTTTTCCTGTTTAAGTGTCGTGTAATGAAGCCGTAAGGCCAAGTCTTCAGTGATATCTAATACTGAATACTCTTCCAAGTTGGGAACATTCAGTGTTTCACCTTCAGAGTAATAACTGGATGAAAACAAATTTTTCGGAAGATCAATGTGCTGCGTCAACTTCTTGGGGAACTGTTCTCAGCAGAAACGAAAAGTTGTCAGGAAAACACGTACAATATAGTATTCATGAGCATCAAGCCTGGAGAGCAAAATAGTTAACCACGGAAACTATATGCATTTTTTTACCAGAACATGTCTAGGTTGTAATGTGTTCAGCAAATGTCGAGAAAATTGCAACCTGCAAAACCGGAAAAATGGAAGTTCGAGCTCATCCCAAAAAAATAAAATAAAAACTAAAAATAAGGAAATAATAGTTCTACAACATTGTAGCAAGACGAGAAATTGGAGCGAAACTAAGCTCGTAAGCGTAAGGAACTTTGAAACAAATCCATTTTAAGCTAACCAAAACATGCTAAAAATCTACTCATTGATTTTGTTCATATTAGAGGTTTAGTCAAGAGAACGAATGTTTTGACATTAACATCAGCATTCAATTGATCAATAAATAGGAGACTACTTGACAGTTTCAAGCAATTTTACCTCTAATACAGAGCTAAAGGTAGAAGGTAAATATGCATTTCATGAGTACAATAGAAAACAAAATTGAAATAAAAACTTACTCTATTCCAGAAAGAAAGGAACATTGCAGAACTTTCATCTTCATTGGCCTAAAAGGTAGGAGAGCCAAACTGGAATCCACTCCTTCCTGTACGTATAATTAAAGTGATGGTAAATAAAATCCATTAAGAGCTATACAATCACAACATATTTGAAGAGTACAGTATGGTAGACGATTAAAAAAAATAATGCAGAATTTAGGAGCATGTAGGAGGATACTTTCTATACCTCCATAACAAGGATAGAGTTTTCATCCCTACACCACCGTCGAAGCAAATGCACAACAGGTCCAATTCGTAGACTCCAGTGGGGACAAAATACTATGCAAGGTTCCTGCCAATTGGTTCTATGAAAATACCATTAGTTTCCAGCCCAATTATGCTAGCAGAGAGCACTAAAACAGATTTTTGGCAGATCTGAAACACATTCATTCTCTCTATATACATATTAATCATTTAAAAACTTCTAAAATCATTATGTCCCCTAATCTGTGTTATCTCTGAGATGAATTACTGAAACTGGAAAGAGACATCGGAATATATTAGTACATCGAAAAAGATGCTATCCGTATACGTTGGTAACCCCCGGGTCCCCAAAAAAACCACAAAATAAAAAATTCGGAATTTCGCCCAAAAATATCAAAAGGTTTTTTGTGGATGATAAGAGTACATCACAGAAAAAAATTTCTCACAGATATACTCTCATCACATGAAAGGGAAAATAATTTCTTACAATAAGTTGAGTGAGTGAATAGCAGGAAACAACTGAAGCCTTTTATTGTTTAACAGCTCCACGTGATTAAATAATTGTTGACCAGAGTACAGCTGTAGAATCATTTAAAAAAAAAAAAAAAGCCAGCGTTAGCACGCTCACAGTTGAGAGCCTGGAGGTCAAAGATGACATGATAATATTGACTGTAACATACCCGGTCTTGCCTCTGCTTGTTCAACCATTCGGGAATCACATTTGTATATGCCATCAACTCTTCCGCAACAGAAGAAACAATAAATATAGGAATCTACATCACAGGAAAATAGATGACTATTCCTGAATTAGAAATATGAACAGGAAAAAAGAAGAAATCATATTTATAGGAAATTTTGTCCATGTCTTCATTTACATTTCATATGTGAATGAAATTCATGAAAAAAACTGTTATACTCATCTGAAAAATATAAAGTTACATTTTAACACTAACTGCTAGACATGGCATGTGCTAAAATTTGGGATGAAGCATCAACTCATTCTGCTGGTTTGTTCGTAAATATACAAGTAAATGAATTGGTATTTCTTTCCATCATATACAATTACCAAGACCTAAAGTATATTTGCTATGAAAGAAATTGAGGTTCAACCACCTGATATTTAACTGCAGTAGAAGTTTACATTGTAAAAAGCCAAGGAAATAAAATTTTGGGTGAACATGTTGTTCGTTCCCAGTGCCAAATATAACTCATCAGGTACCTTGTCATTCGTCAAAAGAAATGGCGTTTACATACAAATCAATATACCTTCAAGTTTTGAGATTCAAGGTACAATGCAATCCGCTCCAACAGCTGCAAAACTATTCCAATTCGTCCAACGGGAATTAGAACTGAACCTCCAGCTTTTATTGAGTCCATAGAACAAGAGCATATGAAGTCTAACTTCTCCATCTCCTGACAATCATCAGCAATTGCTACCCAGTCAACATCACCAACACTACAAGAAATGATGGCAAAACTTCAATCAGTTTTGGGTATCGTAAGAAAAACAAATAGTCGTGATTAGAAATTATAGCACAAACTACAAAATATTCATGAAACAAAATGCTTAACATTACAAAAGTTGAAGCACCTTGAATTTGGATCAGCTGTAGTAGAGCCATAGTTATCATCACTGGATTTGTTTAAAGTATGGCAAGGTGTAAAATCTGCGTATAGAATCACATCATTTCCTCGAAGAGAGTTGTAATCAAAACACATTGATGTGGCTGATGAAAAAACAGAGCTTGAAAGATATGCAATGCTTCCTTTTGGACAAATGATACTCCAGTTGCAGGTGCCTATTTCTAAACCAGAAGCAAATGCTTTTATGATTAATGTGCCATTGTACAAAGCTTCTTCGGCATACTTAAGAGATTGAATCTTCTGCATGCAATCCTTCACATCAGCTGCACTGAGAAGCATCCCTCATTACATCCTCAGACATGAATACTCACAATTTACACACTTAATTTAATTGAAAATAACAAAGAAATACACAATTCTTGATGGAGAAGTTTTTATAGCTACTCCAGATTTTTCCAACTACTTCAATTAAATATGAATCTTTCATCATTGATACAAATAACATAGTAATGAAAATATGAGATCAGGTGATATAAAAGATGTCCAACTCTTGACAATATTTTTCTCCTTTTTTTTTTAATTGATTTTCCAAGTAGAAGTTGGATAAAACATTTTCACATTTTCAATACAGATACTTATATCTTACAACCTTAAGCAGCTAAAAGTGCTAGATCACATCATACCGATATGTGTTCCCGTTGACGCCTTTGAAAATCATGCAATATAATATATAGCTTAGCCATAAGGTGCATTTATCAAACAGATCAACCTAATATATTATTAATATAAGTCTGTGTGGACGCTACTCCTATAGTTAGATGGTAGGCATTTAAATTCTTGAATTTCAGCAGGCCCATGTTTAGGAACTTGGTTTCAGATTGCAGAGCAGAAAACAGAATAATATTTTGACATGAATTTTTCACCTTCTTTGAGAGCTAATAACCAGTATGAGGCTCCAGAAAGTCACGTGTTTGACTACCAGTGTCAAACCCAGTCATCCAAAATGAAATTATAAGATCCTAATCATAAAAACTTTGGATCTATAATTATAATTTCTGTTGTGCTGAAGCACTTTGATTTACACTTTATATACACGAGTCAAAAGAGTTCCAAAATTAAATTGTTTCTTATTTCCCTTGAATTCCATAAGAACAAGATATCAACTAAATAAATTTGAATTATTAATTGTGAAAAATAAATCAATTTAATATGGAAAATCTCTAAAGCATAAAGAATAAGCCCCTATTTGATTTTGCTAAAAATCAGATTGTTAGTAGATTTTAACAAAAAAAAAAATGATGAAATATGTAGACGAAATTGAGTTTGGGAAAAAAAAAAAAAAAAAAAAGGAGTTTTAAGAAATGAGGGCCAAACATGGGCTAATTGAAATGATTTCGCATCAGAGTTTGTAAATAATAATTTGCAACAAATAATTTACCTGTACAACGACATCCAACTAGCAAGCTCTGTTCCATCTTTACTCAATGCTATCTCTTTCAGTTCTGATGGAAGCAATTCAAGCTCTTCCCATTTCATCCATTGAGGTGAACTAGACCCCTCAGGTCCATAAACTTGTCTAAATTCCTTATGCATTGTAACAAGATCCTCCATCATAAGATGTCCGAATCTAGCAGCCACGTCAGTGACATATACCTAAACCATTTAATGAACCATAACGATCACATTTATATCATTTTAGTTAAATAAAAATTACGAACTGAATAGCGATGAAAATGCAATTTTAGTTACCTTAGCAGAAAAATCTTTGTTGCGGGTGAGAAATGGTAACCCTAGAATACCCATTGGACTCGAGATCAACACTACATCAATAAAAGAAACATCCCATAAAAGCAAATTTTTTACAATCTTATAGCGTGGTTCAGCGCGTATTAAACTGCTTTCATCAAGGGGTTTATCAATTTTTTGTCTCTTATTTTCATTCGACTCCAAATCCAAAGATTTCTGGTAGGAACAAGAAGTGATTTCACCATTACACATTGTGAATGACTCTGTGGGGACCGGCATAAACATTGTTAGAGACGAAAGGTCCATAGGGCAATCCAATAAAACCCGAAAGCCGCAGATGTCCAAGATATGACATGGTGGGAAGTAAAAACCCCTTCCTTCACTCAAACATGTCTGCAAATGAAAACATCAATAAATTCAAGAAAGTAAATTAGTGGATGCCCATAAAAAAACCACAGAAAGATATACAAAGAGATACGTACAAACTCCATAGAGCTCAACGAGCAGGACAACCTTCCCACAGCAGGAAAATGTAGACTGAGAAGACAATTCTTTCCCCTACAAAAAGCAGTAGGTAGTCTTTGAGCAGAGTCTAGTACAATAATGTTAGGGCAGGCTGAAATTTAAAAACAATGTATTAAAAAAATTCATATAACCCAAAAAAAATTGAAAATATGACATCATCTACTCCGGCTGTGCTTGAAATGGGCCAAAAAGTCAAGTCTTGAATTCACCTCATACAAGTTGGAAACGACGACGTTCCTAAAATGTGCACTCTGAATGGGCCAAATGGGATGAAAACTGGCGAATAGCAAAAATTGCACTAAAGGTTGGAGACTTGGAGTTAGCACTTTGAGTTTTTGTGGGAAATCTGCAAATTGCAGATAAAATAAAAGTAAATTGCCTTAAAGTTGCTTGGATGATCAAACTACCTATAATAAGGCCAATTAAAAGTAAAAAGTAAAGGAACAAAAGATCCACATGAAAATAGTTATGGCAATGGATCGAGTCGAGTCGGATCGATTCGTTACCCTACGAGTTCGGCTCGTGCTCGTTGTTCAACGAGCTCATGAATAATGAGCCGAGTCGAGCTCGATTCGTAAAAAATAAGTGCGTTCGGCTCAACCCACGAGCTCATGGCTGGTGAGCTTTGACGAGCCGAGCTCACGAGCTGAGCTCGTGGGCCGGAACGAGCCGAGCTCACGGCTCGTGAGCTCGCCTCAAATTTTTTTTTTTATTTTTTTTTATTTTAATATACGTTTTTTTCCTAAATTTTTTTTAAAAAAATAGATTTTCGGTAAAATTTTATTTTATAAGTATTTTTATTTTGTAAACAATTTATTTAGACTTTGATAAAGTATATTTTTATAATATATTTTTTTATGAATTTATCTTATAAATAATACTTATAAGTTTTTTGTAATTACAATTTAATTTTTTTAATTATAAATAATTTTTAATTAATATATTTTCATTTTCAAATTTGTTTTGAAGAAAATATATTAATTGAAAATAATTATTTTATAAATGATAAAATTAAAAAAAATTTGAGAAATTGTCAAATGATTTTTCAAAATATTTTTCATTTTAAAAATAATAAAATATTAAAATATAAACCCTCCTCCTTTATCCGGGTTTGGGACCGGCTACTTCAATAGTTCAATTTTGAGTAGGCGGAGTTAAAAATTGTACACGAACAACTTGTTACGTATACAATTTTTTTAAAAATATTATAAAGGTATTAAAATAAAAATTCGTCATAAATATGATTAAACTAAATATCACTTACTTGACTACATGCAATTTCGGCATATTTATCTTGCAGTAGAAAATGAGTGTCTTGCCAGTTCTTCACGCACATTAATGCTTCTAAAATATCTTCTTTTAGTCGATTCCTAACTTTAAAGAGAACCCTAGACCCTGCACTAAAAGCAGATTCCGAAGCTACAGTGCTAACCGGAGGTGTTAGTAGATCTTTTACCATTGCAGAAACTATTGGCCATCGACGTTCATACTTTCGCCAGAAATCAACTACTTCTTCTGAATTTTTCCTTAGTACATTATTACTAGGCCAATTATGATTAAAGTAATCAAGTAATTCAGCAGACATTGCACTGAGACTGTTACTTGATGTTTGAGTACATGCAGTGGAAGACAAACTACTATGACTGGATGAACCATATGCATATCCAGTTTGACCATATCTATATGAGTTCATGCCTTCAAATAAATTTAAAATTTCAGCGTCGTCATCTCCTAAATTAGTGGGAGGAGTACTTGTATAGCCGAAGGGTACACGAATAACATGTGTACCCATTCGTGAAGCATATGTTACATACATTTCAGATAAAGTTACTTCCAAATTCCTATAAGTAATATGTACGTTAAAAGTTAAAGATTTTGACATTCGTTCAATTATAAATTTAGTACCGGATAAATTATATTGGGGTCCATGACGCATGCTAATGGAAATAACATGGGCAAGTCTTCCCAATATTTTCTAAACTTTAATTCCATGGCAATTATAACTGAATTAAAATCGGGGTCATCTTTATATCTATCAAAAGCCCTAAAAATTAGATAAAGACGTTGAAGGACCATACAACTAGTAGGATAATAAACACCAGATAAAATATTTGTAGAATCATAAAAACATTTCAAAAAAGCTTTAATTTTAATAACTAAAGCCCAATCGGATTCATTCAAAATATTTTCGTCGTCGTCCCTCATATGCGTATTGTTATAAAATTCAGTAATTAAATGTTCGAAACCTTCACATGATTTTAATAATAAATATGTGGAGTTCCATCTATGCGCTACGTCATTAGTAAAAGTTTTTGAATGCGACACCCCATTTTCGGCACAAAAATCCTCAAACGCTTGTTTTCTGCTAGGTGTAATAGTGATATAAGTTAGTGCATTCTTAATTCGTTGAATTTCATCCTTAACATATTTTAAACCATCTTGTACTATTAAATTTAAAATATGGGATACACATCGAATATGAAATAAATAACCACCGAATTCGGGTTGAAATACTCTTTTCAATTTCTCGATAACAACCTTATTTACACTAGTGTTGTCGAACGTAAAAAAACGAATTTTACTCTCGCATTTATATTCTCTGATAATGTTCATAATAACACTAAATATATTGGGAGCATTGTGCGGGTACTCAATAATTTTAAAAGCAATTATTCTTTTATGCATGATCCAAAGTGGGTCTATGTAATGTGCAGTTGCAGCAATATAACCTCTTTTATTAATCCATTCCCATAAATCCGAAGTTAAAGATATCACACCCCCATATTTTTCTAAATCGGCAATCAATGTTTTCTTTGCAGTTTCAAAATATTCTATTGTATCAGAACGAACAGTATTTCGATTTACCCCAACGTACCTCGGTTGAAGACATTCTTGCACAAAGGTAACGAAATGTTGATTGTCCGTTTGTGCCAGTGGCAACTCAGATCCGGCAAGGTATTTCACCATTCCTGTTCGAGTTCTTTCCGCCGAATACATCCACGTACTAAGTGGCGTAGTAGTAGCACCGCTGCTTGGACTACCAAATTGTAGTTGCGTTTGACCAGCAGAAAGAAGACCATGTTTGGCCGCACATGATTTGTAGTGACGATTGAGGTGGTTGGTTCCAATGCCTTTTTGATGGGCCAATCGTTGTTGACAGTATTTACATACTGCTTTGGTTTCTTGAATTCCATCGATCACACGACCAGTTTGAACCAATTTAAAATGGTCCCAATATTTTGCCTACTTCTTCCCCTTTCTCTTCCCTCTTGCATCGGGAATTTCAATAACAGGTTCATCATCCTGTTCCAAATCAATTGGAGCATCGAGATCAACGTCATCCAAATCAATTGGATAACTATTTTCATGAACATTGTAATCTTCAATATTTTTTGGAATGGGTACTTCATCTAGACCGACGAATTCATTCCCAAATTGATTTTGGGGCACATGTGCTACATTCTCGACTCCGACATCGAACAAGTTTTCAATAAATGAGCGTGGATCCATTTGTGAATAATTGAAATTGAATATTGAAGAAGAAGAAGAAGTGAAGTAGAATTGAGAAGTGAATGAATGAATATTATGTACTAGTGTAGAAAATATATTGTAAAATCAAGATTATAATTTAATGATATGAATATAAAATGTAGAAGAGTATAGAAATAAGAATGAATAAATAATATTGATTATAATTGATTTGTAGAGAGTATAGTAGAGAATAAGAGATTGATAGTAAATTTGGTGAGAAAAAAATGTTGTAATTGATGGGTATTTATAGGAAAAAAATGAAATTTGAAAAAAAAAAAAAAAAAATTTTGACAAAAAAAGTGACAAACGGTCACTCTGCAAATATTTAATTTTGTTTTTTTTTTGTTTGGACGAGTCCACGAGCCGGCTCGGCTCGTGGCTCGTCAAATGCGAGCCACGAGCCCAAGCTCGTGAGCTAGTCAGCGAGCGGCTCGCCTATTTGACTAGCCGAGCTCGGCTCGGCTCGTTCAAATTTTTTTTGTTCGGCTCGTTGCTTGGGCTCGTGGCTCGTTTTAGACGAGCCGAGCTCACGAGCGGCTCGACTCAATTGTCATCACTACATGAAACCTAAAAAGTGAATGACTGGGAAATGCCAATACACAAATTGTCAACCACCATTAAGCATCCAAATTTGTAAATCTAATTCATGTGACAAATTTGAATTTATTAATCCATTGTTCCTTAAACTTCAACTAAGACACAGTTTATCGTAAACCTAATTCAACCTCTTAGTAAATTCTTCTATTCTCTCCTTAACAATTAACATCAGATAGTCATCAAAACTTGGGAGTGCAATAAGGAAAAATGTATCTTATATACGTTCCACTTCCAAAAGGATCACTTCTATATTCATCTGCTAAGTTTCATGCAGATAAGCATAAAATAGGCAAAAGAAACCGCACATCTAAATTTATCTTTAATATGTTCTACACCAATGTCCAAGGGAAAGATACTTTTCCTACGCTGGAATCATAGACAATACCCAACTCAAATGCTAGATTCATGGAATTATCAGCACCAAAAATTAAAATGGAAGTGGTGTACTGCATGTATATGAGATATAAATCAAGTTAACAATCAAAACATGAATAAATAAGGAAATAAGAGCACTTTAATCACCAAATTATTGTTATGAAGCAAGAAAACATCATATGCACTATATTCTAACACTTTAGATAGATATAAAAACAAGAAGTAACTAAAACAGAGAAATGGGGAAATACCAATGATAATATCAAGAGGGTTTACAACAAAGCCCTCGTAAAAAAAATAAAATAATAATAATAAATATAAAAGAGAGAGAGAGAGAGAGAGAGAGAGAGAAGATGATGTGATCCGGGATAGACAATCATTGGCCGAGCTTTGGAGTCCAAAAGGTCGAAGTCAACAAGCCAAAGACCAAGTTTGGTGAAGGAGTTGAGGGTCGAAAGCAATTGGATCAACACGAAAGTTATGCAATTGTTTTCAGTCTTATATTGAAACCTATTTTTGACCTGGTAAATGATCGAATTAGAGGATTGTATCTGAATCAAAGTTGTAACTCTTTGAGTTATCTTTCCAATGCACTTTGAATCATTTCAATCGGATATCAGTAAAGAAAGTTATGACCAAAATACTAAAATCTGTCCAGCGAAGAAAAAGTTGTTCCAAGCGGTCGCCCAGAACCATTCAGGGAATCCAGGAGGTGAATTTTACAAACCAAGTGATCGCTTGGCTTATAACCAAGTGGTAGCTTGGTACAAAACTGAAGTCGGTTTTCCTATTTTGGCGAGGTTGTTTATTTTGATTATAATTCTTATTTTTTGGTAATTTCTATGTTCTAAGACTCTTAAAATTCGTTATTTCCATATTTCCTAGGTTTAGTATAAATAGAAATTTTATTCTCATTGTATGGAGAACCTTTTGATATGAATTAAAATAAAGCTTTTGCTTTTCTCCTTTGTTCTTCCATGGACAATCCTTATCGAACTTATCAAAGATGAGTAATCTTTATGGCGTTCGAAACATCGGGTCGTGGGTTCTTCAATTTGTGAGCAAGGGGTTCATTGTATCATCGTTATCTTTGGATTACTTGTTTCATCTTGTTGGGTTCAAAATCTAAAACTATCCGGGTGAGATTTCGAGACTTTGTGATCAAGAGGTCGCTGGTTTAATATATCTTTGATTGCTTGGTTCAACGTTTAGAGGTTAAATCCTAAATTTTGGTCGTATTTGGGCGTTCTTGGGATCCGGTTCATTCTCTTGTGGGTTCGATAGCTTTCGTGCTAACCGGGTTCGCGTCAAGTGGTATCAGAGTTTATGCCCCAAGATCAAGGTTATATCTTTTATTGCTTTTGAGTCTTGTGCTTTTTTCTTTCCTTCTTTGTTCTTGTGTCTAGTAATATTTCTTGTATCTTTAATCCAAAAATTCCAAAAAAAAAAGTCAAAAGTTGTTTTTGTGCTTAATTTGAGTCCAAATCAACTTCCGTTTGTTTCGTTATTCTCGTAGTCAAATTTTTTAGTTTTCTAAAAAAAAAAATTCGATAATTTTACTGTTCATCCATACGGAGGTACTATTCATGTCGGGAATAGTAAAAATTTGAAAATTGTTTAATATCCCACTACCTATTCTAAATTCAAAATCAATTTGTGTTCAATCTAATCCAAACTCCAATTCAAGAACCACTTTCTTGACTCTATACAAAAATTCAAACTTCAATTCAAAAACTACTTTCTTGAATTTAAAAAGTCCAATCAAAGTTTTCCAGTTCAAGTTCTTTGAGTCTCTGAGTCAAAATGACTGATAGGATGGATCGATGGGAAATGATATTGGTGGATATGGAGAGTATGTTGGATAGGTTGGATGAGAAATCGAATAGAACTTATAAGGATCAATGGGATGATGTGTTTAATGTGAGTAGTCGGGAGAGACGGGAACATAGGAATTTTGGTGGAGATGGTGTTAATCGGAGGGAAAGAAGGAATACAAATTATTATGGATATGGTGTTGATAGGGGCAGAGAAACGACAACTCCAAAATTTAAGGGTAGAAGTGATCCAGATGCGTACATGGCGTGGGAAGAAAAGATTAAAGTAATATTTGAGCGCTATAATTACTCCGAGAAGAAAAGTTGGAGTTGGTTGTGAGCTCATTCGTAGACTATGTTGTGATTTGGTGGGATCAATTAACAACATCTATGCGAAGGTGTGGTGAGAGGAGTATTGAAACTTGGGATGAGTTGACGAGTATTATGAGGAAGCGTTATGCGCCTAATCATTTTTGTAGGAGGGATCGGCGTGATCGGGAATGTCGGGATGAGCCTAGAAGATATAGTGGAGTTAGGTATTTGAGGGAAGAGAAAGTATCGTTTGTGGAGCATGTTGGTAGTACGTCAAGCAGAAAGACTAGGTGGGATTATGAGCGTGCCCTCTCAGAGTTTCGTGACTCAATTAGTCAAAGGGATAAACAAGAGAGCTCGAGAGAACATAGTAAGATGGTTGGTTGTGAGAAAAAAGAAGAGATGCCACAAGAGAGTGAAAATCAGGAAGGAAAGGTTGAGTTGCAAAATGAGACTGAAGAAGAATCTTCGGAGGGAAAGAAGGAGTTGGAAGTGAGTTTGAATGAAAAAGAGCCTGAAATTGAGGAGGCCGTGGTGAATACTAACAATTTCCTCCCTATTTTGAATTATTCTGTTTTGCAGGCCACCGATGATTTAGTTCCAGAAAATACTTCCATTGAAACACCAACCGACCCAGGGATGGAGCATCAGTTGCAACACGTGGAAGAAACTCACCAACAATACTACCACTTGGTCCCAGCAAACAATCATGTGACTTACCACCCGTTCCAGGCAATGTTCATCAGTTGGTGTCACAACAGTTGGAAATCTCTTCAATACCAAAAATTAACTTTGTGATTCCCGAGGAGACGATGGAGTTTCAAAGGCATTGGAAGGATTTCTTGTGCAATGGGTTGAATTTCTCTTATCTACCAAAGATTGACTTTGTAATTCCCGAGGAGACGATGAAGTTTCAAAGGCACTGGAGGAATCTTATATGCAAAGAGCTGAGTAAGGGAGATGATCAGAATGGTAATAATGGCACATTGGAAGTGATATTGAAACAAGTGCATGAGCTAAGTAATGCAAGGAAGATGCATGGATATTCATCAAATGAAGTTGTTCTTGGAGCATTTCAAACTTACAGAATTAAGCAATTAAGGCGAGAGCACTTTGATCAGTGCGATGGAGATTGGGTTTACAATCGGAGACGGCGTATTCGAGGCCAAAGGAGGTCCAAATTGTATCCAATGAGAGATGGATAATTCCATGTGCTTGAGTTGATTGGAGGCAAGGGCTACAATTTGAGCATTCAAGGTTTGGATTCGAGGATGAATCCTTTCGAAGAGAGAGTGGATGATGTGATCCGGGATAGACAATCATTGGCCGAGCTTTGGAGTCCAAAAGTTCGAAGTCAACAAGCCAAAGACCAAGTTTGGTGAAGGGGTCGAGGGTCGAAAGCAATTGGATCAACACGAAAGTTATGCAATTGTTTTCAGTCTTATATTGAAACCTATTTTTGACCTGGTAAATGATCGAATTAGAGGATTGTGTCTGAATCAAAGTTGTAGCTCTCTGAGTTATCTTTTTCAATGCACTTTAAATCATTTCAATCGGATATCAGTAGAGAAAGTTATGACCAAAATACTAAAAACTATCCAGCGAAGAAAAAGTTGTTCCAAGCGGTCGCCCAGAACCATTCAGGGAATCCATGAGGTGAATTTTACAAACCAAGCGGTAGCTTGGTACAAAACTGAAGTCGATTTTCCTATTTTGACGAGGTTGTTTATTTTGATTATAATTCTTATTTTTTGGTAATTTCTATATTCTAGGACTTTTAAAATTTGTTATTTCCATATTTCCTAGATTTAGTATAAATAGGAATTTTATTCTCATTGTATGGAGAACCTTTTGATATGAATTAAAAAAAAGTTTTTGCTTTTCTCCTTTGTCTTTCCATGGACAATCCTTATCGAACTTATCAAAGATGAGTAATCTTTATGGCGTTCAAAATATCGGGTCGTGGGTTCTTCAATTTGTGAGTAAGAGGTTCATTGTATCATCGTTATCTTTGGATTACTTGTTTCATCTTGTTGGGTTCAAAATCCAAAACTATCCGGGTGAGATTTCGAGGCTTTGTGATCAAGAGGTCGCTGGTTTAATATACATTCGGTTGCTTGGTTCAACGTTTAGAGGTTAAATCCTAAACCTTGGTCGTATTTGGGCGTTCTTGGGATCCGGTTCATTCTCTTGTGGGTTCGATAGCGTTCGTGCTAACCGGGTTCGTGTCAGAAGAGCATTACTGACAATCGATAGGAGTAAATTTAAGAATGAAAACTTTTAGTTAACCAGAATAAAAGACCAAACACGTTGTCTTTGCTGGAGACTCGCACGGAGATGGGAGAATGGAAGAGTAAGATTTGAGTTGGGGATTTTGCTTACAAAGCCTAGTTAACAATTATCTTTAGACCTGTTTATGTTGAGATTTGTAGGGACGAAACAAAATGGTGGAAATTAAAACCAGCTTTTTAGTATATTTTGATGGAAGATAATCAAATGTATGGTTGAAAAATTATGAAACCTATGAAATATGTATTTAAAATTAATTGTTAATTTTGACTTAAATTAAAATCTAAATTTTAATCCTTATTTAAGAGTAGCTTAGTAAAAAGGCCTCCACTCAATATTTTTGGTCAAAATAGACCATTAAAAGTCTTAAATCTCCTTCACTTGAAATGTCTAAAATGTTCAAATTTAAAACCAAAATTTATCAAATTATCCCAACCATAAATCCCCCCTTCGAGTGGGGAGCACCCTACAAACAAAAGGGCATATACATAAATGATGAATACAAATAGTTTCAAGACGCTACAGATTGCTCAAACTTTGCCATGCCTACATATCTACATATGAAGGGAAATATGGTCAAATATCAGACAAGAGACTAGTCCAATTCAAATGATAAAGATCAGATTTCATCGAGAATTTTGAGTTTGGCTTGGAAAAGGACTTTTGAGTTGAAGAAAAAAGGCTTGGAGGCATATTTGCCGATAGTGGGACCTGCGGTGCCACTATCGCGACGCCGTAGCGCCTGTGGAGAAAAATGGTGACAAGGGGACCAACCCCCCGATTGTTGCACAGGCGTTGGGTCAGGGCACTTGGCACAGCAGCACCGAACCCGGCATCAGGGTACTATCGTGACGGGCTAATTCGGATTTTTCTAAATTTTATGTTTTCTTCTTTGTCTAGAACTCCAAAAAGAGACTCATATATATGTAACATTGTTGTATCTCCATATGCACATTGCAAAAACAACATCTTGAGAGCTAGAGAGCTTAGATTTCAATTGAGAGCATTGAGATCTTGATATCAGAGTAATGTTGATTTCCCGCATGGCATCGATAAAATTTGTAATTCCTTTATTGGATTGAAACAAGAGATTTGCTTTATGATAATTGAAGATGCGAGTGGTTCTCGCGCAAATGTATTTGAAAGAAGCATTGCTTGGCTTTGATAAAAGTCCTTCAATCTGAACACAAGATGAAACATAGTGTAAGGATCGGAAAGTCCAATCTCAAATTTATCTACATTTTTCAAATCCAATTATTCAGGATGTTCTAAAGGAGAAAGTTGTCATTGCATTGTGATTGAAGTTCGACCAACTTTGTATGACAAAGAACTTGACTAGTAAGTTACACTTGAAACAGCTCTTGTATTCTCACTGGATGTTCGAAGGTGCGTTACTGGATGATTACTTAACTATGTTCAAGAAAATCATGACTAATTTGAAGACATTAGAAGTTAAGTATAATAAGGAAGACTTGGTGCTAATATTGTTGTGCTTGTTGCTGCCATCATATGTGATCAATAGTTAAGTACCTTCACACGATCTTGAACCGTTTGATTTGAAAGTAGATTATACCTTCAGACGAAGACGCAAAAAACATAAACAAAAATAGAAGCATCAAATGACTGACGATCAAAGTACTCCTATTACTATACAGGCAGCTGAGAGTAGTGACACCACTAGATCAGCAACATGAGCGAGTAGAAATAAATGAAGGAGACTTGCCAGTCTCAATGGAAAGCAGGTGAAAAGTCTACGCACAGATAATGTTGAAGTTGGAAATTGGTCCAAGCGAACAATCAAAGGTTTCAGAATAGTCTATTTCATATCAATCTAGTTCAGAGCTAACATACAGTAATACTTTGCCCATAGCACCAGCAGCACCACAATATTCATTTGCTAAGGATAGATCTCATAGAAAGATTAGACCTTTACAAAAGTATGGAGAAACAAATTTAGTATCTTATGCATTGAGTGTGGCGGATAGTAATGATTCCACTGAGGAGCCCGTCACATATTCAGTTGCAGTGATTCTAGCAGATGGTTGATTGCTATGCAGGAAGAGATGAAGTTATTGAATAAAAATAATACTTGGACTTAGTGAAATTACCTAAGGATAAAAGGTTATTCACTGCAAGTTGGTAGCAAAGGACTACAATCAGATTTTAGGTGTTGACTCAACAGATGTGTTCCCACCAATAGTAAAACATAGCTCAATTAGAGTTTTACTTGGGATTGATAACTTGCAGCTTGAGCATATAGATGTCAATACAATATTCTTACATAGAGAGCTAGAGGAGAGTATTTACATGCAACAATTAGAGGATTTCGTAGTTTCTAGAAAGTAAAACTATGTGTGCTTGTTAAATTAAGTCTTTGTATGAACTAAAGCAGTCACTGATACAGTGGTATAAAATGTTCGATTCATTCATGACTACTCATAATTTCATTAGAAGCAATTATGATAGTTGTGTGTATTTCAGAAAAGAAGATGGTGGATCGATTACATATTTATTATTATATGTTGATGATATGTTTATAGCAACCAAGGATAAAATAGAGGTAAGAAAAGTGAAAGCTCAGCTTTGTGAAGAATTTGAGATGAAAGATTTGGATACAGTAAGGAAGATTCTTGGTATGAAAATCTTGAGGGATATAAAAGGCTGGCAGATTGTATTTGAGTCAAAGGGTACATTGAGAAAGTGATTCAAATGTTCAATATGTTGAATGCTAAGACTATTGTATTCCCTTGACTGCCCACTTTAAATTATCATTTGGCTTGTGTCATCGGTCAAATGAAGACATTGATTACATATCTTAGGTTCTTTATTCCAGTATAGTTAGTTCACTTATATATTCTATGGTTTGTACAAGATCAGATGTGACATATGCAGACAGTGCAGTTAGTAGATACATGGCAAACCCTAACAAGGAACATTGAAAAGTACCGCAGTGGATATCTATATACTTGAAGGGCTCTTCTAATGCGTGCTTGGATTTTGGTAGAAATAGAGATCGAGTCATTGGGTATAGGGATTCAGATTATGCTAAGGATCTTGATAAGATGAGATCACTTATAAGGTATGTGTTCATCCTTGAAGGTTGTGCTATCAAGTGGAAAGCTTTGTCTACAACATAGGCAAAGTACATGGCCATTATAGATTATAAATCTTTTCAAAATAACAAAGCATAAACAAGAATAATTTGTCCTATGCAGTCCTCCGAAAATATGTTATCTAAGATGATAGAACTTACAAGTATCCCATTTGCGCTTTTTGAAAGCCCATTACTTGTAAAATGCCTACTCATTGCCAAACTTTGCAGTGCTTGTTTGTCATCATAAATACTTAACAATGTAATAAAAGTGGTAGCGAAACATGTTTCAATCTTGTCACTTGCTTTCCTCTTCCTTTTTTCTTGCCTTTGTTTTTCTAAAGACACATGTATTTCTTGAATTTCCTCTTCTATTTCATCTCCTCCAATTTCTAAATCTGTATAATTACCTCCAAAAGTACAATCATGAGCCTCTTTTGCATCTTGTTTCTTTTGAGATATATCCTTAAGAACTCCTTGAAATTTAAATCGAACATCAAAATAAACTTTCTTAAATTGAGATATTTGACCTTTAATTCTAGCAATATGGTATTTCATTGTATTAATTCCCCCACCTTATTATTGCAATAAAGACGTGTAACGAACTTTACCGTCAATATCACGACTAGAAGAGAAGTGTTCCCATGCAAGATCAGTCTTTGCATGGCTAGAAGGTGTGGAACCTATATATTGCCTTTCCAAAGATTGAGCATTCCTCCTAATTCCTAAGCAAAAGGAATTAAAAGAACCATAGTTAAACAGAGTACAATTACAACAAAACTCAAGTTCCTTTATTGATGGATAAGTTTGGGATTACACAATGGCACAACCCAGAATCCATACGGTTATTATATGAACTGTTAGATACAGCACAATGAAAAAGAAAACATAAATAATTCTTATCCCTAATCAAATATCAATTCCATTATGAAGAAATGAAGAAGAAAACGAATTCCTAATCAAATACAAATACCATTATTAAAATATAGTATAATAAGAATTCTATAGAAGTGCAATCTCTAAGACATTAATAAAGAATTATACGGAAGAAAAACCCACAAAATCCAATAAATTTCACAAATCAAATATGAAAACTGTTATTAGAAGGGGAATTTGGCCATTTAACCTCATTGGACAATGTATTTGATTAAATGACCTTTGACCAATGATAAAAACAAATTTAAAAAATGTAAAATATTTTAGTTGGTAAAATGACAATATTCTCCTTTAGTTGTTAACTTAATATTCTCCAATTTTTCTCATTTCATTCTCTTCCACCTTAAAACCCTAATTTCTTCTCTCTCTCTCTCTTTTTTTTTTAAAAAATAACGTCTTCGTCTTCCCCCTTTTCATGTTCTTCAATTTTAAATTTTCAAAATTACAATCGCCTACTTTCTTCTCTTCAAACACCATTCTTCCTAACTTAACATTATGTTCTTTATCATATTCTTCACTTATTTTGGGTATCTTGTGAGTATTTGAACAAGAGCTTGGTTAGCATATCATCTACATTGAAAAATCACATTTACATTTGAAGAAAAGAATAAAGATCTCAGAAATTTAGTGTATGTTGTATTTTTATTGTTAAATATAGTATTAAATAATATTTAGTTGCTATTGTTTTCATATTCAGTGTGATTTTTGTGTTGTCTGCAACCATTGGATGATAATAACACTCTAGCTGCTAGTGGAAACATAAAACGACACTTTAGTCGTTATCAGCAACTTAAAACGACACTACAGTCGTTATCTGCTGTAGTTTGATTTTTTGAACGAAATGACCTCTAATAATGGACTCACTAACGTATATAACACAAACGATTGACTAGTCACAAATATTGAAAAAAAATTGTCGTTTGGTTCTAATTTGTCGTTACTAATATTGAAAAAAAATCGTCGTTTGGTTCTAATTTGTCGTTACTAATAATGAAAAAATTTGAGAGAACAACACAAGTATCGTTATGACAATAGATGATTTTTCATAACGGCACAAGTGACTTTTCAATATCTATAACGAAACTTTTATCCTTTTCCAAACTGTTATCCGAAATGTAGAACGGCACAACAGTCGTTTTTCGCTACGTAAAACGGCACTAGAGTTGTTATCTACTGTGGTTTGATTTTTTTTCAACGAAACGACCTCTAATAATGGACTCCTGACGCAAATAACACAAAAAAATTGTCCATGCCACAAAGAAATTTTGAAATGACATAACTTTTATATTATCGAGATGGTGAAATCACAAGTCGTCCTACTCATATGTGTCGATTAAATTAATGAGCATATTTATTAACTTTTAACATATCATGTGCATATTACAACGTAAAGAATATTGATTTTTTAACAAGATTTTGTAATTGTACATGTTTGCTTCAAGTCAACATTGATTGCAGTTACAATTTTGATGCTCTTAATTAAAATGCTCATATACATCTCTATTAAAACGACATTTATGTCGTTCCTGATTGAAAATATTCAAGAGAACGACACTCATACCATTACTGAAACAAAAGATACAAAAGAACGACACAAGTGACGTTCTAGCGACATACAAACATGTTAATGAGAACGGCAGAAGTGTCATTATGTTTGTTATACAAGTCCATGAGAACAAAACTTGTGTCGTTATTGATATTGAAAAAATCTTAGAGAACGACACAAGTAACATTATGACAATAGATAAAGTTGATTTTTCAGAACGGCACAAGTGTCGTTACTGTTACTATAACGACACTTGTGTCGTTCTGTCCATATACATGAGAATGAGCACCCACGACCCCTCCGAACCTCGATAATCGATGATTTGAACTCATTTACGTTGAAAGATGGACATGCCGTTATGTTTGTTATACAAGTCCATGAGAACGACACTTGTGTCGTTATTGATATTGAAAAAATCTTAAAGAACGACACAAATAACGTTATGACAATAGATAAAGTTGATTTTTCAGAATGGCACAAGTGCCGTTACTGTTACTATAATGATACTTGTGTCGTTCTGTCCATAAACATGAGAGAGCGCCCACGACCCCTCCGAACCTCGATAATTGATGATTTGAACTCATTTACGTTGAAAGATGGACATGCCGTTATGTTTGTTATACAAGTCCATGAGAACGAAACTTGTGTCGTTATTGATATTGAAAAAATCTTAGAGAACGACCCAAGTAACGTTATGACAATAGATAAAGTTGATTTTTCAGAACGGCACAAGTACTGTTACTGTTACTATAATGACACTTGTGTCGTTCTGTCCATAAACATGAGAATGAGCGCCCACGACCCCTTCGAACCTCGATAATCGATGATTTGAACTCATTTACGTTGAAAGATGGACATGCCGTTATGTTTGTTATATAAGTTCATGAGAACGACACTTGTGTCGTTATTGATATTGAAAAAATCTTAGAGAACGACACAAGTAACGTTATGACAATAGATAAAGTTGATTTTTCAGAACGGCACAAGTGTCGTTACTGTTACTATAACGACACTTGTGTCGTTCTATCCATAAACATGAGAATGAGCGCCCCCTACCTCTTCGAACCTCGATAATCGATGATTTGGACTCATTTACGTTGAAAAATGGACATACCGTTATGTTTGTTATACAAGTTCATGAGAACGACACTTGTGTCGTTACTGATGTTGAAACAAAACTGAGAGAACGACACATGGAGTACAATGTTTGAGGTCATTAAGGTGAAAAAGAAGCAAAATATTTGAGAAATCATCATAATGGCACATGTGCCGTTAAACGACACTTGTGTCGTTCTGTCAATAAACACGAATCTAAAATGACTTATCGACATTTCTGACTTCCTTAAATCAAGGGGTACAATTCTTGAGGTCGTTAAAGTGGAAATAAAGCACAAGTGTCATTATTAGTCATTGTAATTGTACATGTTTGCTTCAAGTTAAATATTATTTTGAAACTCATTATTATATATTGCTTCAAATTCAGGAAACCCCTATAAGAACGACACTTGTGCCGTTATGTATTTTATACAAGTCTATGAGAACGACATAAGTGTCGTTACTGTGACCATAATGACACAAATTCGGTTAGTGCAAAAAATCAAATCCGGTATTTTCAGATAACCTCATATACGGTATGTGCATGTAATATCCAGTAAGTCCTTCCAAATCCAGTAAGATCAATTTGACAATAAACAGATTTTTTCGGAACGACACTCCTGTCGTTCTAAACATAAAGAACCGTACGAGAGGCCACAACACCTTCGAACCCCGATAATCGATAATTCGAACTTATTTCCGTTGTAAGATGGACATGCGGTGCAGAAATTTTGAGAGTTACACTCTTTAATTATATTTTTCTAACGAGCTTAGATAACGACTTGTTATTTCACCAATAAGATAACATATATTATATCTCAATTCTATCATTATTTTTCACACGATCGACATTTTCGACTTCCTTAAGTCAGGGGGTACAATGCGTGAGCTTGTCGCGATGGAAAGGAATCAAAATAATGGAGAAATAATCAAAACGACACATGTGCCGTTATACGACACTTGTATCGTTATGTCAATAAACAAATATCTATAACTGCTGATCGACGTTTTCGACTTCCTTAAGTCAGGGGGTACAATGTTTGAAGTCGTCGCGACGGAATTGAATCAAAATATCGGAGAAATCATCAAAACGGCACATGTGCCGTTACACGACACTTGTATCGTTATGTCAATAAACAAGTATCTATAATTGCTTATCGACGTTTTAGACTTCCTTAAATCAGGGGGTACAATGTTTGAAGTCGTTGAGACGGAATTGAATCAAAATATCGGAGAAATCATCAGAACGGCACACGTATCGTTCTGTCAATAAACAAGAGTTTGAACGGCCATGACCACTCCAAATCTTGATAATCGATAAGTCGAACTCATTTAAGTTGTAAGATGGACGTGTCGTGCACAAAATTTGAGAGATACACTCATTAATTATATTTTCTAACGGGCTTAGATAATGACTTGTGACTTTACCAACAAGATATCACATAATCTATGTCAATTCTACTCTTACTTTACAATTGATCGACATTTCTGACTTCCTTAAGTCAGGGGGTACAATGCTTGAGGTCGTTAAGGAGGAAATGAAGCCAAATATTGGAGAAATCATCAGAACGGTACATGTGCCGTTTCACGACACAAGTGTCGTTCTGTCGATAAACATGAATTTAAAGCGTTTGATCCACATTTTTGACTTTTTAAAATCATGGGGTACAATACTTGAGGTCGTAAAGGCGGAAAGTAAGCTAAATATTGGAGAAATCATCGGAACGGCACATGTGCTGTTTCACAACACAAGTGTCGTTCTGTCAATAAACACGAGTTTGAACGGTCATGACCACTCCAAACCTCGATAATCGATAAGTCGAACTCATTTAAGTTGTAAGATGGACATGTCGTGCACAAAATTTGAGAGATGCACTCATTAATTATATTTTCTAACGGGCTTAGATAATGACTTTTAATTTCACCAACAAGATATCACATAATCTATGTAAATTCTACTCTTACTTTACAATTGATCGACATTTCTGACTTCCTTAAGTCAGGAGGTACAATGCTTGAGGTCGTTAAAGAGGAAATGAAGCCAAATATTGGAGAAATAATCAGAACGGCACATGTGTCATTTCACGACACAAGTGTCGTTCTGTCGATAAACATGAATCTAAAGTGTCTGATCCACATTTATGACTTCTTTAAGTCATGGGGTACAATACTTGAAGTCGTAAATGCAGAAAGAAAGCTAAAATATTGGAGAAATCATCGGAACGGCACATGTGCCGTTTCACGACACAAGTGTCGTTCTGTCAATAAACACGAGTTTGAACGGCCACGATCACTCCAAACCTCGATAATCGATAAGTCGAACTCATTTAAGTTGTAAGATGGACGTGTCGTGCACAAAATTTGAGAGATGCACTCATTAATTATATTTTCTAACGGGCTTAGATAATGACTTGTAATTTCACCAACAAGATATCACATAATCTATGTAAATTCTACTCCTACTTTACAATTGATCGACATTTCTGACTTCCTTAAGTCATGGGGTACATTGTTTGAGGTCGTTAAGGAGGAAATGAAGCCAAATATTGGAGAAATCATCAGAACGGCACATGTGCCGTTTCACGACACAAGTGTCGTTTTGTCGATAAACATGAATCTAAAGTATCTGATCCACATTTCTGTCTTCCTTAAGTCATGGGGTACAATACTTGAGGTCGTAAAGGCGGAAAGAAATCTAAATATTGGAGAAATTATCGGAACGGCACGTGCCGTTTCACGACACAAGTGTCGTTCTGTCAATAAATACGAGTTTGAACGGCCACGACCACTCCAAACCTTGATAATCGATAAGTCGAACTCATTTAAGTTGTAAGATGGACGTATCGTACACAAAATTTGAGAGATACACTCATTAATTATATTTTCTAACGGGCTTAGATAATGACTTGTGATTTCACCAACAAGATATCAAATAATCTATGTAAATTCTACTCTTACTTTACAATTGATCGACATTTCTGACTTCCTTAAGTCGGGGGGTACAATACTTGAGGTCGTTAAGGAGGAAATGAAGCCAAATATTGGAGAAATTATTAAAACGACACATGTGCCGTTTCACGACACAAGTGTCGTTTTGTCGATAAACATGAATCTAAAGTGTCTAATCCACATTTCTGACTTCCTTAAGTCATGAGGTACAATACTTGAGGTCGTAAAGGCGGAAAGGAAGCCAAATATTGGAAAAATCATCGGAATGGTACATGTGCCGTTTCACGACACAAGTGTCGTTCTGTCAATAAACAAGAGTTTGAATGGCCACAACCCCTCCGAACCTCGACAATCGATAAATCAAACTCATTTAAGTTGTAAGATGGACATGTCGTTCACAAAATTTGAGAGATGCACTCATTAGTTATATTTTCTAACGAACATAGATAACGATTTGTGATTTCACCAACAAAATATCATATAATCTATGTCAATTCTACCGTTACCTTATACATGATTGACATTTTTGACTTTTTTAAGTCAGAGAGTATAATGCTTGAGTTCGTTAAAGGAGGAAATGAATAGACAATAGACAATCTTGTTCTTGAGAACGACACAAGTGTCGTTACTGTTTGTAGAATGACTGCTGTGTCGTTCTGTCTATATACACGATTGTGAGCAGTCACGACTCGTCTGAACCCTGATAATCGATAATTTAAATTTATTTAAGTTGTAAGATGGATATGTCGTGTATAAAATTTGAAAGATATACTCATTACTTAATTTTTTTATACTTAAATTTGAGAAATATGCCATGTATATATCAAAGTAATGTGAAAATAGTTATCATATTTAAATTATCAAAGTAACTACATTGTATTATCAATAACGGACAGAGCATAACAAATAACGATTGTATTGTCATTTTACATGGAAGATAACGACTGTAGTGTCATTCTACACTACAGATAAGGACTGTAGTGTCGTTCTATGGTACTGATAACGGCTGGAGTGTTGCTATCGTCCAATAATTGCGTACAGCAAGAAAAATACAGCAAATGTAGAAATAAAATCAACTAACATATCATTTCATACTATATTTAACAAAAAATACCAATATACATGAGATTCCTAAAAATACCTTTTTTTTTTCTTCAAATATAATAGAGATTTAATGTAGTTAATATAGAAACCAAAACTCTTATTCAAATACTCAAAATATTGGAGAAGATGGGTAAAATAATGAACAACAAGATTTTAAGCTTGAAAGCACAGGAAAAACACACGCATAGGGAGAGCAGACATTAATGTATTTTGGTAATGAATTGAGGAATTTAATTGGATTGAAATGGGTGTTTGGTCTTTTCCATAGTGAGGGTATTTTGGATATTTGATATTATTGTTTATTGTATTTTGTAAATTGAGGGTTATTTGACCAACCAACATTGAAAGGAGGTTATTTAATCAAATACATTGTTTAACTAGGTCTTTTAAAAAACTCTCCCTTATTAGAATATGAAAAGTAAGTAATTCTTATCCCTAAATTAATTGAGATCTTGGAGGAGAAGATAAAAATTTCAAGAAAAAAAAAACACAATGAAAATCAAGGTGTAAGGTGTTTAGAAGCAATAAAACCTGCTTTAGAAGTTCATTGATGGAAGAACAATATTTAGAGTATGGAGTCAAGAACAAAGCAGAGAAATTTGAAAGAAATACCTTTGATAGATGCGGCACACAGAAGAGGATAGAAAGACGAAGAGTTTGAATTGAATTGAATTGAAACAGGAAATAAAAAGGCTTTCATTGTTTTTCATGGGTTCCTTCTAACCGATAGAGGGTCACAGTTTTCATATAAACCGGTCAGTCCGACGGGTTTCTATACGACTTTTTAATTAAAGGGTTTTTATATCAAATCGGACCGGTTCCCAATTTTTCAGGTTGTACCAGTCGGTCTGGTATGGTCTGATTTTCAAAACATTGCATTAAACGGCATGGAAGTGGTTTCGGGCACAGACCCTTTTTTAGAATATGACAGCTGAGATAAAAATTGGATGATTCTAGAATATTTGCTTGTACTTACCTTTTTCTTCTGCCTTTCCATCCTTACATGATGGTCGTCAAGTTATGAATTTTAGATATCGAGCATGATTTGCTCTGGCATCAATGAAGCAGATTATTCAGCCCATCATTTTACCTATATTGGGCAGTTATGGACTATCTACATGAACATTTTTAAATATTGGGCTCAGTTTTATTGCAGGCCTCTTTTGGACTTGTAATTAGCCTGGTCAAAAGTCCATTATTAAGGTGACCCATACTTGTAGATCAGCCCAAGAACTGTGCTAATTTTTCCCTTTACACAGTCACATACCAAAAGCATTCAAAGCAACAATAAGAGAAGTACAGGAAGAAACAGATTGTCATTTAAGAGAAAATGGGATATCATTATCTTATCTCATGTGCGGGCATCCCCGAGCCTGAGGTGGCTTCCTTAGGTTTAAAGATTATACACATCGAAAAAGGTGTCCTCTTTCTTATTTTTGGACCCAGCAATGTTAAAAGTTTCAATGATGTTGACAATATGTTATTGACTTTTGGACAAAAATAAATAGTTAAAATAATCAATTAGGTACTGTCATCTCAGCACCTATAAAATTCCCTGTAAATTTTTCCTGCACAAGTATCACTTCTTAAGTTTATTGCATGCTTGCTATACTACAACGAGACGGGACGAGTAATGGAAGGACAATTATTATTATTATTTTAAGCTGGCGTAATTTTTTATTACATATTTAAAACATAAATAAGATATCAACTTTTTCATCCAATTTTTTTCCTCCACACATATTATGTAATCCATTATATATATATATATATATTTTTTTTATATACAAGTAGCAAAATCCTTTCACTAATAATTCACTACATTTTCGAAAAACCAGTCTTTGGATGAATTGCTATATTCATGGATCTATACATATATAATAAAATTAAAGTTTCATTTTTACATGCTAAAAATTCATAGATTCTCCTCCGTGCAATAAAATTTTATTCACTGATTCGTCTATTCGCTGATTCGAAGTATATCTATAGGGAAAAAAAAAATTATTGTATAGGAGACAATTGCTCTATACCTTAAGTAATAAAGAGAAATTCTGTCAAGGAGACTAAGGAAATTTGTCGAGTTCAATAATTGTAAATCTCATGATAGATTACACTCTTCATCCTAAAACGAGATAAACAACACTAGTCAATATACCTTTTCTCTACATTATGAATGCAATAACAAGTGTCTAGGCTTACTTCTCTTTTCACCAACTTTATTTCCACCATCTCAAGTTTCCTCCACTATAGAAGTCAAAAGCAGGCAGAAGCAATAATTACTTTCTAGATACTTAAAAGCCAATAAGCAAAGAATAAGAGGTGACATTAATACCCTCAACTCTCCATTCCCATCAATAAAGCTAACAAAAAATGGCTTCCTTCCTCGCTTCCGCTGATCATTTCACCATGTTTTTCATTCTTCTTTCAACATTTCTTGCCATTACTGATGGAAAATTTTCAGAACAATACCCCGAAACAAAGGCTACTAAACATGGTGATAAGATTTCCCATCTCCATTTCTACTTCCATGATATTGTAAGTGGGAAAAATCCAACAGCCATACTAGTTGCTGGTCAAAGGAATTCTTTCGGTAGCACTGCGATGATAGACGACCCTTTAACTGAAGGGCCCGAGCCCAGCTCTAAACTTGTTGGAAGAGCTCAGGGGATGTATGCTATGACTTCTCAGCAAGATGGAAGTCTACTTATGGTTGTGAATTTTGCATTCAATGAGGGGAAGTTTAACGGAAGTTCGGTTAGTGTTATTGGGAGGAATCCGGTGCTTGATGCAGTCAGGGAAATGCCGGTAGTGGGAGGCAGCGGGATTTTCCGTTTTGTTCGTGGCTATGCACTGGCAAAGACTTACCAGTATAATATTACTTCAGGGGATGCTGTGGTTGAGTACGATGTGTTTATAATGCATGATTGAAAATGTATTTTCTTATGAATAACTTCTACTTGAATGCTTCACTGTTTCTGTGGTTTTTTCTCCTTTTTCAGTCAAGTTTATACCATAAACACAGAGAAGAAATGATTTCAGACGATTACAAGTAAAATCATGCTTAGGTTACTTCAAACTCCCAACAGAAGCAATTAGGATATTAGCTTATATGCATCCATGTGCATTGTGGACAATTGAAGATGGCAAAAGAAATCGAAGAAGACATAAAACACAATTATGAGAGTTTTTTCCATCCTTTTGTTGACACATTATGCAGTTGGAAAGGGAATAGGCAAACTAAAATTCTTTATACAAAAACAAAAAAGCAAATGTCAACTGATTTCGATTCTAACACGATCAAGTATACCTTCCAAACCTCCATGCTGAAGCAGAGAAAAGTGGTTGATCCTGCCAGCAGATTATAAAGCAGCCATTTTCGGCTTTGATTTTGTATCCATCATAATTGTAACTCTGCAATAATCTCCTTGCCTGCAACATGACACCGTAGCTCAAAGCGACCTTCCCAAAACCAGCCAACTCAAGCCGAGGACTCCATTTGTCAAGCTTCTCGTGCCTCTTCTTTCTATCCAGACCCTCACAAGATATAATATTCTTAATTTCCTCTCCAAATAGCATCTTCTCAATCTTTTGACGCTCTATGAATGCCCTTGGGGCAGTCGACTCCAAGCCATCAAACAGTGCTGCATAAAAGTTTAATGCTTCCATGATTCTCTCCATTAAACTAAACCCGTTGTGGTTTGATTCTTGCTCAGTCACCACCATTATTTTTGGGGAAAGACCGGAAACGGCATTTAGAAAACTTGCCATCTTCGGTGGAGTGGGCGAAGATAGTGGTGAGGACGATTCAGAATCTGGACTTGGACTTGGACTACATTTATTAATCACATCCTTATCAAGAAAGTCGCCTAGAGTGTGAGGATTTATTTCCAAGACTCTTTGAAAGTGGACGACGTTAGGACTCTTATTCACCAAAGGGGAATTTGTTCGTAACATCTCATCATCGAGTGCCAAGAGAGAATGTAACTGAAGTACAGAACTTACAGCAACAGCTTCTCCCGACTTGACACGTAAACTTTTAAAGTCAAGATTTTCTAATCTGCTAACTATAGGATTAAACTGAAACGGGATGTCTAATTTTTCAGCTTCCTGGTTCAATCGATGAGCCATTTGTTCTAATACCTCTTTCTGTTCATGGATGCCAGTAATTATTATATGAGGCGGGCCTTCACGGCGTTCACTTAATGCCTGCAGAAGACTAATCCACTGTGCAGGCTCAAAAGAATGGAGATCAATAATGTGAACCACCTTCTCCCCTTCCATAGCTTCAAGAATTGCCTGGTTTGTGATCACGTAGGCAAGCTTTAGAAAGGGACAGAACTCGAAGAACAACTTCTGAACAAGAATTTCCTCAGCCATCGACGTTATTTTGGTGGAATTAAGGGCCTTGTGCAGTCCGGGCCAACCTTTAAGCATACGATCAGCAAGCGCTTCCGTGAAATAGGCTGCAATTCTCTGCATGGTATCACCATCGGGCGATGCAAGATTTGAAATATATTCAAGACCAATATTGGCATTCTCGACATTACCAGCAGCAACATGATTAGCACAGGCAATAAGAAGATGGATCAGAAAAAGGCCTCGATCCTCAGATCTCATTTCCCGGACCCAAGGATACGGTGATCCTAAACCGGGTGAAAGAGACATCATGGAAAACAGATGCAGAGGTGACGAACTTACAGACGAAGATCCCTCTTGAACCATCTCTGCTACCAACAGTAAAATCCACCAAGCAACGTATAAAAGTACTGACCTACAGCGTGCAAAGATCCAACATAAGATCATTTTCTAAGTGCAAGATCATTGTGTATCAAAACAGTGATTGAATATAGGCAAGATACAATAGAACCTCGACATCAATATTTTAGCATCGCTATACTCACAAATCATCAACTATCGAAAACAGAAATCCTAGACGTTAAACTTTCGTTAATTATACTACATATTTTGGATTTCCAGAATATGAAACAACTAACATGTCGATTAGTAGAGTATGAATGTGCTCTGTGTGTAAGGTCACGACTATGGGCCTACGGCTTTTTGTTAATTCAACTTTTTCAGCAATCCAAATTCACCATCTAGATGTTTTTCTCATATTTTATCAAAATCAGTTCTTAACAAGTACTAGAACAAATTACTGACAGATAAACAAATATCAAGATATTCGACACCCCCTTTCATTTCGCTATATCACCTCGATATGAAACAACAGATATCGATGAATCCACCTGAAGCAAGCTGAAACATGACTTAATCAATGGCCATCCTTTGATTAAACAAGTTGAGTTCAAATTTAACCTTCAGATAGTTCTTCCCTTCCCCCCAAGTTTTACAACTTAAGACAACGAGCTCTTATTCTGTACACTGTACTAGAATTTTTAACAAATGAAAAGAGAAGCATTGGAGCCTAACTACAGTACATTTAACTATATTTCTCATGAAAATCAAATTTTCATTTACCAAGAAAGCTAATAGTATAGGTGCAAAAGTAATTTCAAAATATATGCAAATGCAAACAAGATATCAACGAAAGGGCTTCAGCATGAGAATCAAGAAACCTACCAGCAAAAGTACAGAAGTAAAGTGCTGAAAAACCCAGAAAACTAAATCCCCAGATTACTCTTACTCCCCTACCAAATTTTGAATATTAAAAGTGTTAAGGGTAAAGTTCTTGTTGTGAAGTGAGTAAAATGCAATTAAAGCATTTCTTGTCTTGAAGGACTTTTCCATGGTTGCTTGCTGACAGATCAAAGAGGTTGTTTTTGTCTTTTATTGATTTTGTTGTCCCTTGGGGGCTTCAAAGGAATATCATTTCGTAAAATCCTGAGCTTTCCATTAAAACTTCCTTTGTATGTCACTATATATGCATAGTGGATGGGAACATGAGCTGGCCAAATTTTTGTTTTCTTCTATAACATAACACAAATCCAAGAAAGTAACTTGTGACTAAAACAAAACAAATACCTTGGCTTGTTTCTTAGTGGGTGATATGGGGGAGATTGCAAGGACAGCCCCCTACCCCACCAAAATGCCTCCAAACCACTAATTTGTTTGTTTTGTAAAGGCATAGACCATCCACTTGTTATTATCTTCTTGAATTAAGACAAATGGACAAGGAAGTTGGGCAAAACGACAAAAGTAGATGTGGGAGCACGATAACATTTGGGTTGGAAGCTTGGATGGGAGTCCTTGGACAAAGATAAATTTGATACCTTAGAATTACTTTGTCATCGAGATTTCCATAAAAAATGATCTAATGTCCACGATGGACATGGGTTATAATGTCCACCGTTGACGTGGCAACACCAGATGTACGTGGTAACGCCAGATATTGTCACGTGGACAGTATAACTCATGCCCACCATACACATTAGATCAAAGTTGAAATTTTAATTTATAATATTTTTTCAACCTCGATATGTTATATTATATGTCATGTCTTGCTAAGATTGATAACATTCCATTGTACTTTTATTCATTTTTTGAGTTGTGATGTTCTATGGTACTAGTTGCATATTTAGGAGTAAAAATCTATTGTAGTTTATTGATAGAAGTAAAAGGAATATATGCAAGAAGGAAGAATACAATTTAGTCCCTAATAACATTAAACCCTACGAGTTGGTACACAACTATATATTTCAACTCTCCCTCTCAAGTTGGTGCATAGATATCACGCATGCTCAACTTGGATATCATTGTATAGAATGGACCACTAGCAACTCCATGTGTCATTACATCGGTCAGTTGGTCTACCCTCTTGATGTATGGAACCTCAATATTTTTGGAGTCGAGATTATTTTTAATGTAGTTCCTATCAAACTCAACATGCTTTGTTCTATCATGTTGCACGGGGTTGTTGATGATTTTAATGGCAGTAGTGTTATCATAGAAAAGTAATATAGGCTTATCCGGACTAAAGCCAAGTTCACAAATGAGAAGTTTTAGCCATGTAAGCTTAGTAGTTGCATGATGCAATGCGCGATATTCCGCCTCAGCACTGAATAATGAGACCACATTTTGTTTCTTACTCCTCCAAGTCACAAGATTACCCCCAACAAATGATACATATCATAATGTGGATTTTCTATCCAATCTCGATCCAGCAAAATCAGAATTTGTATAGCCTGTAATATCTAAATGCCCCCTTTTTAAGTATAGAATGCCTTTGCCTGGAGAGGACTTCAGATATGTCAATATCCGATTAACTGCACCCATATGCTGCTCACTAGGGTTATGCATGAATTGACTCACAATGCTAACTGCATATGACAAATCAGGTCTCGTGTGGGTTAGATAAATCAACTTTCCCACCAATATCTGATATCTCTCTTTATTTGTGGGAATCTGATCAGGATAGATAGATAGGCCATTATTTACCTCGATGGGTGTGTCAATATGGACACAAGCCGACATACTAGTTTCTGCGAGGAGGTCAAGAACGTACTTGCGTTGGGACAGGATAAGTTCTTGCTGAGACCGTGATACCTCAATGCCCAAGAAATACTTCAAGGTACCTAAATCCTTCATTTCGAACTCCTTTGTCAAATGGCTTGGTAGTTTCTCAATCTCACTGGGATTACTGCCCGTAACAATCATATCATCCACATACACAATGAACATAGTAATATCATGACCATCTCTCTCATAAAATAGAGTATAATCAGCCAAGGTCTATTTAAAACCATATTTTTTCATTGAACAACTCAATCTTCCAAACCAAGCTCTTGGTGATTGTTTTAGTCCATAAAGGACTTTCTTCAACTTACACACATTATCCCCTAGAGGAGTGAAACCAGAAGGGAGATCCATGTACACTTCCTCTGCCAGGTCACCGTGAATAAATGCATTTTTAACATCAAATTGTCTCAATGGCTAATCAAGATTGACTGCAAGAGATAGGATGACTCTAACGGTATTCATCTTAGCTACTGGAACAAACGTTTTCTGATAGTCAATCCCATAAGTCTGTGTGTACCCTTTGACAACCAATTTGACTTTATACCTATCCACAATTCCATCTAACTTGAATTTTAATGAGTATACCCACTTCCATCCCACAGTCCTTTTTCCTGATGGTAATAAGATCATCTCCTAAGTAGAGTTCTTTTGGAGAGCATTCATCTCTTCTACCATAGCGGATTTCCACTTAGGTTGATCAAGAGCTTTCTGAAAGTGATTAGGGATAGACACAGAAGATAGTTGAAGAGCAAATGTCAAGTTAGTTTTAGATAAATGGTGGTACGAGATATAATCAGTTATGGGAAAGATAGCATTGGAAGAAGATTTCGAAAAACCAAACATATTAGGCTTATTACGAGCTCGAAGGGGATATCTCCTATCCTGAGTATCGACAATATCTAAAGCTCCAGGATTAGAATCAGAAATAGAGATATGAGTAGAAGGAGTAAGTAGAGTAGGTACCTCATTTTCAATCTCTAAAGAATCAGATGACACTGTAGTATCAACATGAGGGTTATCATAATCTGAAGAGGGTAATATTAGAGTGCAAGCATTGTCTAAATTTCTCTTTGTATAGCATTTTTTGAACAAACGAGGTGATCTATCATCCTCAACACGAGGTTCATTTTGGGATTCAACTTGGGACTCCCCCTCTTTTCCAGAAATCCACACTTTCTTTTCATCTAACCACACTCGTTTCTTTTCTTTACTATTAATCTCCCCCTGAAGAGGAACTAATGACACATCATCAGAAATAAAATGATTTTGACTCGAAAAATTTCACATCCAAAGAAACATAGTATTTTCCCGTAGGGGAATGAAAGCATTTGTAGCCCTTCTGGGAGCTAGAGTAACCAAGGAAGACACATTTCAGAGTATGAGGATCAAATTTATTTCTGAGATGAGAGTGCAAATGGACATAGCATACACAATCAAAAAATTTTGGACAGATATTTAAAGCAGAGGGAATATAGTGAAACTGAGACAACATTTTTAAAGGAGTTTGAAAGTCAATGATGCGAGCAGGCATCCGATTTATGAGAAAAACAGCAGTAATTACCGCTTCAACCCAAAAACGTTTTGAAACATGTATAGTAAAACATAAGACCCGAGCAACTTCAAGAATGTGTCAATTTTTTCGTTCTGCAATACTGTTTTGTTGAGGTATGTAAGCACAAGTGGTCTGCTAGAGAATGTCGTGAGTCGAAAAGAATTTTTCAAGAGTTTGGTTTACAAACTCACGACCATTGTCAGAATGAATAACTTTGAACTTTGTATAAAATTGTGTCTCAATCATTTTGAAATTTTTTGGAATAACATGCCCGACTTCACTCTTAGATTTTAACAAGTATATCCAACAGACTCTGGTACAATCATCAATGAAAGAGACAAAATATTTTTGACCTGTAATAGATGGAGTGGAGAAAGGCCCCCAAACATCAGTGTGAACACAAGCAAAAGGAACAAAACTTTTATTAAAACTAACTTTGAAAGGGACACGATGATTTTTAACAAAAATACATTGTTCACACCGCATACTAGAACTAGAAACATTTTGAAATAGTTTTGGGAACAAGTGTTCTAGATAGGGAAATGAGGGATGACCTAATTGACAATGCCACAAAAAGATCCTATCTCTTGGAGAGGATTTACTAACAACTTGAAGACCGTGATTATCCTCAGTTTACAAACACTTTGTTCCTTCCAAGAAATACAACCCTCATCTCTCTCTACCAATGTCAATCGTCATCTTTGTTCGATTGTCTTGCAATACACAATTAGTAGGTGAGAAGATGACAGAGCAATCAAGATCCTTTGTAATTTTACTAATAGATAATAGATTAGTGGAAAACGTAGGTGCAAGTAAAACGGATGAGAGAGAGAAACTAGGTGAAAACAAGACACTTCCAGCCCCAGTAATTTTGACAGGAGTCCCATTAGCCACCCGAATAGACTGAACATGCGAGGTTATCAAGGAATCAAAAGTAGAGGAATTGCAAGTAAAATGATCGGTAGCTCCAGAATCTATAACCCAAAAATTAGATACAGTAGACATAGATTGCAACCCAAAAGTAGAGGGAGATGATGTTTCATGAATTAACAATATAGCCACTTTGTTATCGATCATTATTTCAAACAATGAAGATGCAAAGAACCCTACTGCACTGGCCAAAAACAAGTAGTCCCCAGTAATTTTGACAGGAGTCCCATCAGCCACCCGAACAGACTGAACATGCGAGGTTATCAAGGAATCAAAAGTAGAGGAATTGCAAGTAAAATGATCGGTAGCTCCAGAATCTATAACCCAAAAATTAGATACAGTAGACATAGATTGCAACCCAAAAGTAGAGGGAGATGATGTTTCATGAATTAACAATATAGCCACTTTGTTATCGATCATTATTTCAAACAATGAAGATGCAAAGAACCCTGCTGCACTGGCCAAAAACAAGTAGTAACCACTGAACCAAGATTAACTACCTAGTTGCTGCAAAGGACTACTAAAACTGAAATGGTGAACAAATCACTCCTTGAATCTGTCCAAAGTGAAAAACTTCAAAACACCTAAAAACTTGCCATATACTGGACGACTTTGAGGTTCCAAGAACTTACAAGTTCAAAATCAAACTATTTTGAACAACATAATAGATTTAATAAAATCTGCAATACATCAAACAGACCCAACTAACCGAACACACACCGAAGCTTCCAAAGTAGCTGGTCAAACTGAAAATCTTGCAATAAAGATGCTAAATCTAACCAATAAAAGACACTAATGCCTCAATATTACAAAACTCCTGATCTGCCTTCATAATCCATTTCAAAGCAGTAGAGTATAATTTTTCTCAAGTAGCTAAGTAAAAATCACACAAGAACTGGGGAACTCAATGAAAACGAGGCAAATCAGTTAACTCCCGAAATTTGCAAAAAACAGGGACTGTAGATAGATGCACTGCTATAGCCAGCAACAATAGTGAGAAGAAACAACCAAGAAGCGTCACGTCCCTCGAAAAATACGCCAAAGCCACCGGAGTTACGGGCATGGAAAGACGCAGAAGGCTCCGGGCTAGGGTTTGGGCTCTGGCCGGAGACGTTGAAGCTTCGGGCTCTGATACCAAGTCGCGTATTTAGGAGTAAAAATCTATTGTAGTTTATTGATAGAAGTAAAAGGAATATATACAAGAAGGAAGAATACAATTTAGTCCCTAACAACATTAAATCCTACAAGTTGGTACACAACTATAAATTTCAACTGTACTTTTATTAATTTTCATTTCTTAAGCAAGCAATAGATGGTTGTGTTTTTACTTTGAGGTTAACTAGTAGAAGCTCTTGCAATGAAATTTTTTGATGATAATAAACAAAAAATTCATTGATTGAAAGGAAGGTTGGAATATAAAAGATTGGTTTTTTAAAAGTTTCATTATAGTCAATTACACAGACCATAATTATCGAGTAATCCAACATAACTGACAAGCCACACACACACACACACACACACACACATATATATAAATAGAATGATGATGTATAATACAACTCTGAGTTCAAAAATTATAATGTCACAAGTTAAAAATGTAGGCATGATTGTTTACTAGTTAAAAATTACACGTTGTTTTGTAATATATTATTGTGAATCGTACTAGCATGCTTATAACTGAATTCCAAGTTGTAGAATTTACTTGAAATCTCAAAACGAGATTGAATTGCTTGCTTTGATTTGCTTGCTTTCCACACCGCCTTGTGCCCTTTTTTGGTCAAAAACTCGATCACAAAGTAAGAAGTTTAATGTTCACAATTTGTTATGTGCCTAAAATCTTTTACCCCAGAATTGTGGCTGTTTGTCTTAGTATGTTTTTATTTGTTTTGTTGTGTCGTTTTTAAGCTTCTTTTGTAGTGTCTGTTTAATGAAGATAGTAGTGGGTCATGTGCCTCTTCGTGGGCCTTATCAGTTACTAAAGTTTAGTTAATATTAGTAATGTAATCGTGGGTCAATAGCAGTTCTATTAGTGGGCCTGTTTTTCCTATTTCAATTATTTTGGAGTCTGTATTTAAGTTCCATCTGGGAAGAAATATGAAGCAGACGAATTATTCAACAAATTGAGTAAAGGAGGCCTCGGCAACCTCGAATTGTCATAAATTAAATTTACAATAGTTTCCATTAATTCTCAGGCATATAACAGTGGTATCAGAGCCACGTTCCTGCGACATGGCAGATGGCACGCGACAGGCTCAACTAGCGGAGACAGTGGCAGCTTTGAAGGGAGAAAGCAAACACCTGCGAGAGGAACAAGAGAAACAGAGAACAACATTAGATGTGGTCTTTCAACAAATTAACAATTTGGCTACCAATTATGAGCAGTTGGCAATCATGGCAGCAAAACAAAATTCTAGAGAGAGCTCTTCCAACCAGCATAACGAGGTTAGTAATAATCCGCTTTTTGAAGGGAATGGGAGAATTCAGACCAGAACACTTAGGCTAGACTTTCCTAAGTTTGATGGCACTGGTCCTAATGAATGGATTCAAAAGGCAGAGCAGTTCTTTGAGTATTATAGCATCCCCGATTAGCAAAGGCTACAAATAGCTTTTTTTCACATGGAGGGCAAGGCTCTTTCATGGTATAGTTGGTTAAAAGAATCAAGTCCGGTACACTCTTGGGATGATTTTGTATCAGCCTTAGAAGTAAGGTTTGGACCCTCTGCATTTGAGGATCCAATTAGGGAATTCACTAAACTAAGGCAAAATCGGACAGTAGAAGAATACCAAACCCAATTTGAAATTCTGTCAAACAAGATAAGTGGCCTTACAAAAGAGTTTAGAATTAGTACTTTTTTGAGTAGTCTAAAAGATGAATTGAGAATCATGGTCACAATGTTTAAGCCCTCTACTCTTTCAGCTACATTTGGCTTGGCTAGATTGCAAGACGAAGAAGTAATAAGGCGTATAAAAGGGGTCCCAAACAAGTATCCAGCTTACCAAAACACCAATCCAAACAACCAGCCTAGACTACCTGCCCCTGCTCCTATGTTAAGACTTCCAAACCCACCAAATAGACCAAACCCGAGACCTGCACCCTTATATCCACCCATAAAAAATAGTTTTCCTATTAAAAGAATATCCCCAACTCAGATACAAGAAAGGAAAGAAAAATGACTGTGCTATTTTTGTGATGAAAAATTCCACCCAGGCCATAGATGTAACAAGCCCAAAATTTATTTACTAGAAGGAATGGAGTGGAAAGAAGAAGAAGAAGAAGAAGAGAAAGATCATGAGGAAGGTTCCCTAGCTATAATCATGAATATTGGAGGAGAAGTGGGAGAATTATTAAAGATATCCCTACATGCTATAGCGGGATCTTTAGCCCCTAAAACTATGAGATTGTTTGCTGAAATTAATCATCAAAAAATTCTGATTTTGATTGATACAGGAAGCACTCATAGTTTTATAGATCCATATGTAGCAAGGAAAGCCAACCTGTCAAGGGAGGAAAGCAACTTAACAGTTCAAGTGGCAAATGGGGCCACACTTCCTTGCCTTGGTTACTGCAGGGCTGTCTCTTTTAAGTTACAAGACCATCAGTTTAAAGCTAATCTATATGTGTTGACACTTGGAGGGTGTGATGTAGTTTTGGGGGTGGATTGGTTAAGTGGGTTAGGGCCAATTTTGTGGAATTTTTCTGACCTAACTATGAAGTTTCAGTGTGAAGATCAGGTTGTCCAGTTGCAGGGTATTAAAAGGCTAGCAAACAGAATCGTGGAAGCAGATTCCTTTGCAGAAATCAAGGAGAATTCTGTTAGAGGAATTTGGCTGCAAATCATGGATGGAAACAATGGCAGGGATAGATCAAAACATCCAGTAGAGATGCAAAGGGTCCTAGATAAATTTGGAAAGATTTTTGCCGAGCCAAGTGGACTACCACCTCCTAGAAATTTTGATCACAAAATTAAATTGCTGGAAGGTACTAAACCCACTTGTGTTAGACCCTACAGGTACCCTTATTATCAAAAGGAAGAAATAGAGAAGATTGTGGCTGAGCTATTGAAGAATGGAAGTATTAGAAGCAGTTAAAGTCCCTATTCTTCTCCTGTGTTGCTGGTAAGGAAGGCTGATGGAAGTTGGAGGATGTGTGTGGATTACCGGGCCCTCAATAAGAACACAATTAAAGATAAATATCCTATCCCTAACATTGATGAGTTGCTTGATGAGTTAGGAGGGGCTGCAATATTTTCTAAATTGGATTTAAGATCGGGGTATCATCAAATACGAATGAATCTTGATGACATCCCTAAAACTGCCTTTCGTACACATGAAGGTCATTATGAATTCCTAGTAATGCCATTTGGGCTTACTAATGCACCTTCTACTTTCCAAGGGGTGATAAATGAAGTGTTTAGGCCTTATTTGAGGAAGTTTGTGCTGGTATTTTTCGATGATATTTTAGTCTACAGCAAGTCCATGCAGGAGCATATACAACATTTGACCAAAGTCTTAGAGACATTGCAAGCTGAACAATTTTATGCAAAGTTATCCAAGTGTGTTTTTGGCAGCTCAGAGGTAGAATATTTGGGGCATATCATTTCAAAGGAAGGAGTCAAGGCTGATCCTCAGAAGCTAGCTGTAATGCAAGAGTGGCCTATTCCTAAGAACCTTAAAGTATTAAGAGGTTTTTTAGGACTTACAGGCTACTACAGGAAGTTTGTCAAAAGTTACGGAGCCATAGCAGCTCCATTAACAGCTCTCCTAAAGAAAAATTCTTTTTCTTGGAATGATAAGGCACAAGAAGTGTTTGAGAGACTCAAAGAAGCTATGGTAAAACCTCCTGTGCTTAAACTGCCTAACTTTTCTAAAATTTTTGTTGTGGAATGTGATGCTTCAGGAGGAGCTCTAGGAGCTGTACTAATGCAGGAAGGCCAACCAATTGCCTATTTCAGCCAGGCTTTAAAGGGGAGAAATCTGGATCTCTCTACTTATGAGAAGGAGCTGTTGGCAGTGGTGATGGCAGTGAAGAAATGGAGGCACTACCTATTGGGACAATCCTTCAAAGTACGCACTGACCAGCAAGCACTCAAATACTTGTTGGAACAGAGAGTGGGCACTCCCTCACAACAGAAATGGATCTCAAAGTTATTGGGATATGATTTTATAGTGGAAAAAGCAATGTAGCAGCTGATGCCCTCTCAAGAATACCATATGCAGAAAATTCAAACCTAGACAGCCACCATAGCCAAACAGAACCCATAAACATTAGCCAAACCATACAAACCTAGCAATCAGTGTTGTGCAAGCTCAGTGGGTAGAAGAATTAAAGAAATCTTACCAACAGGATCCCATGTTGCAGCAGCTCATTGGCCACTACCATCAAGGAGTCCTGAACCCATCTCTTTACCAAATGCGAGGTAATCTTCTTTTTTACAAAGGAAGGCTGCATCTCGGATCCTTGGTAGCCTTCCAGCAACAGATCCTGCAACAATTCCATAGTAGCCCATTAGGGGGTCACACGGGAGTTCACAAGACAAGAAAGAATTAAAAAGGAATTCTACTGGCCTGGTTTGAAAAGTGATGTAAGGAAATACGTCAGGGAGTGTGACGTGTGCCAGAGAAGCAAGGTTGAAGCCCTCCACCCAGTGGGGTTACTCCAACCATTGCCCATACCTGTTAAAAATTGGGAAGATATTAGCATGGATTTTATTGAAGGGTTGCCACCTTCTGGAGGTAAAAATGTGATTCTGGTGGTCATAGACAGGTTGAGCAAGTACGCCCATTTCATAGCCATTACTCATCCCTATACAACTTCAATAGTAGCCAGGGTATTCATGGATAACATATTCAAATTGCATGGGATACCGCAGACTATAGTAAGTGATCGAGATCCGGTATTTACAAGTAATTTCTGGAAGGAGTTATTTAAGTTATGTGGAACAGAACTCCTACTTAGTACAGCATACCATCCTCAAACCGATGGGCAGACAGAGGCTATGAACAAGACATTGGAATGTTACCTCAGATATTTCTCAAGTGACAGGCCTAAAGATTGGGTAAATTGGTTACCTTTAGCCGAGTATTCGTATAATACCTCGGTACACACTTCAACAAAGGTATCACCCTTTGAAGTTGTGTATGGACAGAGCACACCTCGAATGTTGCCCTTCGAGCCTGGATCCACCATGGTTCAAGCAGTGGAAGATGAACTGAGGACCCGAGAGTTCATTTCAACCCTCATAAAGGAAAACCTGCAAGAAGCACAAAATAAGATGAAGTATTTTGCCGATTTGAAGAGAAGAGACATGGAATTTAAGGTGGGTGATTATGTTTACCTGAGATTGCGTCCATATCGACAGATGAGCGTAGCCATGCGAAGAAATCTCAAGATTGCCCCAAGGTATTACGGCCCCTTTAAGGTTTTGCGCAAAATCGGGAAAGTTGCTTACGAGCTTGATCTGCCGAGAGAAGCAAGGATCTACCCTGTTTTCCACGCCTCGTGTCTCAAAAGAAAGCTTGGAGAAGGCATTAAGCCTTGTGTCGAGCTACCCCACGTGACAGCCGAAGGAGTTCTAGCTCCCGAACCCCAACAAATCCTGCAGCGAAGACTTAAGAAGAAAGGAAATAGGGCAGCAGTGGAGGTACTAGTACAGTGGAAGGGGGCTGGAGAAGAGGATGCCAGCTGGGAAGATCTTGAAGGGTTGAAACGGCGATACCCTAGCCTTGAGGACAAGGCTTCTTAAGTGGAGGGGTCGTGTTATGTGCCTAAAATCTTTTACCCCAGAATTGTGGCTGTTTGTCTTAGTATGTTTTTATTTGTTTTGTTGTGTCGTTTTTAAGCTTCTTTTGTAGTGTCTGTTTAATGAAGATAGTAGTGGGTCATGTGCCTCTTCGTGGGCCTTATCAGTTACTAAAGTTTAGTTAATATTAGTCATGTAATCGTGGGTCAATAGCAGTTCTATTAGTGGGCCTGTTTTTCCTATTTCAGTTATTTTGGAGTCTGTATTTAAGTTCCATCTGGGAAGAAATATGAAGCAGACGAATTATTCAACAAATTGAGTAAAGGAGGCCTCGGCAACCTCGAATTGTCATAAATTAAATTTACAATAGTTTCCATTAATTCTCAGGCATATAACACAATCCAAGAACCAAATTTTAGATGTTATTCTTGCCGAAATCAAGCCACAATCCTTTATGTATTTTGCATATGTGTTCTATCCGAATTTGCATGATTTCATATGATTTTTCTTATAGTGAAGGTTACATGGAGGTTGACGGTGTTGGGAAGTTAAATTTCAAACTCAAAATTTAACATCTCCCTCCAAAAATCATCCCGTTGCAAAGCGGGTTCCGACAATTATAAATCCGAAAAACAATAGTAATTAAAACTTAAAAGTAGATATGAGAATATGCGTTGTAATCCCGTAAGTATGTTCCGAAACATAATTCTGTCTCAAATATGAACTTAAATTGCAACTTCTGAGCAAGAATATTATTTATATAGCACCACTCTAGGTGGAATTCTCACCACGTTTTAAGCAAAATATCAACAGTTGGAAATGTAGTGGGTCCCTATGTCGCCATCATTATTGATCCATTTCCGTGATCATTTGAATTGTCAAATAATGTGGATATATAAAACGACACGATTGTCTCTCCATGATTTTATACTTACACAGAAAGACATCTGGCATAGAAATCAATTCTTTGTAAAATAGTAGTGCTCCAAGACAGATGCATAATTATTTTCCTAAGATGATATTTTGCCCTTTATTCCCTAGAAAATAACAAATCTCATGTCGGTCCATAACTTTTCGAAATTTTAGTTAAGCCAGGATAAAATTATGAAATTTCTAAGTATCCATTTGTTCATGAGTTTCAACACAACTGAGGAAAGTTACGTTATCTTCATCATTTGATTGTTTGGTGTGAAATATTTTACCACTGAGACACAATTCTTACATACGAAAGTATAGTTTTATGATTGATAATGTAATTGGAGTTTTCCTATAATTACTATAATTAGAACAACTAGTTATTTGTGTTCCTAAATTGATTTTTCATGCACCTCTATATATTTTTCCTTGAAAAGAGATGGATCTATGAAAAACTTCTCCACTATTGTTCTATTTGTCATTGTATTAGAGCAGGCATAATTGATATACCTGATTCTAAAGCTGTTCGTGAGCTACAAACATGTTCTTGCTAGATATCTAGGATCTATTCTTTACTGTCCTAAATCATTACAATATACTTTGGATGCTACCCTGAATTTTTCTTTTCTTTTCTTTTCTCACTACAAAAATGGTTGGTAATACATATAAGTTATAACAATTTCAAAATTGCTCCTAAGAAATTGATTGGTCGAACTAACTATGATTCTTGGGCTCGTATTGCTCGCATGTCCATAGCCAATAAGAAAAAACGTGGCTATGTTACTGGATCTTTTGAAACTTTAGAAGAGGCAAATTGTCCTGTTCAAATATGGCTTCTTATATCAATGGAGAAACATGAATTTTCTTCGGTTGTCTTCCTACAACAAGGGCTATTTGGCGTGCTGTAGAGAAAATTGAAGCCGAACAGAATAGAGATTATCCTGCAAACTAGTTCTAACAGATGAATCACAGGGAAGAATACAATAATAAGGCCAAGAAAATATAGAGAAAACGTCTCTGAAGTTCAATGTATTCCAATAAAACAAGCAATGCCGAAAATAAGTCCATAAGCCGGACTTTATAGCTAAAATTCGAATTTTACCAAAAATAACAAAATTCCAAAAATCATGGTCAAATAAAATACGGAATAAAATAAGTAGTTTGTAAAAATTCTGACCCAAATCGGGTTAAAAATTATTTCCTAACATGCAAACGAATTGTTACCAAAAATAACAAAATTTTAACTAAAAAAATAGTGATTCGAAAGGGAAAACAACGAAATTTGAGGTTGAAAAAGATGCACACCATGCCTAGCTGGTGTCCACGACGTGCACGTCGAAACAAGCTTTCTGAATTGGGGTCATGAGCGTAATTCTAACAACCGTAACCAAAGTTATGACCAAAAGACTGAAATGTGCCAAAAACTGCTCCAATTAGGAAAATAATGCGATCACTTCCCGCCTTTGCACTGATTTGCCAACTCATGATATCAATTTTAGTGTCACGCAATCTGACAGCTTAGCATCATCTGTCTCAGATGCCTCTACATCAAAAACCTATACTATAAGTAACAATTCTTCAAAAATATATAAGTTAACACCGTGATATGTCAACATCAAATAAGAGGGTCGTACCCTTGATGCTTACTCTGAAGAACTACAAACTAGAACTCGATGTTATCAATCCTCCTCGTATCAAGAATGAAAGTGATCTCTGCACTCACTTAGCAACTATTTCAATTTTTTTTTTTTTTTTGTTTACATCTTAACTGTTGAGGTCTATCTTGTAGAGGTACTCAAATTGGATCAGTGGAGCCGTATGAGATGAAAATCTCACGTACGGTTCTGGAATAGAGATTCTTTCCATCTTGACAGTGATATATGTAAATCCTAGATGTGAAAATATGTGGAATTCGTCTAAAGATTCCCCGGGAAAAAAATAGAGATATCTCCTACGTTACCCATAATATGTGGAAGTATCAACGTAATTTCATAGAGTCTAGAAGTTTATTGATAAGTGTGGGTTTTGCACTTATTTAGACCTTTAAATTTCGATAGTTGTTAGATTTTCATTAGTAAGTTGTTCCTTATTTTCTTCCTTTTGTTCTATAGGTGGTATCCCAAGTTGATTGAAGATTAGGAAGGTTTTTAGGCGTGAAAAGAGCATGAAGTATTGGAGATGTATTAATCTCAAGATTGACAAACAATGTCATCACATTTGGGAGGAAGAAATTGTGGCTTGAAGGAGGTGAAAAATGATGTCAATCGGAAGATTTCAGCAAGCAAGGCGCCACGGCGCCGTAAATGGGCGCCATGGCGCCCATAAAATAGAAATTTTCAGAATGCCCAGCGCCATGGCGCCATATCTGGTGGCGCCCAACCTTCCTGGGTAATGCAAAAACGCATTTTTTTGACACTTTTTCGACTCCAACCCGCCTCCTACCCTTAACCTACTATAAATACTACCTTTTGGGACCATTTTTAGGGGAAGAAAGGAGTGGGGGAATCGACCAAAATCAAGAGAAAATCTGGTGTTCCTTCCTCTACAACAATGGTGGAAGATGAGATGAAGAAGGAGGAGACCCTTGGAGATTGAAGACTTGAGCCATCTATCTTCCTTCAATAAGATTTTCCTTCCTTCTTTAAATTCGTTTTTAGCTTTTTGTTGTAGTATTTTGTTTGGGTTTATGTAAATGCTCTATGGATAGATAACCTATTGTGATTGGAGGTTATTTTGGAACCCTAAAATGAATTTCTATTGATTTGTGCTTTAATGCTTTCTTGAGATTGATGTGGTTAATTCATTGTGCTTAATGTGTTCATTGTTACTCTTGATTATTTAGCGGGCCAACTAGATGATTGGGTTGATACAATATTCGCCATTTTGGGATTTGTAGTCCGTAATTGCTATTTATTCCAAAACCTAGTGGCAAATATATTTTGATTGACAGTAGTACGTAATCGCTATTCAATTGAATATATGTGGATTAATACCTAAGTTAGTAAACCGAGCTTGCGAGTTTGCGCTTATTTCAATTTGACTTTCTCGTGTTAATGCTTTCGTTGAATTAAATCTAGCTTAAATTCAATAAATGATTAGACTTTTCCTAGGTTGTTTGATGATTAGGGTTTTCGGTAACGAAACTTTTCTTATTCAACTAAAATTAAGGAGAGTTGGAGGTAATTGCGCTTGTGATTATTCTCAAATTGTTGTTAATCTTTTGAACGAAAATCCTTTGCGAACATTGAAAGAAAAATTATTCTAGTGACGAAGAAATATCCCTCGATCACATTTCCACTCCTTTGTTTCCTTTTTATTTTAGTTCTTTTCTTTCATGCATTTATCGCTTCTTTAGTTTAAATCAAACCAAACCCCCCCCCCCAATTTACTTATTTGCACATTTTTACTTTCTCGTTGCAATTGACGTAATTGAAAACAATCCTCTGCGGGAATGACCCTTACTTGCACATTACTACTGAACGACACATTTTAGAAAAGTAAGGAATTTATTTTGACACCCTTTTGGGCCTGTCATTTATGCAATAATATGTGAGGAGGATGTTCACTTGAAAACTATACAGAGTGAGGAAAATACCAATGGCAGTGTATTGGCGACACATAAATGGAAAGAGGACTCCTTCAAATTCCGCGGTTCAATTCTGGCTAAAGATGAACACAAATGCACTCATTGTGGTAAAAATCATTCTACGGACAAATGTTGGAAACTCCAAGGTCGACTCAATTGGGCATATGAGCTTATTGCTTAAAAAAAAAAAAAATTAGAGTATCAGTTACTACTACGTCAACCACTTGGAATGGAAATGCGGCAAAGTCGGGTATTTCTACTTCGGCTTGTGATAATGCATGGATAATTGAAACTGGAGGAATGGAACATAAGACTAATAATCCTAAGAAATTCACTAGCTTCACTAAAAATTGCTTAAAATATTTTGTTAAATTTGTCAATGGTCAAATAATCTCTGTTACTGGTATTTGTACCAACTTACACCCAACATCACATTGTCCAGTGTCTCATGGTTTCGACTTTAGAGAATGATTTATTATCAGTGTCTAACCTTATGACTACATATTCTTCATTTTTATCGAAACATTGTATTTTTTAGGATTTTCATACTCAACGGAAAATGGGGTGTGGTTTAAGAGAGGGGACTTGTAGTACTTTCATCATGGCTCAAAGTTGAATATTGCAGCAAATTAGCCCCATAAGCTTGTGGAGAATGATAAACTAATTTGGTTATGGCATCACCGCTTAGGACATCCATCATTCAGCTATTTAAAACATCTATTACCTATTTTATTTGAGTTATATAACAAAGAATTAAAATATTTTACTAGCGAGAACAGTATTTTAGCTAAAAATCATCGTACTATATTTCCAAAAAATGATTCTAAAACATCAATGCCATATAATTTAATTTACTCGGATGTATGTGGACCCTCTCAACATTCTACTTTTGGTGGTATGTGATGGTTTATTACCTTTATTCGTGATTGCATTCGGATTACATGAATTTATTTCCTTAAGCACAAGAGTGATGTGAAGAATTTTATTATACAATTCTGCATTATGGTGCAACCTCAGTTTTCTACAACTGTCAAAGTGTTGCATTCAAACAATGGAGGTGAATATCTCACAAACAACCTTGCTATTTTCTTTCAGTCACATTATTCATCAAACATCTTGCACTAATAATCACAACAAAATGATGTTGTTGAACGATGCAATCACCAACTTCTAGAGGTTACTAGAGCTTTCTTATTTCATATAAGAATGTTCCTAAGTATTTTAGGGTGATGCTTTGCTATCTATTATGTAAGTCATTAACTGAATTCATTCTAGTGTTCTTGCATTTCAATGTAAGTTACAATATGAATTTATAAGGTCTCAATGGAATTTACAGTTTGTACACTCTTCTAGAGTGAAAGTCAAGGAGATATTTAGGTAAAATCACATTTTTCATTATCTATCCTTTTAACTTTTTACTTGACTCCTGCCTTTCAATTGATTTTTTTTTTTTTTTGAAAATATGCAATTAAAGTTGCTTTCTCATTTTTTTTTTTTTTTGTATTGAAATCAAATTCAGTGTCCTCTCTATTTTAGTTTTTTTTTTTTTTGCAATGCATAGTGGTATATATATTTTTGGTAGAAAGTAATTTTTTAAAGATACGATGCTTGAAAGACGACTCGTAGAGAAACAATCAATCAAACAAAGTTATCATCTAAATTGTGATAATTTCCGATCGGTGTATTCAGTATCTCTCTTTGTCAATAGGTTTTATTCCATTAATGTAACACTTCCGCTAGGATGTGCTCAACATCTATCACATTCTTGTAGTGTTAACTAGAAATGACTTCACATAATGTATCAATATATTAATAAATTATTTATTTATCAATAAATGAATTTAATTTATTTATCGATTAACTAATAAAACTTTTAAAAATAATAAAATTTTTCGATGCTAATAATATTATTTTATCCACTTTTTATTTTATGGCTAAAACAAAACAAATACCCCTTGGCTTGTTTCGTTGGGAGTCCCTACCAAAATGCCTCCAAGACCAGTGATTTGTTTGCTTGTACAAAGGCGACAATGAAGCTTGGATGGGAGTCCTTGGATTATGCTCAACTCATATATACTTTAAAGTTACTTTATCATTTAAAAATTCTATTTTATAGTGTTTTTTCAAACCTCACTATGATATATTGTTGTCATGCTTTACTAAGAATTACGTCATTTTATTATATTTTTATTCATTTTTTAGTTATGATGTCATCCTATTATACTTTTATCATTTTCTTGAGTTAGGTTGGCATGATAAAGGTTTTTAATTTAAAATTTTGTTGAAGGAGCCCCATTTCTCAAGTTACAATTGATAGTCCATGTGTTTTCAATTTGGGGAAGCTGTTGCAATTAAAAACTTTGATTTGTGATCATTATAGACACATATGAATACAATTAATTGAATTGATTGTCATGAAAATATGTGCTTCAAATGATTTAAAATAAGGTTGGAATTTTAAATTTTGCTTTTTAAGTTTCATGATACTCAATCATACGATTAAACACGTCAAACATATTAAATGAATGTATCATAGAGCTGAGTTATTGATCATAGTGTAACGATTTATTTATATAAACTAGACGATCAATGCATGATTTTAATGATGTCATATATCTAATGTCATTGATTTTCAGAGATAACAAGTTCAGTCATTCTCGACGACTAATAAAAAGAACCACATAAAAGCATTTGTATAGGCTTTTGAATCTTTAGATAGGTGGATTTTTTATTCATTCGATTTTTTTTTCTCATTTTTTTTTTTTTGGCATTGTTTAATTATTTTAAAAGGAATTTATTTGTACTTTTTAAAATATTATGGGACTCTATTTGCAGTTCTTCCTTATCTTTTTTTGTTGTTTTACAACTTTATTTTATTTTTGTTTATAAATCCATTATTTAATGATTAAAATAAAGAGAATAACGAGTTTAGCTACATAATTGAAAGGTTGGTGACAAGTTATACTAAATAATCATTGATGATATATTCGTTATATTTCGTAAATCTTTGAGACAAAAAAGTACAAATTTCAGATAGATAAGCCCTTATCCACAAGTGTGGGGACCGATAGGGTAGACGAAGCTCGAATGGGTTTTTCCATTTGGAAAAAATCATAACTACAAACATTTAAAGGTATACTTTCAAACTCCACAAACTTATGAAAAACTTTCAAAAAAATCAAGAGTTATTAATTAAGTAGATTAATGTCATAATAACATATAATTATGTTCATAATTACATATTAGTCACAAATTATAGAACGTCAGAGTCACGAAGATATAAAATTAAGATCACAATGGCCAATTTAATCACAAATTACACATTTTCATATATCAGCGCTTATTTATTGGTCATAACTGATTTTTCGATCACAAACTATCAAATTAAATAATCACAACTTATTTATCGATTACAATCTTTTAAATTAATTGATCCCAACTTATTTCTCGATCACAAATTATTGAATTAATTGGTCACAAATTACTATTCATCTCCCCCACCTGGCCCCATCACCTTTACTACCGTCGACGGTCGACACCACCCAACATTCGTTGTTGCTTCAGATCCACAACCCACCACTACCTCCTTCAATGCACCACCGCCTTCAACAAACCACAACCACCATCACCTACATCCTACCCAACATCCACTGTACTACAGCTACCACACCACCACCATTGCGGATTCACACCACCACAAACACAACATCGTCCCACTAGAGCCACCGTACCACAGCCTATCACTACACATGTTACCGCACACACGAAAACAACCCAATACACGCAAATTTGCACACACATTGCCGAACCAGCACCATCACACCATAACCTACCATTGCACACATCACCACATACACAACAACAACATAGTAGAAAGCTGCAGTGAGCACACCATCGTACACACAATAACAACTCACCAGAAAGTAGCAACGCTCGCTACTGCTTATAACAATGGCGAAGTGCATCATTGTGCATGCCCATGATCTCACGCTACAATGTCGTCATCAGTGTCGAAGAAGTGAGAAAGGTGTTGTTGAGAAAGGTGACCGTGCTAGAGAAAAGTGGAACGAAGTTGAAGTTTCTATGACCTTTGGTTTGGGTAGAAAATGAATTAAGGTTGAGGTGAGGTGGGTGTAGTGATGGCAAAAAAATCCGTCCCGTCCAGCCCCAATGAGTTGGTGGGGCGTGGGGAACCACCTCCAACCCGCCCCGTAAAAAAAAATTAAAATAGAATTTTGATAAATTGTTTGTTTTAAATTATTGTTGAATGTATTTACAATTTTATATTATGTTTCTAATCCAACAATTATATTATACAATTGTCAATTTAAAATTTTACCTCACTAACAATTGTTTTATATAATTTATAAATTCGGTTATCCAATCTTTTTATTATAATTAAATTATATAATCAAAGCCAGTTTATAATATCTTGATCGAAAAAATTAGAAAAAAATTAAAATATATAGAATGACATTTAGGTTTTGGATTAAAGGTTTAACTTTAAATAATAGTATAACTCGAAATTTTGAATTTGTATTTTATTCTCTAATAATAGCATAACTCGAAATTTTAAAAATGTAAAAAAATAAATAAACGAGGAAAACTCTTGCGCCCGCCCCTCCCCATTTAAGGCGAGTGGGACAAGGTTGCCCCGTCTCGAACCCACCCCATTGTCATCCCTAGGTGGGATGGAATGGGGTACACCTAATTTTTGAAATAGTAAATTTACGATCTGATTATTGAAATGAAAATTTGAAAAATATGTGTAGATGAAAATTACACCTACCCTACTTTTGAATATTCGTATTCTAAAATCAGGTGGGAAGTTTCACTTTTCACAAATCAGATATTTCATATTTAAATATTAAATATACAATTTTCATTCCAAACCCTAATCAATTTTCCCTTCATTTCTCTCTCTATATCTTGCTTCTCCCATTTCTCTCTCTTTTATTCTCAAGCTGTCGGTGTTGTGCTCACCCAGCGCCATGTGATAGGCGGCGGCTCCTTACGGTCTGAGATCTGGACGCCGCTACAGCTGGTGGTGTAGCATCTCACGACGCCGATCTCAAAGTGCAACAGGTGTCGCTCGACGTCGCTACCGTCGATGGTGTCTACCTCTACTCCCAATAGTCGCTTCTTTGATGCCTCAACTCTGAAGTAATGGCATTCACTCCAAGATCGCGGTGATTCGTAGTTTTACCTAGTCATAGGTCGTGGATCAATGGTTTCTCCGAAGTTGCATTTGTGTGGCTTCTACGTCGAGATTACAGTACCACTTACTACTTCTACGGTGTGGGAACCGGTGATGGAGGTTTTCGAGCTACTGCTTTTATCTTATTACGTTGGTTTTGCAGTGTTTTGCCGCTCTTCTCCTGTGTTTTGTTGCTGTTTTGATGGTGATTTGCAGCATATTTTGTGGTAGATTTCTCGGTGGTAGTCCATGCAGTATTAATATGTGGTGGTGGCAGCGATTTTGTGAATTTTTTGGTAGGGATGGTAGTTGTGGTGTTGTGTATGTTTGCTGAAATATTATGTCGTGAGCGCACGGATCGCGTACAAGTAGTAAAAGTGGACTTTTTGAGTCCAAGTCGATCCCTTGAAGAGTGTTTATCCAATTACAAGTGTATTGATTCAAATTAACGAAAGTGACACACACAATTAAAAACTTTGAAAATAATTGAAAGAAAAAGGAAATGATTTCGATTTAAAGTTTAAAATAACAATTTAAAAGGTAGCCGGATGTTTGATTAAAATAGGCTGGAATTTATGATTTCGCTTAACTTTCGTTTCATTAATATCAAATCAACAACGCGTAGATGCAATCTTACCAAAATACAAAGTTAGACCCGATTATCCAATTATAGTGAATAGCCTCTCTCGAGTGAAATTACCCTAATTGATTAAGCCTATACACGATATCTCTATGTCAATTAACACTTAACCAATTGCATTAAATTATTGTGAGAATACTCAAGGGTCACCTAAGGTAGATGTAAATCTCTATACACCTAAACAAACATAGTATACTATACAACTTATGGCATTAATTATTTTGATCTAGTTAGTGCAACAATTTCTCAATAATTACCACAACCACTTAAACACATCATCTAGTGATCAAATAAATGATAGTCAATCAAAAACAATAATTAATACGCCATGAACTTGATAAAATAAACATCATTCAATAAAAAACAAGATATAAATGAAACTTGGTTAAGCTATTTCATAAATTTCAACACAAAATACTTAGCTCATCATATTAAGCTAATAACAAAGGAGAGGTTGTATACAATACATTACAAAGCTTGGAAAATAATGAAAAGAATTCAAAAGTATAGATACAACCCTTTTTAGTGTAGATTTGAATTCCTCCAATGATTTCTCCAAACTTTCCTTGATGAAATCTCCTTGTTAAACTAAATAAAGCTTCCAAAATGAGCCAAGATAAAAAGGAAAATAAAATGAGAGGAAAAGATAGAGAGAAAAGAAAGAAATCTAGCAAGAGGAGAAGAGAGAATGAGAGTGTGTGAGATATATCTCATATATATAGGTAGAATAATATATATATATATTATGGGATATTTTTAAGAACCAAAATATCTCAAAATATCAACCAATAAACAACAAGAAAATAATACAAGTTTGCCAAAAACAAAAATAGACGAAATTTTAACCGACAATCAAATTTTAACTCTATGCGGCCGCATGGTTCAAGTATATGCAGCCGCATAGAAGAACCAAAATAATAATTTGACGTCTCTGGCCAATGCATGCGGTCGCATGGTTGAAAGTTATGCGGCCGCATGGCTCAAGCCAAAAATAGATATTACAGCTTAGTCCTTCCATATTTGCACGTCAGGTCCTTCATCTTTAATTTCATACAATTTAGTCCTCAGATTTTGATCATCATTACACTTAAGCCCTTAATAAATTGCACGTCAAGTCCTTTAACTTTCTGGCTTGTGCACCTTAGTCCCCAACTTCACAAATTTGTACGTTTTAAATCATTTTTGACTCATTTTAGCTTCATTTTCCTCCTTGTCGGGGTTTTAGCCTAAAAAAACAGTAATTGCATAATCATGTATAGAAATCTACTCAATTTCATCAATAATAAATTCTCAAAGAGTGCAAAATAAGTGTGTAAAAACACACTTATTACACTCCTAAACTTGAGCTCTTGTTCGTCTCGAGCAAGATTGACTTCTAACATAATTATGTAAAACAAGAATGATCAACAAATTAGATACCTGTCAAAAATATCAAGAGTATAAAATTGTATACCAATTCACAACCATGTATCCAAATAATGTTATCACAAACAAATTAAGTTTATCCAATGTTCGATCGGTGTGTGTGTGCATAACCATTTTTAATTATCATCTAAACTAGGAAAATACTGTCAAGACAGAAAAAAAAAATCTTTAAATTGGTTCCAACTCGCCCTGTGTGGTCAAATATGTTATTTCCCGCTCGTGATATTCACACCCTTAAAATAGATAATCATTTTATCTACCTAGGATGTAAATCTCAAGATTGCTCTCAATCACTCTTTTCTTTTACCGCTCAAAAATATTCAACTAGCAAACATTTTCAGATGAAGATAGAGTAACTAAACATGTAGAACCTCACAGATAGTATGATCACTCCATTTTAAGATTGGGTACTATTTCGCTCAAAATCATTCCAGTGAAATGTTCTACCATAAGCTTGCATATTTTCTCAATTGTCATCACTTAGATCACATGTACAACACAAATCATAAGATTTTTTCAGGGTTGAAATGTGGCTAAAGGTTAAGGTGTGGAAACATTTAGATAAGTGACTAAGAAACTTCAAATATAAATCAGTGGAGTAAAAATATTCAACTCAACTTAACATAGATAGAATATGTACACAATCCTATCCCTCCAACAATGACTTCTTACTTTTCACATATTCGACACACTCAACTTCTTTCTTTGAATATCAGGAAGAATCATACATATAGATATACAAATCAGTCTCTTCCACATATTTTTACAACCCAATCACCATCATCATCTTCTTCTTCTTTTTTTCTTTTTTCTTTTATACAAAATACCTCACCAAACATAGCTTCACCTGTGATATTGATACCCCCAAACTTATTTTTCTTGCTCACCCAATGATAAGTGCATTTTACGCACTTATTTAGGTCACAAAACATGGATAATTGATTGTAATTATGTTGAAATATGGCTTAATTCTATATAAATTGTGGTTGCAGGACTATATCGATGGAAACAACGATAAGCGAGTGAAAACGAGCAAGAAATGACTAAAATGGAAGAAAGCCAAAGTTCAGGGACTAAGATGCAATTATTCGAAAGTCGACTCGAAATCCAAATCAAGAACGAAAATGAACTAAGTACGAGATTGACGAAATCAAAGAGTGTTAGAGGAAAGAGAATGAAGAAAGAAAGTCAAAATGAGGAAGAACGGTGTTCGGGGACCAAAACGACAAAAATTGAAAGTTGATTGTACCATGCTGCCGCATGGTGCAATGAGCCATGCGGTCGCATGGCTTCTTCGGAATGTTGCTCGAGCCCCAGCACTTGAACCATGCAGTCGCATGGCTTATAACCATGCGGCCGCATGGTTATTTTTTACGCGAAAATTTTTTGTTTTCGTTTTTAAGTTGAACTCTTATGAAAACTAATTAGGGACGGCTTTAAAACCCTAGACTCGACAGAATTCGGGGGCTACGCACTTTTGGGAGATAATTTTGACATTGGAGAGCAAGAATACAAGGAATAACGCGAAGATTCATCAAGTACTTCAAGGAATTAATTGAATATCTATTCGGGTGATGACGTTTCTTCATTTATTCTTTTGTTTTTCTTTCTTTAGCATGTTAGGCTAGTTTTTCTTGTACTAGGAGATCGATGAACCTTATAACATGATATTTTAATCTTTAGTTTTATATTTTTGACATTAAAACACGTTTTTGGATGTTTGAACGATTTATACGTATTTATTCCATATGATTTTTGTGTGCACATTAATTGTATGAATGTGGTGATCTATTTTATGCATTCGAAAGAAGGGAAATAGATTTGACGTAGTATAAATTGTCATAGGATCCGATAGGGGATAGTGAATCTTTAAGTATTCATAAAAGTTAATGCGTTCTTTTATGTTTGTATTCGTCATAGAAATATAGTCGGATCGCATGATAGAATATGTTTAACATTACTCGAAAGAGATTGTTAAATTTAATAGGAACATTGATTCTTCAATATTTAATCGTATTGTCAAAGTGTAAAATTAGGATCTAAATGGATTGTTGCATGGGGATTCGTGATCCTAGTACGTTTCTCTCATCTTAAGTAAATCAATTTGCATTTAATTTCATATTCATTCTAGTATAATTTGCATTTAGTTTAGCCAATTCATCTATAATAGTTTTCATAATTTAGTTTGGTTAGCATTTAATACAAAATTCATCAAAAACTCATCTAGTTTCGGTTAAGGTCAAAATAATTATTATTGAATTACTCAATCTCTGTGGGATCGACAATCCGGACTCTAAAAGTCCACTTTATTACTTGTAACGAACCGTACACTTGCGGTGATTTTAAATCGAACGTATTTTCGTGAACACCCAACATTCATAGTATTAAACAACACTCCACTAGCTTTGAGGGTTGGGTAAAGATATTATTTTTTCGGATATGAAAGCTTGTAATGTAGGTAAACCAAAGAAAAGGGAAATAGGCTCAACAGGGTTTATCAAATGATAGATTAATTTCATGGTAAGCTATTTGGCTAAAGTGGTAAGTCAAATATACAAAAGATGGCCTTAATCATATTCACGCATACATGTGTCAATGTGATCTTGAAGAGAATCAACGCAAGTTCTAGAGAAGCAAAATCATGAAAGAGTCTCACACATGAAAGAAGCAATGAGACTGCAATAAATGTATCAGTCTATAGGCTCAAAGTCTCACCATTTTTTTTTACACTATTCAGTTACTACCATCTTCAATAAAATAACTAACCAGCTGATTCAACATTTCTCGCAATATGGTAAGTGAAAGAGAATAAACATAGGTTGATATAATTTTTCAAGCAACTCACAACCTAAATTTTTACCAATTCAAAAATTTTCCTATAAAATAGATATTTCCACATCTAAATGACAATCAATCATGATTATGTGCTCAAGGTAAATCAGAATCTCCTTTGGACAAGCAACTTTTTGAAGAATTTAGGTACCAATAGCATATCTGATCATGCATAGCTTATGAATCAATAGCAATTTCAAACATCAAGCAATCTTAAGCCGGCAAGTCCATCTAATATGTCAACACACAATCATCAATTCACGCATAAACAATAACAGCTGGCAAGGATCACACCCCCAAACTTAATTCACACATTGTCCTCAATGTGTAAATTATAAGATAAAGCAAAGAGGGATAATGAAACTTCCTTGAATCACCAGTTGTGAAGAGGAACCCATGTATGTATTGGACTTGTTATGCATTTGACCTCTTTGTACACCAATTGTTCCAGAACCTGAGAGATCCAAAAATGATTGGGACTACAAAAATTTCCTACAAAAAAAATCATGATATCAGTTCAAAAATGCAGTAACAAAAGTATTAATAACAAGTATTAAAAAGTTATACGGGTCAAAATATTGGGTTGCCTCCCAACAAGCCTTTTTTTATAGTCCTTAGCTCGACTAAATGACATCTTTACTCCGGATTGGCAAAAAGATCGGTGGACTTTTCTTTCAAAAAATCACCTCCCAAATATGGTTTCAATCTTTGGCCATTGACCTTGAAGTTCTCATTTTCGTGGTAAAGTTCAAACGCTCCATGTGGAAAAACTTTAACGATGGTGTAAGGACCTGACCATCTAGAGCGGAGCTTTCCGGGGAACAACCGGAGCCTAGAATTATAAAGTAGAACTTGTTGACCAACAACGAACTCCCGCTTCACAATGTGCTGATCATGCCATTTCTTTGTCTTTTCCTTATAGATCTGAGCACTCTCATATGAATCAAGGTGGAGTTCATCTAGTTCGTTCAATTGGAACAATCTTCTTTCACCGGCCAATTTCATATCAAAATTTAAAGCTTTGATTGTCCAATAAGCCCGATGTTCAAGTTCTACAGGGAGATGACACGTTTTTCCAAATAGGAGTCGATATGGAGACATACCAATCGGTGTTTTAAACGTAGTATGGTAAGCCCATAATGCATCGTCCAATTTCATGGACTAATCTTTTCTCGACGCACTTACCGTCAACTCAAGAATTCTCTTCAACTCCCGATTTGAAATTTCAACTTGGCCACTGGTCTGGGGATGATAGGGGGTGGCTACTCGATGCTTCACTCCATATTTGGTCAATAGTGAGTCGAAGAGGTGATTACAAAAATGTTTACCTTCATCACTAATGATAGCTAGGGGGATGTCATAACGAGAAAAAATATTTTTCCTTAGAAAGTTCACAACCACCCTAGCATCATTAGTAGGTAAAGCTAGCACTTCTAAACACTTTGACACATAATCAACCGCCACAAGGATGTATTGATTTGAAAATGATGACGAAAATGGCCCCATAAAATCAATACCCCACACATCAAATATCTCCACCTCCAATAAGGAATTCAACGGCATTTCATTGCAGTTGGAAATATTACCAGTCCTTTGACATCTATCGCATTTGGAAACAAGTGTGTGAGCATTCTTAAATAATGTGGGCCAATAAAAACCAAATTGAAGTACCTTTGATGCAGTTTCACAGCACCATATGGAGAGGAATGACATTGTTCAAGAATTGGCTCCATTTCTTCTTCCGGTACACATCTCCGAATGATCTGATCCGGACCCCGTTTAAACAACAAATGATCTTCCCATAAATAATGCTTAACATCCGCGAAAAACCTCTTCCTTTGTTGAAAAGAAAGCTCAGGGGGAATTATGTCACTTGCAAGAAAATTAACATGGTCTGCGTACCATGGTGCATGAGTGACGTGCAAAAGATGGATGATTTGCAGAAGTTGTTCATCGGGGAATACCTCATTAATTTTTCCTTCTAACACGTTGCTTGAGACAAGATAAATGATCAGCAAGATATTTTCGGTTCCCTTCTTATCTCGAATCTCGAGATCGAACTCCTGCAAGAGGAGTACCTATGTAATCAATTTCGGCTTGACATCTTTCTTTGTCAACAAATACTTGATGATCGAGTGATCAGTAAAGACAATCACTTTGGGGCCAATGAGGTATGACCGGAATTTATCAAATGCAAACACCACTGCTAACATCTCTTTTTCAGTAGTTGCATAATTCAATTGTGCGTCGATCAAGGTTCGACTAGCTTAATAGATAACATGCAGGATTTTATCTCTCCTCTACCCCTGAACTGCTCCAACGACAAAATCACTAGCATCTCACATGAGCTCAAATGGAAGATTCCAATCTGGAGTTGCTATGATAGGAGCCGTGATGAGTTTCTCTTTCAGAACATTGAAAGCATTGAGACACTCTTGAGAGAAATTGAAAGCAGTGTTCTTCTCATGCAAGGAGCAAAGAGGTTTTGTGATTTTTGAGAAATCTTTAATGAACCTCCTGTAAAATCCGGCATGTCATAAGAAACTTCTAATACCCCTTACTGTGGTTGGTGGCGGCAATTTTTCAATTACTTGCATTTTTACCTTGTCCACCTCTATTCCTTTCAGAGAAATTCGATGGCCAAGAACTATACCTTCCTGGACCATGAAATTACACTTTTCCCAATTTAGCACTAAATTGGTCTCTTTGCATCGTCTAAGCACCATCTCTAGATTGTTCAGGCATCCATCAAATGTGGCTTCAAAAACCGAGAAATAATTCATAAAAATCTCAATACATTTTTCCACCATGTCGGAGAAAATTGCCATCATACACCGTTGAAAAGTAGCAGGTGCATTGCAAAGGCCAAAGGGCATTCTTCTATACCCAAATGTACCGTATAGGCATGTGAATGTTGTTTTCTTTTGATCCTCAGGGGCTATTGGAATTTGATTATAGCCTGAATACCTATCCAGAAAACAATAATGCAAATACCTCGCCAACCGCTCAAGCATCTGATCTATGAAAGGAAGATGGAAGTGATCCTTTCTAGTCGCAGTGTTAAGCTCACGGTAGTCAATACATACTCTCCAACCAGTCACAGGTCTAGTGGGTATGAGTTCGTTATCCTCATTTTTCACTACCGTGATACCTCCTTTCTTTGGTACGACTTAAACAGGACTTACCCATGGACTATCAGAAATTGGATAAATAATGTCTGCATCAAGCCATTTAACAACTTCAGTTCTCACCATTTCTTTCATATTCGAGTTCAATTACCTTTGATGCTCGACTGATGGCTTAAAGTCATTCTCCATCAGTATTTTGTGCATGCAAAATGACGAACAAATTTCTTGAATATCTGCAATCGTCCACCCAATGGCCTCCTTGTGTTCCCTTAATACTCGAAGTAACTTCTCTACTTCTACCTTACTTAAGGAATTGGAGATGATAACTGGAAGCCTGGATTCGTCACCCAAATAGGCGTACCTCAAATGAGGTGGAAGAGTTTTCAATTCAAGTGTGGGTGCTTTTTGAAGAGATGGAAGCGGTGGTGAAGACATCTTTTGCAAGTCCTCAAAATATGATGCCTTTTGGTAAGAGTGGTATTGGGAGGCACAGCACTCAAGTAATGTGACATGCCCTCAATGTCAGGGTCCCCATCTTTGACATGTTCAGAATGCACCAGGCATGTTTCAAGAGGATCATTGGAACACCCATAAAGAGAGTCGGCAACCATTTGATCAATAACATTTACCTGAAGACAAGTGTCGGGTTCCAACGGGTATTTGAGGGTTTTTAAGATATTAAATGTGACTTGTTCATCGTGTACCCTCAAAATGAGTTTGCCCTCTTGCACATCGATCAAAGCTCGACCAGTGGCAAGAAACGGTTGTCTCAAAATGATAGGGATATCATGATTCTCGTCCATGTCGAGAATAATGAAATCAGCTGGAAAGATGAACTTGTCCACCTTAACCAACACATCCTCTACAACACCCCGATGATATTTAATTGACCGATCAGCCAATTGCAAAGATACTGTGGTGGGTTTAGCTTCTCTCATTCCCAACTTTCTAAAAATTGACAAATGCATTAAATTAATGCTGGCTCCAAGATCACACAAAGCCTTACTAAAATTCAAATCACCCATAGTACATGCAATAGTAAAGCTTACTGGATCCTTGATCTTGGGTGGTAACTTGTTTTGAAGAATGACGCTACACTCTTCCGTCAACATCATTGTTTCATGATCTTCAAGTTTCCTTTTGTTTGGAAGGATATCCTTCATGAACTTGGCATAACTCGGTTTGTTCCCTTAATCTCTTTCGAAAAGTCTCTTCGATATTCGGATCAAATTCTAGAAGATCAAGACTTCGTGAACGATTCATATACAATCGACGAGTTTAGGAAATTGACAATAACAAAGACAACCTCACTTTTGGATTAAACGGATAAAGTAAAAACAACAAATAAAGTTCGTTAAAGTGAATGACAAATAAACTAGTAATTTGATTAAAACACTCCCCGACAACGGCGTCAAAAACTTGTTCGCTGAAATATTATGCCGCAAGCGCACGGATCGCGTACAAGTAGTAAAAGTGAACTTTTTGAATCCGAGTCGATCCCTCGAAAAATGTTTATCCAATTACAAGTGTATTGATTCAAATTAACGAAAATGACACACAATTAAAAACTTTGAAAATAATTGAAAGAAAAAGGAAATGATTTCGATTTAAAATTTAAAATAACAATTTAAAAGGTAGTCGGATGTTTGATTTAAAAGAGGTTGGAATTTATGATTTCGCTTAACCGTCGTTTCATTAATATCAAATCAACAACGCGTAGATGCAATCTTACCCAAATACAAAATTAGACCCGATTCTCCAATTATAGTGAATAGCCTCTCTCGAGTGAAATTACCCTAATTGATTAAACCTATCTACGATATCTCTATGCCGATTAACACTTAACCAATTGTATTAAATGATTGTGAGAATACTCAATGGTCACCTAAGGTAGATGTATATCTCTATACACCTAAACAAGCATAGTATACTATACAACTTAGGACATTAATTATTTTGGTCTAGTTAGTGCAACAATTTCTCAATAATTACCCCAACCACTTAAACACACCATCTAGTGATCAAGTAAATGATAGTCAATCAAAAACAATAATTAATACACCATTAACTTGATAAAATAAACATCATTCAATACAAAACAAGATATAAATGAAACTTAGTTAAGCTATTTCATAAATTCCAACACAAAATACTTAGCTCATCATATTAAGATAATAACAAAGGAGATGTTGTATACAATACATTACAAAGTTTGGAAAATAATGAAAAGAATTCAAAAGTATAGATACAACCATTTTTAGTGTAGATTTGAATTCCTCCAGTGGTTTCTCCAAGCTTTCCTTGATGAAATTTCATTGTTAAACTAAATAAAGCTTCCAAAATGAGCCAATATAAAAAGGAAAATAAAATGAGAGGAATAGAGAGAAAAGAAAGAAATCTAGTAAGAAGAGAAGTGGAGTGTGTGAGATATATCTCATATATATAGGTAAATATATATATATATATATATATATATATATATATATATATATATATATATTTTTAAGACACAACCAAAATATCCCAAAATATCAACCAATAAATAACAGAAAATAATACAAGTTGGCCAAAAACAAAAATGGACGAAATTTAAATCGCCAATCAAATTTTAACTCTATGCGGTCGCATGGTTCAAGTATATACGGCCACATAGAAGAACCAAAATAATAATTTGACGTCTCTGGTCAATGCATGCGGTCGCATGGTTGAAAGATATGCGGTCGCATGGTTCAAGCCAAAAATAGATATTGCAGCTTAGTCCTTCCATATTTTCACGTCAGGTCCTCATCTTTAATCTCATACAATTTAGTCCTCAGACTGCAAAATAAGTGTGTAAAAACACACTTATCAGTGTAGATGGAGATAGAAAAGATCGTCGTAGCAGTGGCAGTGGTTGTATGCTATGTGCGCGGTGGTGTTGTGGTGGTTTTGCGGGTGCTATGGCGGTTTTACAAGTGCTATGGTGCAAGGTAGCGATTTTGGAGCCGGTTTGTGACCAATTATTTGGGTGCGGTGGTGTTAAATCGATGGTGGATCTGGTGGTGGTGGGGTGGCTTTTGTCGGTGGTGGTGGTGGTTAATCTAGAATGGATGTGTTGATGGGTGGTGGTTTTGTAGTTGAAAATGGTGGTTTGTAGGTGGTTGTGGTGGTGGATTTGGCTTGACGATTTGCAAGTGTTTTTCTACAATGTGTCAGATTTGTTGTAGGTGGTGGTGGTTTTGGCGGCGATGGCGACGATGTTGCTGTTGGAGGTGGTGGTCACAAGCGTTGGTGGTGGTCAAAAATTATTCGGTTGATTGGAACCATTAAATTAGTTAATATGTGACCAATATAAAAAATGAATTGCGACCAAAAAATAACGTGTGACTTAAAAAATTGTTTAATTTGTGATCGATACTTTGATAATTTGTGATTATCTAATAAGTTGTAACTTATCATATTCGTGATCTATGACCGATAAAGAAATTGTGACATAAATTTTTTACCTGTGATCGATTAACCAATTGTGACCTATAAAATATTGAATTGTAACCGTAAAATAACTTGTGACATATAAAAATTTTGATATGTGACCGAAAAATAATATATGACTAACTAAATTTGTGAATTTGTGATCAAATTGTATAATCTATGACTTTAATATATTTAATTATATATATATATATATATTATAAATAAATTTTAATAAATATTTGATTTTTGAAATTTGAAATCTTTATTCTTAATTTTAAAATAAATAATAGTTAACATTTTATTTGTGAATTTTCCCAACCTCTTTTGCTTTTAAACCTACCTTTCTTGGGCATCTTAAGTCAACAGTTGGGTCGGGCCTAATTATTTCACTGTGGACCTTGTCTAGATTGGTGCTTTGTGTGGGTGAAAGTTCCAATCCAATTACCATGCCACTTGCCAGTCCTTCCAAAGGCTGCCTAATTTTCCAAAACTCATTTAGGTCCAATCCAATTACCACCCCACTTGTCAACCTTTCAAAAGGATGCCTATTTTACCAAACCACGAGTTCTTTCATGTGCTCATCTCTTGTGCTGCAAGTGGAGGGATGCTGCTGGTGAAAAAGAGGACACTTTTTCAGTTTTTATGTAGTTACAACTTACAATTATTCATGTTTATGTGTTTTATTTATAAGTAATAATAATAAAAAAATAGTACAAATTTAGGAGAAGACTAGAAGTAATCTCAAGCATAAGTTCCACAAAGAAACATTTACAAGTTAGAAGATGGGGAATATTGTAAATGAGATTTATAACGTATTTTAACTAATGAAACTCGTGTGATCTCATCCTGATGCTCGTCAATATACGCCTTTGATATACTTCGTCTCCTCAACTTCCGCTTCAAAATTACAACTCATTTTTTAAATGTACACATCTAAAGGCATTCCCTATGTAATCATCTTTCAATGGAAAAGTGTAGCTTCTACCTAGAACTCATGACTACTAATTACTAACGAGTTTAATTACTATTTGTGATGATTTAATAAATATTTAATTTTTATGAAATTTTCAACCCTCGACCCTCAATCTATGCACATAGATCAAGTTTGTACACCAACCATAAAAGGGGACAAGTCGGTCCTCTTGAATATATTCATTCTTCTTCTTTTTTCTATTAAATCGACAATTATTTTGATGAAAAAGCATTTCTACTCTTAATTTTAGTAGGAAAACTAATGACGAAGTAAATAACTATTATATTCTTTATTTGAAAATGATATTGAGGTTCAATATTGAATTTTTTTTTTTATTATTCATTATTAAAAAAGCTTAGTTTGACTTTTACAAATAATTATTTTAAAGCCCCTTCACCTAGTATATGGAGCACGGATGCAAATTTTTTCAAAAATGCATGCAGTAGATTGAATTTGCTCCTACAATTTTTCTAACATTATGTCGATTCTTTTTAGGCAAATAGTTTAAGAATTAATATTTGTCCTAATTTTAAATTTCAAAATTTGCAAAATTAAGCATCTCATGACCATGACATGTTAATGTCGTACATTACATGTGAAAATTAAGAAAAAGAACAAAGACACACTACGTGTCGTATTTAACATTGTACCAAACATGTAAGAATTTTAGATATTTTGCACGTAAACTCTTTTTGTTGCATAATTTGCAACTGCTCGCTCACACACACACACACTGGATGTGCTTAACCATATATATATACTGAAATATTAAATAACATATAGGGGTTTGAGTTGCTCTTCTCAATGTAGACCTTTTAAGATGAAATCCAAATTTTAATATTATCAATTTTATTTTTCACTAAGTCTAATTTAATAGAGCATAAAAAATACAACCAATTGTACTATTTCTAAAGATCACTGTGTATAGTGGAATTATAAGGGTGGTGAATTATATGCATGTATTGTTCTTTCGATTTGGTTCACGATGCTCGATCCAAACAAGCCTAACCTTATTACCAAATGACCAAGAACTTCGGCTAACAATTTTTGCTCCATGTCGCTGGGAGTTACAATCGAGCTTAATTATTGTTATTAACCTTAGTATTATAATACCGTAAGGTATTGTCCAATGCACTCGTAGAGTGCTAAGTTCGAATGACGTATCGATGTCAATGAGTTAGAAGCACTTGGATGAGTTTCCATATCAATAACTTTCATTCCTCTCATTGCATCAAATATAAGAGCCACGTGTCTAAATTGATGCCCTGGGGGCATAGCTCAGTGGTGCAAAAGACAGAAGTGAGATAGTTTCAGTTGAACTGACAGCCGCAGTGTGAGGGTTCGATTACTACCTCTTACAAGGTATGTAATTAAACCCTTTGTAGGTATCAGTATAACAGTTCTTGTATCCTGACTTGCTGAGACGCATCCCGCGATTTACCTCATCCACAATGCTCTAAGGACAAGACGGTGGAACTCTCAAAATTGGGGTTCACCCTTTTTTTTTTTACATGTCTAAAAGGAAAATAAATGACTTCAAACCAAACAACTGCATGCTAGATATTAAGCCCCTATTTGGTTTGGTGGCCTTTATTTCAAAAAAAAAAATTATAATTTGAATATTATTTTTTGAAGAATATGCGCTAAAAATTTGGATTTATGTGAATAATATTTTATTGTATGTGTAGTTGAAAATGAGTATGTAAATAAAATTAAAGTAAAGTAAGGGCCACCAAACACGGCTGAAAGGAAAATAAATAAGGACAAATTAGCCCTATTTGACAATCATTATTTAAAAACTCTTTTTTATACGTATTTATTTACAGCCACAAATTAATACAATAAGATATTAGACATATAAATCTAAAAAAATTTCCTACTTTAAGTATTATAAGAAAGGAGGACATTTCAGTTCTATCTATGAAGTAAAAATATCCTAATTAAAACGGTGCAAGGAACAGCTAACTATATAAAATCAGTAGTACCCGGGGGAGCAGCTCAAAGAGGGGCATCTAAGGAATGACCAAGACAATGAAATTCTAATCTCAAAACAAAGGTAAGGGGGATATGACGAAATTAATAGTCGTTGTGCACTTAATTAGATTGAACTTTGGTATGGAAATTCCCAAATAATGGCCATAAAACAGGGGCTGAATTTGACAGGTAACTGCCTAATTTTTATCAACATATTCAGCAAGAAACCTTGGAGAAACCAAACTTCTCCCCCCCGTTATAATATTCCCCTAAAATACAATGCTTTATCTTCAAATATAAATACCCATAACGCAAAACAATTTCGCTTGTCCACGCACTCAAACAAACATAGCATTCCGTTGTCTTTTTCTTTTTCTTTTTTCACACACACTTTTCATACATATAGATAAAATAAACATCTTGCCTATACCATAACTCATAATTCATCCTCAAATAAAAAGTTTTCATTTCATCGAACAATTTTCAGCTGCTTTTTCTCATGGAGATTTTCTGGGTTTTCAAAATTTTCTTGATTTTCACCATTCTTTTTCTTAATGAGAGATCCATTTTTCTCTCAGTCGTCTGCTTTGCCCGAGAGACTCGTGAAGTCTGCAGCTGCACACCGTAATTACACGGCCATATCAGAGTTTCGGGTACTCAATAGAAAACCTTTGAAGGATTGCCCCGACCTGAACCCGTATCTGCAAATAAACACAAGCTCCATTGCCAAGCTTTCTGATGATGGATATATAACAGTAAATGTTACAGGAGTTTTACTTCCTTCGACTACTGATTGGGTCGCAATGATTTCACCGTCTCATGCCAAGTAAGATGATTATTTTCGTATCAAAATAATCTGATTTTACGCTTGAAAAAAATGTAAATTTAATCTGATCTTGCAGAGTAACAGCCTGTTTAGAAAATTCAATTCTTTATGAGGAGACAGGAGATTTTAGTAGTCTTCCACTTCTCTGCCATTATCCTGTTAAGGTAAGCACGTTCTACTTTTGCAAAACGTTTGAAGGATTATAATAATCACAGTTTAATTTATTTCTTGACATACCTGGTTCATAATGATCAGAAATCTGTACAAGTAACAAATAATTCAGAAACTGAGAGTTTCTTGAAAAAAATTGTCCTTCATCCCCAGGGGCGGACCCACCCTAGGACCTGGTGGGTCCTATGACCCACCAAAAAAAAAAAAAAAAAAAAAAATTTTTTTTCATTTTTTTTTTAATTTAAAATACTGTACAATTTTGGGATATAACATGTTATATGTTAGATATAAGTACAGATTTTGGGATATAACATCTATAAAGTATACTGTAATTTTTCATTATAACATGTTAGATATAAATACAGAATTAGATGGAAAATCAGAAATTTGGCTTTGAAAATGAATTTTAGTTAATTAAGATTTGAATTTAGAGAGTTGTTGAATGTTGTGATTTATTTTGATATTAAGGTGTTGTTCTTTTGTCCGTTTTGCTGGTTTAGTTGTATGTTTGGTTCTTTCTAAGGTTGTTAATTGTCAGTAGCAACGAAGTGCTTTTACCTCTTGTAGTAGATCCGTCTAACTGTTGAAGAAACTGTTTGGTAGCATGGGTTGAGACCTCGAAATTGGATAGAAATTCTTGTCTACATATTTGAATTTGATTTCGAACAGTCTAACACAATTAAAAAGTAGTTCTGATTTCAGTTTGTCAGTTTACTGCTGTAATTGATCGGATGAGCGTTTCCGAGTTAATAAATTTTTCATTTTTACAGCAATTTAAGAATGGAAAATAATATGTATTTCAAACTTCTATCATTTTAATTGTACATCATTATGAATGTTTGTGCTACCCGACTCCAAAAAAAAAATTTTCGGGGGCGCTGCCCCCGAACCCCCGTGCTCCCCCCTCCTTCATCTCAATATCTTTCATTTTTGGACCCACCAGTTCTAAAATCCTGGGTCCGCCACTGTTCATCCCATGTTTACTAGACTTAACAACAACAACAACAACAACAATAACAAACTAATGTCGATCGACCTGGGTTATTGCTAAAATTTGCAGGCTCAATATTTAAGAAGTGATCCAGATTACTTAAGTTGCAAGAAGAAGGAATGCAAGAAAAAAGTGAATGGAAAATGCGTGTTGAGAACATGTAGTGCATCCTTGTCATTTCATGTCATTAATATTCGAACTGATATCGAATTTGTGCTGTTTGCCGGTGGATTTGTTACGCCTTGCATTTTGAGAAGATCACAGCCGCTCACGTTTGCCAATCCAAACAAGCCTTTATATGGACACATATCGAGTACCGATTCAACAGCAAAATCGGTATGGAATGCCGTCTCTGATCTCCAATATCCATGCATGTGGTTGAGAATTAATTATTTTATTTTTATTTATAACGTTTTAGAGGAAACAGTTCAACTTTTTTTTGGATAATATGTTATTAAAAATTGGAAAGTTGGGAATATCATACAATGTGTGTGATTGAAATTTATTTTAACGGAAAATGATTTAAGAAAAAGTTGGACCAAACATGCCTTTGTTTAGTCCCAATTTGGTATAGCTAAAAATCAATTTTTTGTAGATTTTGATAAAAGTTAATGAAAGATATTGAAAAATTATGGATCCCATAAATTATTTAATTAAAATAAATTGTTAATTTTAACTTAAATTTTTAATTTACACCAACAGCAACTAAATTTTTCGCCACGCCCGTTTCCATTACTTCTCCGGTGAGAAAAGGAAGGCTTTGTTGACTTTGCTATCATTAATTGCCCTGTCCGCCCCGGCAAGATTTTCGTTCACACGCATCTGTACTTTTAATAAATTAAACAGCTGTGATGGGATGGCAACATAATAGCTCTTGTGTGGATTAAAATCAAAATTTTATTAAATTTTGATAAAATATATGATTGGAAAGTTGTATATTCCATAAAAATTTGATTAAAAATGATTAAATCCTAATGAATAGGGACTTAAAGATCTACCAACAACTTAACTGAGTGCAGAAAATATATTGAATATTCTATCACCTTTTAATGAATTAATTAATTGAGCTTTACTAAGTGTACACGGGGTGTACAGTGTCAACCCCGATGTATAAATAGTAAAATTCTACATAATTAATTCATTGTACTAGTGGGATTAAAAAGTTAGCAGAAGTTGACTGCAAATTTTGAGGTGTGAAAGAAGAAAAAACGAAGCCAACGTAGGGCCACATAGAATTAGTGCATGAGAAATAATAAATAGTTAAATGTGTAGTTATAAAATATTAAGGGTATTTGGCATTTTTTGATGAGATTAGACATTATAAAGAATACATTTAAAATGTTTTTTTTTCCTTCCGTTTATATTATCAAATGTGAGTCCAGTCTGTTTGTCCCACTGATCAACTTTTGACACATTATAATTTCGAAGTGTCAAAATTTTAGTGAGATACACTTTTGACTTTTTCTTACGAAGGAGACAAGGAGATAGAGCAACAAATGTAGAATCGTTGTAAATGCATTAGTACCCATATTTGATATGAATATATGGAGAATATAATGGATTTTTCAATATTGTGATAATTGCAGATGAGAGTAACATGGGTGAGTGGAAACCAACATCCTCAACTTGTTCAATATGGAAATGGAAAATCAGCAACCTCACTTGTTTCTACTTTTTCACAAAGTGATATGTGCAACAGTAGGTTTCTTATTCTCCTCGTATTTGTGCTTTAAGTAGCTTAAAACCGTATACCTTTGAAAAAGTAAGTTTTTAAGTTACTTTTATAAACAACCAAATAATTTGATTGAATCTCGTTTTGTCTGCCCTTTTTGAGAAGACTAATGTTATTCAACACAACTAAGGTTAAAACATCATTTTAGGTGGCACTGTACCTCAACTTTTACCATGAATTCTCAAAGGGATTGGCATCTTCAATCTAGATTAATGTTTTGTTAGCTTCAAGAAGTAATTGAGATTTTTATTATTTCTAAAATATAGTTTCTTTTTTTTCTTTTTTTTTTTTATGAAAATAAGCTTCCTACTTACAAAGTCCTGCCAAGGATTTTGGGTGGCATGACCCCGGCTACATTCATTCAGCAGTAATGACAGGACTCAACCCTTCAACCAAGTACCCCTACAGATATGGAAGGTAAGGGAGCGTTCTCTTCATGTTTCAGTTTTGTGTTTTGAGTTTTGAATTCGTTTTGTATTTTTTGTTTTGGGTGTCAATTTTAAGATTATTGAAAACTCGTTTTTTTTTGTCGTTTTGAAAAAATATTTCACAACTCGTATTTTTTTAGTTTTGGCAGATTTGTGAAGAATACAGCCAAAACGCAAAAAAGTTGTTTTTTATTTTTTTTACAAAATTTTCAGCCGTTTTCAAAAATTCGTTTTCGAAAATGGGAAAAAGAACGCGTTTTCAATGTTTTGAAAAATCGAAAACAAAAAACAGCCCGAAAACAGTAAAGAGAACACCCCCTAAATTTTTGTTTCCAAGTGAAAAATAAGAAAAGGGGAAATAGAAAAGCCAAAAACATTCCGCAGGAGGACAAATATTTTTAATTTTGACTGGTAAAAAATCGAAAAACTTATTGGATATACTCAGAATTACATGTTAATACATATTTTGTACATACGATACAGTGATTCAAGTGGATGGAGTAATTGGACTACATTCAAAACACCACCTGCTGGTGGATCAGACGAGCTCAAGTTTCTTGCATTTGGAGACATGGGCAAGACTCCTCGTGATGCTTCTACTGAACACTATATACAGGTAATATATAAGTATGGATATATCTGTTACAGAAAATATTAATGAATATAATGCAATTGTGACTAAAAATGGGCCTAATTTTTGGTGATAAATACAGCCAGGATCATTGTCAGTCATCGAAGCTATGGCCAACGAACTATCCTCCGGTGGAGTTGACTCGATCTATCATATTGGAGACATAAGCTATGCCACAGGTTTTCTAGTAGAATGGGACTTTTTCCTTCACCAAATCAACCCAGTGGCCTCTAAAGTTTCTTACATGACCGCAATTGGGAACCATGAAAGGTGTGCTATTCAGTTCAAAATTGTGTACATGTCACATATTTAATGAGAAAATGGTTCGATACTGTTTAAGCTTTTAGACAAACTGATAGAAGTTCGAAGTATTATCTTTCAGGGATTTTGGAAGCTCCGGATCGGTTTATCTTACTCCAGACTCTGGCGGTGAGTGTGGGGTACCTTATGAGACATATTTTCCAATGCCAACAGTCGCAAAGGATAAGCCATGGTATTCTATAGAACAAGGGAGTGTTCACTTTACAGTAATTTCAACGGAACATAATTGGACACAAAACTCAGTACATAAATAGCAACGGACATCATATATTATTGTACAAACATGAGAGGGGGCTAGTGATTAAAATATTCGCAGGTACAGGGATACAATATGTGTACCAATGATGTACACAAAGCCCCTCTTTGCGCCGCTCTGTGCCTCGTTTAACATAGTAGGCAATTTAATACTAGAAAGTAGAGTATTGTCTAATAGTAGTAGCAGAACTTAACCTTACATCTTTTCCGTTTCATGGAACAAAATAATAAGTGTTGCACTTAACTTGCATTGTCTCCTTGCACAGTACGAATGGATGAAGAAGGATATGGCTTCAGTTGATCGATCAAGAACTCCATGGTTAATATTCACGGGTAATTTTAAATTTTCAAAGCCACGGCCAATATCTTATTATTGCATTTCGATTAGCCAACTTTTAACTAAAACTCTGCTCATCTTCTTTTCATGAATAGCCTAGATGTTTAATCAACAGCAAACTAAGTGTTTTTTTTTTTTTTTCCAAATTTTGTTCAAGCAATTTGGTGGGGATTAGACAAATTCACCAAGGGGAATTTTGGAAAAAATATAAACAAAAAAAATTAATGAAACAAATGATCACCGATAAAAATTCTTGTCAACGATCACTAACAGTGTGTCAATTTTTTATTTAGATGGAATTATCAACAACGATGTTGTTGGTGATTAGTAATACATCGTCGTTAGAGATTATCGATGATAATGATATTTTCGAAAATCACCAACAACATTTTAGTTATCGATGAGAAACTATCAGTGATCTCTGATGGTGATTTAGATTAAAATTTAATATATATTGATGATTTAGATGAAATTATGAACATTATTAGTGGTGATCATCGACAACCTTTGCTAGCAATTACTAACGATTAGATGTTGTCAAAAATCACCAACTACACTTTTTAGTTACCAACAATATTTTTCATAAAATAACAAAAGTAAAAAGAGCAGTGTTTAGCTTACAGAATTTTTTTTTACAGAAGATCTATAGAGTACTCACAATAAGGGGGGGGGGGGGTGATTTGTTTGGCATTTTTTATTCATACTGGGACCCATGTATATCACATTCTATAGCCATTCCGTAATATGTTTTATGTACACACGGGTTTTTCTCCAAGTAAAAAATATACTAATATTAAAAATTAGGGTAGAAGGTTCTAGAAGACCGCTTAATTCTTGAGTAAGATGCATGAATATGTTTTTTTTACTGTAAGCAATGCCCCCACAGAAACATGTATAAATAGTCAATTCATTGATTTTACATGTCAATAAAATTAATGAATATTGCGAGTTGATTACAGGCACAGGCCCATGTATTCCTCCATAAACGGAAACATTATTTTACCAAGCGTCGACGACAAATTTGTCCGAGCCGTGGAGCCATTGCTACTAGCCAATAAGGTAAAAATTTCCATCGACAACATAAATTTGAGTAAATACTGGCATCGTGATTAATTGTACTCACTAACATATAGTTGGATCTACAGGTTGATCTTGTTCTGGTTGGACATGTTCACAACTACGAAAGAACTTGTGCCGTTTATAAGCAACAATGCAAAGCAATGCCTAAGAAAGATGGAAATGGAATTGATACATATGATAATACAAAGTATAGTGCACCAGTTCATGCCGTTATTGGAATGGCTGGTTTTAGCTTGGATAAGTTCTCCAGTAAGGTAAGTAGATACAACCTCAAGTCCTCATAGAAACTCCTCCCCCCACTCTCATCGTTGACTCAAGTATCAAACTTGGATCCCCTGTCAATTTTTCTTGACGTTTGGGTTTCAACTTCAATTTTGTAGCATGAGATTCCTCTATATGATTAATTAAAGACGATCTTGGGACACAAATTCTACCAGACGTTAACTCAAAAAAAAAATGTCAAGAAAAATTGAATGGATATACAAATACTCAAGCCTGCAATGAGAATTGTAGGTGCAATTTTCCGTGGAAAATAGTAATATACATACTAGAATCATGGGGTCATTTTTTTCTTCGTGATGGACAGGGGAAGCCATGGAGTTTGGTTAGGATTTCTGAGTTTGGATACACGAGAGTGCATGCAACAAAGAAAGAGCTAAAAGTTGAGGTCAGTTCATGCAGATTTCATTTATTGAATGTTTGTCACAATCTTTATAGATGAGTTAGAGAAACTTTTAACTCAAATCTTTATCTGCTTAAATTTTAAAATTGGGTGATGCAATAAGAACATCAAATTGAGTTAATTTTTTAACATGTTTATATCATTTTGCAGTATGTAAATTCAAATACAAGAAAGGTTGAAGATATCTTCCGAATCATCAAAAGTTGAAAAATGAAAAATATATAGGCAGGGAGTTTTACTGTATAAATATATTGTACTGAAAAAACATTGGAAAATTTTTAAGAGCACTTGTATTTTCTAAATAGCTTCTCTGATTTTTATATTAGAATCTAAACTGTCTTGGTCGGTTGATTTCATCCCGGTTTTTGAAGAACTGTTTTTAGTCTATAACCAGACCAGTTCCCAAGCTGACCAGTTTTTCCAGTCAAACTCACCAGATCAGCCTGGTTTTTAAAACATTGGTAAATGTACTATGAATAGAAGAAAGTAATGGAAATGATCTAGATCTATCTTACTAGCTTTGATTGAAAAAATAAAAATAAAAAAGTTCTTGAATGCATGCCTAAGGCCAACAAGAGCGCATTCATCGTTGGGCAACAGAAACATAAACTGGGAATCAGCCCAAAAATAGTTAGCAAGAATCCAACAACCGAGACAGCCTAATTAGAGTTGTGGTTGGTAAGTCTTTAATTCTATGGGCAAGGCATTTACAAAATTAGACAACAATGAACAAGTATTTAACATATTTATCTTCAAAAGTATCATCAAAGAAATAACCAGAAAGGAAAGAATATTCATACAAATTCTACTTTTAAGAACATAAAAATGCTCGCTCTAACAGGCAAGTGAAACTTTGAATGCAGGCCATCAGTTTTAAGGCACTGTCCCAGAGTCCTACCCTATTTGTTAGATGCATTATATTTATGTACCGAGTCTCCTTGTATTATGATGAGTGCAAACAGCTAACAACATCAACAATATGAACAATATACAATGCCATATAGTGGTTTCCAACGTGTTTGTTTCACTGAAATACGGAACAGTGTAGCGATCCAAAAGAAATTACATAAGGCCTTTTTGGTGTAGATTTTGCGAAAAGAAGATACTTTTAAAGAATGTGGTTAAAATGTAAGAAAAAGTTATGGTCTATGTGCAAAAATATTTTATTGAGAAATGTGTGGTTGAACTGAGTTTTAAAGGATCTATACCTTCCATGATACAAGAAAGGAGAAGAGAAGAGGTGGGAATAGAGATTGTTTTATTCACATTATCATATTCTTTTTTTTAGTCCACGTATTCTAGTTGTGGTTAACTCAGCCATTTTGGCGCTTTGCCTCCCCCAACTCCTCCACTTTTGGGAGGGAAGAAAAAGTGGCAAGGAAGGATATTACATTTGTCATTTCCTTCCTTAACGGATATGGTGATGCGTCTTTTTTGTAATTTTTACCACTTTTCACCCCCGAACAAAGATAGATCAAGCATCTGCATCATTATGAACCAACTAAATGGAAACTGAAAACTTACCGTGGATGAGCAAGCTTTTAAGTACAAAAACCTTTTCCAGGATCTCGAAGAAGTGCCAACTTTTGACTATTAGATGCAGCAATTGGAGCTGGCACTAAGACTAGCTTGACCCGGCATAAAAAAGGCACCATTAGGTCGCAATAAAGGCAAGAAAATGAGCTAATATCTTTCACAAGCATTCCGAATATGTTGGTTCGAGACTGGGAGTCGAACTATAAACTTCACCTTCTTGGAGACGACAAAGAACAGTTGACCAGATTGCGGACATCTCCTTGTTCCGAGACGTTTCGGAAACCTCGGCAGATGCACGGACAATTTGTTGCTCAGAAAACCCCATACCTACAAACTAGAAGATACAGAGTGGAATTAGATAAAAGCACGTTTCACATATGCAAAGAGAGAGAAAAATGAAGACAAAATTAATAAATTATAGCAACAGAATATAAGATAGACATTTAAACATCAGTTGGAAAGACAAGGATCGAAGAATCGTATAAGAAGATAAATCTTTGTATAATTTGAATAGTAGTGATTACGTATAACATGAACTTGGCTTGAATTTGAACTCTCAAACTGACTTATGGTACATGGGCTTCCACAAAGCTGGATCCGAGAGAAAGAAATGGAGGGAGTATAATAATCAAATAAAAAATTGGCCCTTTTAGTTTTGCTAAAAATATTTATTAGATTTTAGTTATATCAAATGGGGACCTATAGTTATTTAACAAACTAGAGTGGATTATTGTTAGTGGACAAAATAATTAAGGGATGTTCTTTTTATTATTTTCAAGTCGTTTTCTGTTTTCGATTTTTCAAAACATTGAAAATGCATTCAGGCTTGAATTTGAACTCTCAAACCGACATTTGGTACAGGGGCTTCTCAAGTGAAAACAAGCTTTTGAGCATACGATCCCAATAAAGAAATCTTTCCCATTTTCAAAAACGAATTTTTAAAAAAAAAAAAAAAAAAAAAAATTTGGTTTGAAAACTCAAAACGTCATTTTGATGTTTTGAGCGTTTTCAAGCCAAACACATGAAAAACATTGAAAACACGGAAAACGCCCAAAACCGTCCATGCCTTCTCTCTTCTTCCAATCCGCCTCTTCCTTCATTTAAAACTCGACGTCGACTTCTCTCTTCTCGACGCCAACGACCCATTCAAACACTGCAACGGCAATGAAGGAGATGCGTTGGTGCTGATGTTAGCGTAGGGAGGCGACGCCCATGAGAACGCAGCTTCGCAACCCATTCGTCGCGACAATTTTGTGGTTTGGGCTCGTCTCTACCTTCTCTCTCTACGAACACTACAATCAGCGTGGGAGAGGCAACGTTCGCAACAGCGCGGAGCTGCAATTCTCTCTCTTTTCGATCTACACTTTTGGAGGGTTTTTTTATTTTTTCGATCTGGCGACGATGGGGTGATCTATTTGTAGTGGTATGTGCGGTGGTGATAGCATCATGGTGGCGGTGGTGATTGGTTGTGTTGATTTTGGTTGACAGTGGTGGAGATGGGGTGATCTGTTTGTGGTGGTATGTGCGGTGGTGTTGCTGGTGCAGTATGGTGATGGGGGTATTGCAACCATGGTGGTGGTAACTAGTTGTGTTGATTTTGGTTGACAGTGGTGATGGCTGGACTGATTGTTTTTATTTTGGTTGGCAGTGGCGGCGATGGCTGGAATGGTTATATTTATTTTGGTTGGCAGTGGTGATTGGTGGTGATGATAATAGTGGTTTTTTCTTGAATAAAAAAAATATTTTCAAAATTTTAAAGTAAACGCGTTTTTCATTTTTATATTTTGGGAAATAATTATCCAAAATGATAAAAATAGCGTATTTTCAGTAGACACTCAAAACACAAAATCCAAAATGAATTCAAAACGTCAAAATTGAAACACGATTAGTACAGCCCCTTAGTCTCCATAGAAAATGCAGTGCGAAAGTGAATGACATTTGTAAAATAATTATAAAAGTTTTAATTACGTTATTCAAAATATGTTATACTTTATAGAAAAAAACTGATTGTACAACATCCTACACAGCCCCTCTCACAAGAAAAAGAGAGTTCGTTCTTAAAAAATAACTAGACTCCTGTCAAATGAAGTACTGTTTTTGGCTTCATTATATTTCATTTAATTGAAATATTTTGCGTAGACTCAACACTTTTTTCTTATTGAGCACCTTAATTTATATACACATTAACATCAAAACAAAAGAGAAACTACAATAAAGATTTAATTTATAAAACTGTGGATTTTTGTACTACATGAAAAGTTTGACTGAAATATACCATCAAAAATCAATTTAAACGTTGAATAATAATTGGAAAAAATAATAATAATAATAATAATAAGGCACAGGAATACACATCTGCAAACGGATATAGTGTAGTTTAAACATGTTAATTATTGTTCGAGGTAATTGTTGTAAAGCAAGTAGTTGAATAATTGAAAAATGTACTCAAGATAAAACTTTCTTGAGTTATGCTGGAGGAATCGTGTCCCAAAATTTCATCTTTTTTGAGTTCGCTCAAATAGTAAGAGGGCAGCAAGAGCAGATTTGGGTTTGCTCCCATCCTCCTGGATGATTTGCATTGAAGCAGATGCTGTACACGGGAAAATTTGATCTTCTGTTGCATATTTTAAGGGCTAATCGTCTCTTTAAGAGGACTTTCAGACACTTCTTGATTCGCATCTGCCATGATCGAGGTTAGCATTTGGTGCTTTCTTTCTTGATGGGCTCTCCTCCTGTTCGATTCCAGGATGATAAGTAATGCTGTAACATCAGCGGGGCTAACACCACCTACTCTACTTGCTTGTCCGATCGTTTGTGGCCTGACCTGGAGCATAAATCAGCATTTCAGAAATTAAATATTTTACACTACACGAGCATTTTTGCAACTGTGGCCGTATCTTGACTATATTTGTGCTCGATTGTAGGCAATAAAATGACTTGTATTAGAAAAATGATCATGGTTCTGCTAATACGTCAGAAGTAAAAAATCATGACGGACATTTTCCAGTCATGTCATACGCATAATTATGGAAAAAATCTGTATTGTGATAATAATGATGCGAGATACCTTGGACAGCTTCTCACGTGCTTCATGTGACAATGTCGTCATTGCATAGTAATCAAGATCATCTGGAAGTTGTTTGCGTTGTTGATTAACCATCTACAGACAGAAACAAGATAAAGACATAAGATTCAGCCTATCCACCACACCACAAGATAGTATAACTAAGATCAATGGAATATTAGCCCTTCTGTGAAGTTGAATTTTGTGAAAAGAGTGATTTATTGGGAGAATTTGTGGTTAACAAGTAGGGAAAGGTTATGGAGAAATGTGAGAAATGATTGTTTTTGGAGAACGTGTGATTGAAAATGAGTGGAGAAAATGTGATTTTGAAAAAATCAGTTTCAAACAAGAGCTTAATATCTTGTCTGACTCTCAGAATAACTGCTTGAATTATTGACTCTAAAGCCAATAATTCAAGCAGTTAAATTTTATGAATGTGACAAAAAGATGGTAGATTGACGCGGATGCGTTGGGAGTTATTTGGCTCATTTTGCATATAAAACATAGAGTGGTATGTTGACATTTAGAACTCACTCAATGTACATAGAACACTTTCAGAAGCACACTTATTGTCTGACTCTTAAGGCCGTGTTTGGGATATAGTATTAGACAAAACTGGACAGTGCGAAGGAAAAAAAAAAAAGTTAAAGAATCTATTTTACTGTCTAGTCCCATCTAGTGCCGCAATCAAACATGCCCTAAATTTAACTATTTGTCATGATGCTTCAATTATTTACCTGCTGAAGTTGGTTTTGCTGCCGTACAATGAAGCCAGCATACTTGATGTCAATCTCTACGCATTCTTTGTCCACCCTAGATAGTAGATTATTCCCAAATCCATGCTTATCAAGAATTTTGTATTGCACATGTGGCTTCTTAAGAAGGCTTTCTAATGTTGATGAATCCCTCACTGGCTGACCAGACACCTCAGTGATTTCAGCAGCTAAATCTCCACCTGAAAGCAGACAAAAGGAGAGACTATGTTAAGATAGCTTAAAAAGGCTTTCCAACCTTTACCAGATTCACCTATATTGTTTCACCTAGAATGCTGTGCACGACACATTTGGGAGAGGTTGGATGGGAATGAAAGAAGGGAGTCTGGTTACAAAAGTGCAGGATGCCGTATCCAAGTGATTTTGTAACAAGGTGTTCTTTAGTTCCCTTTTCTCCTTTTTTTTTTTTTTTTTCTATTTGTTCAAACATAACCAATTTTAGGTGATTAGCTCTGTGTGGATTTTTAGTGATTATTCATGACGTAATTTTCAACAAGTGTACCAAGATTTCTAGTTCTTGTGGCAGATGCGTATGACTCATTAAAATGATATCAACCATCAAAAGAAGACAACAATTTCTATGTGGATATTGAGCACCCAAGTTTTTCCACTCCACAAACTATAATAGTTCCTACCACTTCTGACTTAACATACAAAATATCATCTGTATATATTGCAGAAGATGACATCGAAAACTATAGATCAGTTCTTTCAAAGAAAAAGGAAATGATCAACCTGAAATCCTGGTTGTCTTAAGTCTCTGTTTCTCTTCTAAAATCCGTGCCTGCTTGTCCAAGTATATTTTCCAGCGCCTATCATCTATTAAACCAATATCACGTCCCAGAGGTGTGAGGCGGTTGTCGGCATTATCAGATCGAAGACACAAACGGTGTTCCGAGCGGCTGAAAGATAATATATTTTAAGTAACTAAAAGGAACATATTCTTTTAAAGATAAATAAACAATGGGCTATGTACAATCCCTTTAAAAGTCAAAAGTAAGAATGAATAAATCAAAGTACCTAGTATGAATTTAGAAGGGTCTTGCGCATCAAGGATCCACATAAGCTAATAAATGTTTCCCATTCCAGTCCATGGATATAAACATAAGAGTACCTAAATTGTACTTACCTGGTTAACATGCGATAAGGCTCTCTAAGGTCCTTTGTCACCAGATCATCAATCAAAGTCCCTATATAACTGGTTTCCCTCTCAAGAACTATCAAGGAGTCACCAGCTGAATGCCTGGCAGCATTAATACCAGAAACAATTCCCTGTCAAAAAGAAAATATCGGAAAGGATTATCCCTGGCAGAGAACAAACCATTACGGTATCCCACATAGAAATTATGAATCTCAACTTGCTAATTTTCTCCTAAAATGAACACCTGTGCAGCAGCTTCTTCATATCCAGTTGTTCCGTTTATTTGACCAGAGAAAAATAGTCCTTCAATTTTCTTAGTCATGAGGGACCGAAAACACTGGTGTGCTGGCAAGTAGTCATACTCTACAGCATAAGCGGGCCTCAACATTGAACAATTTTCAAGACCAGGTAACGTTCTCAAGAGTGGCAGTTGTAGTCTCTCTGGTAAACCAGTAGAGAACCCCTGCAGGATAAGCAGACCATGATGGTTTAACAGTCACAGATATGATAAATTAATAATACAAACGTCAAATTCATATTTCCCCTGGCAGTGCAACCAAACATTTTCAATATAATAGTACAAACATCATTCACATACTAGATTCGGAATCCCCGCCAAGTAAAAGATTGCAATTTTGCATGTACTCAAAAGAGCTTTAGAACCCTCTACAAGGTCTTTGGATAACAATATACATTCTTACATTCACTTGTACTTTTACCTTAACCAACTCATGTCTAGACTTGTAACAGCTTCCAACTTCGACCCCATTACACAATATAGCCCCCGTTTGTTCCCCATTTTAAGCCAAAATGCATTCTTTCCATCATATCAAAGTGGACCCAAACAATTATTATATATTTTTATTTGAATTCAAATTATATTCAATTCCTTTTTTACCCTTCTCTTTACCCCTACAGCCACAATTGTTGACCATTTTCCTCTACCCACCATGAGAATTCCACCAGCCCCACAATGAAATGATTTCACTTGGTTGTCAGAAAACGTTATTCACAACGGTAAAAAAATTAATTTTTGACCAAATTTAATGGGAAACAAACACCCCAATAATACTCACCCCTCAATGTGTTATTTTAAATAAGCAAACACTTAGACAGAATATCGGTTCTGATATGTGGTGCACTTTTATTTGGATAATGAAGCAGATTAGTTTCCCTATTAGCAAATTCAAGATATTATGAACCTTAAATTTCGAGAGAAGTTCTTTCAAAAAACAAAAACATAGATAAATTATCAGAGAACAATAAAAGAATGCAAAATATATGTAAACAGTCGATGGTATAGATCAATGGAGAAAAGTTTACATAGTTCTCCATTAGAAACATATCCACCTGTAGTGTCGTGCAAATCAAAGAAATTGCAATAGAGACCAAAAGGTAAAGCTTCAAAAACCTGCACGTAGAGTTCAGGGACACTCCGACCTTCTGGTTCAAGAAATATTTGATGTGACTCTTTGTCCTGAAATCTTACAATCTAGATAGCACAAAATGTTAACTGTATCAGGAAAAAGCAAAAAGAAAATTTGGAAGACGGATGAAAATTTGATGGGGAAGCAAATTCATGGTAGGTAGACAGATGAATGGTTGGATAGATGGATGGATGGACTGGTAGATCGATATATATAGAAAGAGGTCTACAAAACCATACCTTGTCTTCAATGGAAGGGCAGTATCGAGGTCCCTTGGCTTCCACCCATCCTCCATAAGTGGGGGTCTCATGCAAGTTATCTTTAATTAATTGATGAGTGCTCTTTGTAGTGCGTGTAAGATAGCAGCACATCTGTTCTCGTTCAAGATGGTAATCAGGATCATAACTGAACCAGTTAACCTGTTTATCAATGAGACAATTAATACCATTAGGATAAAAGGGTACGTTTCCCCCAAGTTTTAATTAAAATAAGACCAACAGATGCAGAAAAGATCATAAAAAGCCATATCTAGGCTTATGAAAAGCCTCATACAATATCAAGTGTGGAACCAGGCTGCCTGACTACTATATTGACCAATGTGTACCATCGTGTCCAAAATGCAGAGCATTAGAGGTGGTAAACGTCTAACTGAGAGATTTAGATCATATGATACTATGATTCTAAAATGCAAACATTTGAAATACTTTCCTTCTGCTTGCTGCTAACTGTTACTGGGTTTGTGGGTACGGAGTTTATAAGCTAAAACCAAGTAAACATACATAAAACAGGTTCTGCCATGCATGACCAAAGATTAAGTTTGGAGTATGCATTGATATAGTTAGCTGAGCTTCGATGAGTGAAGAACAATTATCAAGTCTTGACATCATTATTCAATATGCATGCCATTAGCTTAGCAATGTTCGGCAACATGTAAGTAACTAGGGTCTTTGAGCTTTTTTTTTTTTTTTTTGTGTTCACTACTGTGCCTCGCATTTAGAAACAGGACACTGAGTAAACATAATAATTTCACATTATAAAATATTATTTCCAAGGCCACAGGATAGGACTGATTGGCTAATATTTCTAAATTTAATGTTGGTTTACTTTCTCTCAAACCATAGTAATATTATTTTAATTGAATCATTTGTTTCTCTGTTTTAAGAAAAACTAGCAGAAGCCGAAAGCTTATGCTCGTGTAACTGCTACTTAAACTACGTATTGAATTGAGTGGCATGACCTCTTCATCTCCGTGTTGAGGCTCCAATCCTGAGAAATCTACTGTACGACAATCAACACGCGCAGGGGTTCCAGTTTTTAGCCGGTCAGTTTCAAATCCAAGCTGCTGCAAGTGTTCTGTTAGACCATGTGAAGCTGATTCACCAGCTCGTCCTGCAGGCATTGAAGTTTTGCCAACCCAAATTTTCCCACTCATGAAAGTACCAGTAGTAAGAACTACAGAAGGTGCGTAGAAATCCATGCCAAAAAATGTACAGACACCTTCTACATTGTCATTCTTCCCGACCAAAATGCGTGTCACCATTGCTTCCCTTATAGACAGGTTTGGCGTACTGAAAAGGGGGAATGCTAGTTAGAAATTGGTAGTCATTTTTTAAAACAAAATTCAAGTTAATGACTGCAAGAAGCATCTCAGCCAAGATGGTGGTATAACATGACTGTATACTTTCACATCGCAAGTTCTGATACAAGTATATATAATTATTCATTTCATAATATTTACACCACAGAGAAAGTTAGGTGAAAATAAAATAGTCTGGAATTTGATCCTTGCAAAGTTGCACCACACCCTACGAAAACAAAAGCCAACAAGCAACTCAGAACTAACTGAGCCCAAAGGATTCAGGAGAAGTGGAAGTATCCAATGCTCCTCCGGCAATTCAAATCTGTGGTCATTTATTTATCCATTTTGATAAAAAGCAAAGTTTTATTAACGATATAGATAAATAGATTCTTCTGACCATGAACAAATAAAAATAAAGTAAAATCATTAAACTCCCTAGATGTAGAAGTCTATAAAGAAGTCGAAAAATTCGCTCTGTTCCATAATTCCCCAATCAGCTATACTTTTCCTATAATTTTTGAATTCTTTATGTTCGAACAACCCAATATATGGCTAAAACCACATGTTCCCACAAAAAATCACCATCTCGAGAAAAACTATTGTTTTTCCATAATTAGTACGCCGCAACTTGCAGGAATACTCAATTCAAAACCAGCTTCTAATTACAAGCTGCACCGCAGAAATCTAATAACGTCACAGTGTAAGAATAAGTGATAATAGTTTAAGTTTTCCTCTTACACATAAAACGAGAAAGGGGTACGAGGACCCTCTCTTAAAACTTTAGCAAGATTTCAAAACGAAATCAAAAGGTTCCAATAATAGATAACTCGGAAACTCAACTACAGTTTAGAAATAGTAATTGCAAGAGAGTACTCTAAGGATCCAACTCCCACAATCTTCTATCAAAATACACGAGGCTTTAGAGACAACTCTCAAGAACGGATAGCAAAGAAGATGAATCCAATATCGTATCCCGTAAAATCTCGACGAAATTGAAAATTCTAGGCAATAGAGTTATTTCAGAAATCAACAAAGTAAATAGGAACGTTTTTCAAGGCCAAGACACTGTAGGGTAAAGCTAAGGAGCAATAGCCTCTTCAAATATCTTCACAGAATCTGATTCTGTCTTGTCCTGACATGTCATTAGTGAACCAAATGAAAAAGGGAAACCTTCGGTATGTACTCATTTTTCTTAAATCTCACAATAACACCAAATGAAGCATGCAAGTTGATTACTTTATCTTAAGCCAACTGATTTACTCCAACACAAACACTAGTTTTCCAGGTTAACAATCGCCAATACTATATGCAAACAGACATGTAAAAGTTGTAAAGTTTCGCTTAGAGTTAGAGAGACTGGAGAAGGGATTTTCAACTTATTCCATGAAAGTTAGATGTCAAACAAACATCTTTGTCTATGGATCATAATTAAGCGAAACATTTGCTTTTTAGCATTTGTCCTGCAGCCAAAAAATTAAACATTGAATAATGCTATAGTTAAAGATTTTATTCATCCTAATGGCCTGTAACATGTATCATCCATAAAGGACAACCAATATTGACTAGCCATTATAAGATGATGCAGAAATAATGAAGCAAAGGTGCACCTGAATAAAAGTATGGCCCACAATCTAAATTAAAGGTTTAACATTTGAATATTTTCATGCTCTTTTAGAAATCTGGAAAGTAGGTAGTAGACGCCGTACACATTAAGATAGAACATCAGAGCCAAAAAAAGGCTAGAAATCTTAACAAGTTAAAGTTGGAAACTCAAATTCATCTGACAAAAAAAGGTTCAAATGCATATATAACTTCACCAAATGAGAAACTAAAGACAACTATATAGAGGATATCTGTAACTCCTAAATGACCCAACATATTTTACAACATTGTTGTCTACATCCTTTAAACATCAATTGAGCACTAGCAGGAATACTGAGTTTCATAAGTCAGAGTCTTTCTAAATGGAAGTTAGAAATTTAAAGACAGAACAATCATTTTAGGAGCGAACTAGTGTTCATTACAATATACATCTAGATAACGTTTGCAGACACATCATGCTGAACTGTAGAACCAAAAAACTCAAATGTGGAATCTACAGGATTCATGGTAAACTTGCCTTTCCACAATCTTCTTCATTTCCGAAGCATACTCCCTTTTATCAGTTTGAGCACGCAGTGCCCTAACAGCAGGGCCTCTTGAGATATTGAGGACGCGCTTTTGCAAATAACACCTGAAGTATGAACATATTATGGCCAGTCATGTGCCGAAAACCACAAAAAAAAAAATACAAAAGACATTCTCTTAACCATCAACAGGTCAATAAATTAGAAGCAATGCCCAAATACAATCAAATACCGTCTAGCATATTGGAAAAAATAAAACAATTTCCCTTAGTATATGTTATCTTATAAGGTAGCAAGTGAAAATGTTTTGTGCCGGATGATTGTCACAGTCAAAAAAGTGGATCTTCTGCAGGTATGCCATGGTATCCCATAGCATATGGAGTATGTTCTCAAAAGCCAGATGGATTCAGTTCCCGATTATGGCCCTTCAGTGCCAAATCACCATGTTATCCACTTCACTACGATAATTCTTTTGCATTTCCTCCTCAATTGTATTGCTCGTGTTTACTACTACTTCCCCCAACCCCCCACCCCCTCTCCCGGTTAAGCAGTGCAACACTCATCCTGAGTTGAACTTTTTTGTCTGGATAAACTAAGTGCGGAAGGTTTCCAGAAGCGAATTCAGCGCCTGTGTGATAAAGCTTTTGGTAAAAATGTTGAGCAAATTTTGATAAAAGTTGATGAAATGTGTAGTTGAAAAGTTGATGCAAGTTGTGGGTCTCATTAAATGTGTGGTTAAAATTGAGATTGATCATTGAAAAATAGATAAAATTGTAGCAAATTTTCATCAAACAAGCATTTAATGTCGAACTAGTTTCCATGGATTAGACAAAAACTGTGTAAGTTGTAAGAGAAACATGCAGCAATGAAAGTGATCTGACAAAGCATCCAACACAGAACAATGTGGTAATATACATTTGGATTTTAAGGAAATTGCTTATCAAAAATACTTCATTCTACATTACATTCAATTCTAAAATGGAATCTTCAAGTCTAATTGCTCTTTCACTGACCATTCATGTGTTTAGTGCCTTATCTCCAGAACTGAATCTATTTAATATGAAATTCTTTCCTTCGCAACTGATAATCCTGTGATATACTATTTTGCAATAAAGTATATCCAGGCAAAGCCTTGGCATATGTTTAACAAATATATAACATGTTCTAATTGGGAAAATGCTTCCCTGGCATGATTCAGGGCATATCACATTATCCAGATGCTCTAACAAGACATTTGGTATGGACAAGCATTACAGCATAGACGCAATCCAAAATAAAAGTTAAAGCAATCAAATTAGTTATTTCGTAACTGAGTGGATATTACATGATTACATCCATCAAAAGCATATCAGGTTACTTTTCTCGTAATATTTCTTACGTGCATGCAGCCATCACATAAATATGACAGGAAGAGCAGTAGAGAAATCTATTCTGCTTGTCTATTCGAATATCTAGTCAAGCATAAAAATATTGTATTCTCTCCTTACTGTTTACCCAGTAAAATTTAAATGTACAATCTCAGCGAGAGGCACAGACATGCAAGGTCACATGAAGTAGAAAACTTAAAAACAATATACACATGTAAATAAACATAAGTACATAAATATACAGAAACAAATATATCCCATTAATGTGCGTTTGCGTTTGCGTGGACACAAATAAACAACACTCTTCCCATATACTATTATGGTAAGCATGTAGAACATTTAGCCCATGTTTGGAGTAGCTAAAAATCAGATTTTTAATATATTTTGATACAAGCTGATGAAATGTATGGTTAAAATTAATTGTTGATTTTAAATTAGATTGTTATCAACTATTTAATTTACACCAAACAAGGGCTTAGGGTCACAGATTATCAAGTATTCCTTGTACAAATTTAACTGATAACTAAATGTGATCCATCGTTGTAACAATCATTGAAACAGTACATAGTGACATATCATATGAACTAAGCACAATTTATGCACACAGATGAGATATTCTTTTCATCATTCAATGTCTAAATCGTGCTTCAGAAAATAATCTTCACAAATCTGAATCACATTTGCATCATGAAGCAAATTATTAGCAAGTTCAGTCGTGACAGTGAAACAAATCTATAAAACTATAAGAATTTTTCAAAAGGAAACTCAACATTTACATGGTTATAGGAGTGCTGAACACATCGTAAATGTTAAGAGAATGATAAATGTTCAGATGAATGTCTGGACAGTGATCCTTGAAGTGTCCGAGAATGCAAAAGCATAGTCAAAACTAAGGAGGCCAGTAGACAATATGGTCAACTTAGCACTCATATCCCACTAAGTTCTGACATCAACGTCAGCAAATTAAAGCTAGCATATATACCAGGTTTTTCAGTTGAGATTACCTATCAGCTACCTTTCCAATTTCACCACCAAGCGCATCCACTTCATGTACAAGTTGAGACTTTGCAGGCCCACCCACTGCTGGATTGCAAGGCTGCATTTAACTCCACTTAGCAGAAACTCTACGCAAAATTTCAAGCATATTTAAAAGTAATCTATAATGACAAGGAACTCAGTAACTGATTTTGATGCAATCCATTTGAAAAAGAAGAAAAGAAATTCTAGAAGTTCAGTTAGTTCTTGCTCGGTCCTTTGGACCCTTAGATGATTCAGACTTCAGAGCCAGATTATTCTATCCAATCAAAGTAACTAACTCTAAATTGAAGTAACAATATAACAACTTCAACTCTCTTTTTATCTTATATCTTGCTTTTACTTCGCATTCATTTAATTGTAATATTATATTTCCTTTTTTATTCCATAAAACTAAAGCGCTAAAACCCTGGTCCTTTACTTTAATCAACAAGGCTGCTTTCCCTGCTAACCATTCTCGAAGACTGCACTGCCAGGTGAGATCCGATACCTTTTCATCAAGGAAAGAAGTCCAATAGTAGCTGATCTTAGGTTTGAGTGGTTTTAAGAAGCAGTATCTAGAAACTAAGCTGTGAAGCTTTGGACTGGAATGGAATTTAGGAAAGGTCTTACACACGTGTATGAAATAAATCATGCGAATATCAACAAATTGTTGAGCTCTAAATTATGCAGACCAAAGATATTTGGTCTCCAATTTTGGACTATATCTCCGGGATTGCTGCCTTACCCACCAGCCAAAGCCACAATGATTTTCAATCTAGGCACCAAATATGGTGGGTACCTTCCCCATCTCTCTTCACCACCACCACCCTCCCCACCTCTATGCACCCTTTGAATTCTTCACGACTGGTATTCTTTATAAACTAAAATCGGGAGAAACTCACAAAGCATGCACACATGGTTCACCTGTAGTAAAAAGTCAGTTTCTCTGTCTCAATCACGAGTGATGAGAGTTTAGCTTCATTGTGTGTAACGACCCAGGCCTCATGCCCAAATCATGGATAGGACGTCTGGCCCTCTCATCCACTCATGGATTTCTATCTCGTCCTCCAAAATTCGAATCCAAGACCTCTATGGGAGATTTAAATTAAATCCTTGTATCAAATTTTACAAGAGATTTAAGTTGAAAAAAGAGGATAAGAAGGTGAGATGTCTTCCTAAAGCAAATAGTATGCATGATATAACAGTTGGGACACGATGCCCGAGTCGTTACAAAAGAAGTCAATTGACATCAGGATTCAACTTATATATCTCATAAAGTAGAGGTCATAGGTTTGAATCCTGATGACGCGATAAAAATTTGTAAGGAATAAGATGGGTAAAACTCTCCTAAAGTGGGGAGTACGTATGATATAACGGCTTGGGCACGAGGCTCGAGTCGTTACAAAAAATGCACTTTTTTTTGTTTTGTAACAACCCGAGCATCGTACCCATACCGTTATATCATACATCCTCCCAAAGCGGACAGTGCGTATGATATAACGGCTTGACATGAGGTCCAAATGAGACTAAATGAAGGTCCCAGCTTCCCTCCCTCCCCAAATGATTATCCATCGAAATTATCATGTCAGACAATGTTGTAAAACCCTTTGATAACATATACCAAAAACACATTTAAGCAAAGAAATGATAAGCTTCACAACTAAAAAGTATAATAACAAAAAGACTTAAATCTTTATCAATCTACCTGCCATGCAATGCGGTCAATATTGAGCGTGAGAAGAAGCGTTTTTGCCCCTATACGAGCAGATGAAAGGGCAGCTTCACAGCCTGCATGCCCCCCTCCGACAACAATCACATCATATCTTTCATTTGAAGCGTCATTGTGCTTATCCCAGTCTGCAGAGTATTTATAATCAAGAAATAGGATTTCAAAATATGTTCCTAAAATTCAGCTTATAGAAGTTCTCCAGAGATGAGAAACGGATTCAATTCTAGCTATTTCTGGGAACAATAAAATGTAAATATCACTACTCCGTTTTTCGATTTAAGATCAAAGAAAGAAAAGGTGAGAGTATTGATTATTGTTTGCTCTCTGAACCATAAATGTCAAATTACAATTGAATATTGAGTTTTAGTTCTGCATAATCCTAGAGACAAATTTCAGAATCAAAAAAAGGTGTAGTTTATTATCTCGAAGAATCAAAATAGATATAAAATATGTAAATAAATAATTTTGCATTCCAACTTTTTAAAGTTTTCAGAGCTACAATTCGTCCATTTTATTCAGTTTTACTAATTATCAGCCAAAATTCAAAAATTTAATTTTGGGGCTGCCTTTGTGTGTGTGTGTGTGTGTAAGCATAATATAAGATTCCAAATTCCCTTGCGCTTTAAAAAAAAAAAAAAAAGAAGAAGAAGAAGAAGAAAAGGAAGGAAGGAAGGAAAAAAAAAAAAAATGTATACAGCTTGGGTGTTGATGGAATGGCAATGCCGCTGGAAAAGAAAGGATAAAAATTGTACCTTGTGAGGTGGTGGAGGCAGAGATACTAAAGCGACGACGTGGTGCTGCGTGAGGGGAGACGAAGAAACCCCTGCGACCGTGAAAGCGCAGGCTCAGGCGACGCTTGAGTAACTGAGGCCGTTGCTTGCCAGAAGAAAGAGGGGAAAACAGAGAAGAAGGAACGGAAATTTGGGAGACTATTCGTGTAAGATGAAGTGATAAACTAGTCGCCATTTTTGCAGAGATACGAGAACTTGGCGAATTTACAGACAACCAGTAAAAGGGGTCGCAGCAGTATGTCCTTTTTACGGCTTTTTAACCATATTTGCTTCTACACAAGTTTTACATTTAAAGACATCATTTTCATCACATAATTCATACGGATATTTGTGAATTAAATGACATGTTAACTAGAGGTGAAAATAAGTATTTTATTACCTTTATTGATGATTGTACTAGATACACATATGTTTACTTAATGAAACATAAAAGTGAAGCTTTTGATATGTTTAAAATATATAAAAATGAGGTTGAAAATCACCTAAACAAGAAAATAAAAACCTTAAGAAGTGATAGAGGTGGTGAATATTTTTCTAGTGATTTTAACATATTTTGTGAACAACATGGTATAATTCATCAATGTTCGGCACCTAGAACACCGGAACAAAATGATTTAGCTGAAAGAAAAAATAGAACTTTAGTTGAAATGATAAATGTCATGCTTACCTATGCTAAGTTGCCATTTAATTTGTGGGGTGAAGCATTGTTAAGTGCATGTAGGATATTAAATAGAATTCCTTCTAAACAAACTAAGGTTTCTCCTTATGAATCTTGGAAAGGAAGAAAACCTAACATTGGATACTTCAAAGTGTGGGGGTGTCTTGCTTATTGTAAGAACACAAACCCTAATAGAACCAAGTTGGGTCCAAGAGGCATTAAATGTGTCTTTGTTGGATATGCTAGCAATAGCAAATCATATAGATTATTAAACTTGGAGACCAATGTGATTATTGAATCAAGTGATGTAGAGTTCTTTGAGGATTCGTTATCTTCGAAAGATGAATTGAGGGAAAATCTCTTAGATATCCCTAGCTCAAGTGGAACACAAGATGAAACATCTTCTAAAGGTGTTGATGAGTCAAGTGAGCCACGAAGAAGCAAAAGAACTCGAATTGAGAAGTCTTGAGGACCGGATGAAATTGATTCTCAACGCATTTCTTTTTACTTAGTAGAAAGAAATGAGTTGAATGTAGTAAGAACAACTCCATTTGTTCTACATGTTGAAACCGATCCTAAAACTTATAGAGAAGCTATGACTTCTCGTGATAGCATGTTTTGGAAAGATGCAATCAAAGATGAAATGGATTCAATAATGTCAAATAACACTTGGGAACTTGTCGATTTACCACCCGGGTCCAAACCTATTGGATGTAAATGGGTATTCAGGAGAAAATACAATGTTGATGGTTCTCTAAATACCTTTAAAGCTAGATTAGTAGCTAAAGGATATCGACAAAGAGAAGGAATAGATTATTTTGATACATATGCACCGGTAGCTAGAATAACATCGATAAGGATATTATTTGCACTAACTTCGATACATGACTTGCATGTTCACCAAATGGATGTCAAGACGGCGTTCTTGAATGGGGATCTCGATGAGGAGGTTTATATGGAGCAACCTGAAGGTTTTGCTCTACCCGAAAATGAACATAAAGTGTGCAAGTTAGTAAAATCGTTATACGGTTTAAAACAGGCACCTAAAAAGTGGCATGAGAAATTTGACTTAGCTATAATTTCGTTCGGTTTTAAACATAACAGTGTAGATAAATGTTTATATTCAAAAGTATATGATGAAATGTGACTTAATTTTATATGAAACAAATGAAGAAGTGTAAAAGTGCTGACAATTTCGGTCGACCGAATTGTACTGCGGTCGACCGAAACTCTGCAGGATTTCAACCAAGAAGTTGCAGGAGTTTTCGGTTGACCTTTCGGTCGACCGAAATGGAGTTTCGGTTGATCATTCGGTCGATCGGAAAAGTTCGGTTGACCAACCGGTCGACCGAAATCTGTGACCGTTGGACGGTTTTTTGCCGTTGGGAACTCAATTTTGGAGGCTTTTCACTTGATTTTGGCACCATTTCGTGAATATGAACTAGGCCTATATATAGAGGGGTCTAGTTCAATGAATAAACACTTTGAAATCATTACAATCTCCATATACAAAGATCAAATTTCTTTCTTACTCATATTCTTCTTTTTTATTGTGTTTCTTAAGTTTTGTTGGTAGAAATATTTTGTGCTTTATATTTCTACTACAAGGCTTTATCAATCCTTCAAACCATTTGCCGGAAAACCTTTAAGCATCTCGAATTTATCGGAGAAGGGGCAAATATTGTTTGAGGACAGCGATCACGCGGTTGAGCCTTTGCATCGAAGTTCTTGTTCTTAAATCCTTGTTGCTATTTCGGTTTGTTCATTCTCCTACTCGAAGGTGTTATTTCCAACAGTGCCAGTGTGCCATGGCAGGATAGAGAGAATTGTGGAGGCGGCACTAGGCAGAATCAAGAAATAATTAATTAAAATTAAGGCATTTTCAATAATGTTTGAGTTGAAAAATGTTCATTTTTCAAATTTAATATTAAATTGTCTATTATATTCTTTAATTAAAAAAAAAGCTTCCATGAGAAGCTACATCAAAATTATATTTTCGACATTTAAAATGTCGTTCTCGACATTTGAATCTCATTTTATATTTTAAAAGTACGCACGTCAAATCAAAATATTAAATATTCTCGACATTTCAAAATGTCATTCTCGACATTAAATGTCTAGAATGACATTTTATTTCAAAACATGACATTTCTCTAAACTTGAAATGTCATTCTAGACATTTATATGTTATGCGAAAAATAGCATTAATTGTGATTTGACATCTTGATATTTTGAAAAAATGTCCATTTTTTGGACTTGTGTTGAATCATAAATTGTTGACAAGGGTGTTTTGGTCTAAATAATATCAAAATGAACATTTTTGCAAAGATTTTTAAAAGTGGCCATCTTTACAAGTGACTAGCTAAAAGTAGCTAAAAGTGGACATTTTGTGAAATTACTTATAAAATTAATTTGGAGGAACCTTGGCTAGAATTGAATATGGATCGAATTTATCTAAATTCGATAAAAATAATTCATACATCCGTAAAAGCTATCTAAACCACCTTTGGACCTAGTGGGTCCTAGACCAATCATTTATTTATTTATTATTATTATTTTTTTAAAATAAGGTAGAATTGAAAACCCATTAGATTTTGGGCTAATGGGTCATTATAATTGCAATGACCCATTGGACCCAAATTTGTGACTTAACTTACATAGCCACACATCCATACGGTCACACTTTATACACGGTCCATTTGATACAGAGAGAGAGAGAGACTGAGAGAGGATATCGTCGTTCAAGTGAAAATCTGTCGTGCGCCGTCGTCCTTCTTCTTCCGCCAATGATCGGACTGTCAACGCCACTAACTACAACCTATTCTTGGCCAAGTAAGCTCTTTAACCCTTAAAATCTCTTTTATTTTAGAGGTTTTATTTATTTGATTTGCAAACTGTTGGTTGCCTTGTCGTTTTGCCGGCGTTGCTTGTTGGTTTGGATATCTTGTCGCCTTACAGACGTTGCATGTTGGTTTGGATATAATGTATGTGGGTCTCAAGTTGAAGATTCAATTTCTAGCTCCCCAAGTTGTGCATGGAATTCATTTTGATTAATATGTTTGATGAGGAACATGGAATAAACATATTTCCTTATTGGTATGCTTCACTAATGTCTCTAGCGTAAATCTTGAATAGACTGTTGGAACAATTTTTCCAATTCAAGAAAAATAGATGTTTATAGAAATAAAATTTGGTCAAACTCTAAATGCAATCAATAAATTAAGAATAATGGGTGATGCTCAGATAAAGATAAAAGAAAAATGTCTGATTTCCCTTGTATTTTGGATGTTTTAGACATTTACATGTAACAGTTTTAGGTAGGCAATGGACTTGCGGCTCCTATCAGATATTGAATAGTTTAATTTTTTGTCAACTTTTTGACATATTTGAGTGTGTCCCACTAATACAAAATTTTTGTGTCCGGCATTGCCTATTAATGACTAATCTTCTGAAAGGTAGGGAGAAACAACAATGAATATATAATTCACTGAATGAAAATATGGCGTACATGTGCTTGTGCAAGTTCTTCACTTTTTTTATCCTCCAAGGATTAAAATCTTAGTTCACAACACTTACCAGCTAGTATATATATTGGTCATAAGTCCGGTTGATCCTTATCAAGACTTTCAAATATACATTCAATCTATCACTCATCTTGAAATCATAGACAGCTCCCGATACATAGTCTTAAATTCTTGATTATTGGGGGTGTACGACCAAGGTATCCGTAGTTTTAAAAGTGAAATGAAGTTTTGACAATCATTTCTTGTAAAAGTCCCGTAAATAATCGTTAATTGATGTCAAACATAAAGATGTAATAATTCCACATAAAGCACATATTATTTGTTGAGGCCTGTCTAGGAAAAAAAATATATATTTCACAATAAAATGCACTTTAGTAGTGCAAAGAGAAACAAAAAGGAAAATTTGTTGAGCAGTCTCAATACAACCAACTTCAGTCATTTAATTTGCAATAACGGTCCAAAATGCCATGGTAATTGGTAGGAACAAACATTTCTTTCACGCGTAGCTATTTATTAGGCAATACTAAATAATTATGGGCATTGCTATATATACACTAAGCCTAACACAATGAGTCACGTATTGTCTCGTGACACTATCACTAGACAATTTAAAACACGATCAATTTTTTCATCCAATCATTTCATTACACGTCATTTTCTGGCACACTTTCTTTTTTCAAACAAATAGCATAATTCAATAATGATATAAAGATAAAAGATGCGCGATATCTGAATCTGGGGGCTTCACACGTCTTGTGAGATATGTTGATTGCCTCATACACGAACGTGTAGAGTGCACATCATTCTATGTTTGTTAAAGAGAAAGATACTAAAAGAATTTAATAAATAAGAATCAGTAAATACTAAGTACTGCACCATGCTATATGATACTCTAATTAAACAGCAATCTATGCTGATTGCTCCGCCACTTAGTTTTCTTTCTTCTTGCCTTTAGATTTTACATCTGGGATGCATGATGACCCGAAAAGGGGCAAAAGTGTGCACACAGCCTGTATCAAAAGGCCACGTGGCAAGCCAGAGAAATCGTCTCCAGTCACTTCAACGTACGATGCAAGAGCCACCCCAAAGTAACCACTCACTATAAAAGCAAGAGCAATAGCAGACATTGCAAATGCCATGACTGAGCCTTCACACCCTGGTGGGCAAAGCTGCGCCATCAAAACATTGAAAGGCAGAATCTTGAAGAAGTATAAAACCTCTAGCAATCCCGAGAAAACCACAACATATAGTGTGTCCGGAATGCCTATGCTCCGGTACACGCCATTTACAAACAAAACATCTGATATCATGAAAATAGCCATAGAGATCTGAACGGCTGCGATTAATTTTCTGGGTGGAATCGATTTGAGGTGGCGATTATATACAACACCCCAGAGCAGCATAGCTGCTTGCCCAAACACCTTCGATATCCCCAGAAGTGATGACTCAATCTTCAAATGTTGGGTTTGGTAGTAAAACATTGTCCCAGTAAGGGCTGGGATTACGGCATAGGACATAGCGAACCAGATTACAGAGTAATAGATCGTTGGCCTCCTTAAAGCAACCAAGAGCTCGGATAATTGCTTTCTAAAACCTACTTGGGAAGGACTTTGGGGAAGGTCTAAAGAGCTTTCACGAATAAATAGTGTTATTAAGAGCTGTAAAGAAAGAAGAATGCCATACATGAGGAACATCATTTGCGTCGAGAATTTATCAATAGCAATTCCACCAAATAGATTTCCCATAACTCCACCGACGGACGAGGCCATCCAAACAAAAGACTGAAGTTCACCTGAGGAAGATGGTTTCAAGTTCTTGGACGAAGTAGGTTGTTTCCCAGTCTCGGCAACAATGGCTTCATTGGCAACTTCGACTATTGAAGCACCCAGATTCCCAAGCAGCAGATAAAAAGTGATTGACAGAAATGAGATGCCTGATTTGGCAAAAAGTGCAATAGTTACCCATGACACTGCTTGTAAAAATGCTGCAGCAAGAAACAGATACGGTGATCAACAAAACAAAGATCCGTATGCAAATAATTTAACAAAGCAATAAAATGAATGGAATTGCTATTTTTTTTTTCAGATGTTAAAGATTATCGGTTATACCAGGACAACATTCTTATCCTGAGTAGAATTTTAAGGCGATTTGTCTCACACTGAGACACGTGTGTGATGTACTCCATGCTTGTCAGTTTGAATTTTCATTGGCAATGAAACAAATGTGAACGGTTTTGCAATCGCAATCAAATTAAGCCAGCGGTACAATAATATCTCATTATTTGATTGTTTCCTCCTGTGATAGAATGGCACTCTTGTAAGGTACTCCTAGAAGTAAAAGTATAGAGACTGCTATTACAGAAAACAAAATGAATAACAAGAAAACTCAAAGAAGAATTGAACTTTCTTCATGTCACAAATATTATGGGGTACTATATAAAGTGCTTCAGGGTTCTTGTGATAATATGCACAGCCATATACAAAAACAAGAAGGGCTTTATACTTCTAAAATGAAAACAAAGTCCTCGTCTATAGGTTATTAAAGATACTAAACAGCCTAAAACTTGGACATTCAAGGGTGAGGAAGTGAAAATAAATTAAGCTTATTTATTCCAATTAAGGAATGATAAATGCCTACCCAATCAATTAAGAAATAAGTAGGTCAGAAGAGGAGAATACCTCCTAGGGCGATGTAAGGGACACGGTGTTGGCCAAAGATGTAGAAGGAATCAGAGAGGATGCCGTAAAAAGGCTTAGCAACCATGGGCAGATTGGAGGAGTTCTGCAGGATCTGGAGCGTGGAGGGGTCCACTCTCATCCCATCCTTGAGGAAAAAGTTGACGCCCATCCATGGAAAGCACCTTAACCCCTGCACCCAGAACCCTATACCAAGCAACAACTTCCGACTTCTCTCAGATTCACTACCATTTCTGACTGACACCATTTCAGATCTCCCTCTGTTGAAGTTATACCACAATTTATTTGGCCGATACTGAAAATAGTGATGTCTATATTTATTGATTTTGCAGCAGAGGGGCTATAGTCAATCAGTTTCTGATTGTAATGGTCGTTGGCAGCTAGTGCAAGAAGAAATAAGCGCAGGAGCCCAAGATGCTCAACTACAAAGATCAATTTCCAGGGGTAAGAAACAATTAGATGAATTAGTTAAAGGAAATGATTGCAATCTCATTCAAATATAAACAGCACCATTTTTAATACATTGAAGTAAACCAATGCCACATTGCCAAGATTAAAGTGGGCATGGTCCGGTATGGTCCAGCTCTCCAATTCTCATTAGGAATTGTGCAAATGGAACCAATGGTTCCACATAAAAAAGGGGATCCGGACCACTCAGTTCCGATCCTGTCCAATTATGAACAAGACTTTAACCCTTAAATCTGATTCTAACATGTTAAAAACAGAAGTTAGTGAACAAACGAGTAATGAACTATGGAAATATTTCTTCTAGTCCAAAGATCAAACAAGTCAGAGGATGTCTTAACTTTTTAAAATAAAGAATGAAGAAAAGCTAACCAAGAATGTCAAGAATTTTTATGAAAGGTGAAAGCCTAATCATCAGCACAATTGGAACTTTAAAGCACAACAATGATAAAAACAATTTTGCTTCACATATTTAAATGGAAAGGCAATTATAATAAACAATAAACTTCATTTATCCAACAATGTTCATTACAGTCTATCTCAGTTCCTCATCCAGCCAATTTAAATACACCAATGACTCCACTTCATAATGAAGCAAATTTATTATACCATCCAGAAAGCATTAACCAAATATTCAAGTTACGTTAAGAAATTCAAATATCAGGAGATTCGCGATACTAACAGAAAATTCAAATAAAAATTACACTCAAATGGATATTCAAATATCATCAACCAGTATTAACTGGATATTAAGTAATTAACTATTCACTCAACAACTAATGAGCATTAACCAAATTAACCAATAAATATAATGAAAGTGTCAAGCTTGAAACTGAAAGGAAATGGCAGTCTACTTCAAACTTTCAAGCCTGAAACTGAAAGCAAGCAGTGTCAACCGTGTTAACTATAAATATCACCAAAAGAAGTATATTTTTCCACAAAAAATGGAAATTTGTCCATAAACAGACAAAACTCTGAATATTTACCTGATTGAATCAAAATAATGTAGAAGAACAGAGTCTTGGATGGATTTGGATAGAAATACAAATATAATGTCTAGTTCAAAGAGCAAAGAAGAATCTCCAGTATTTTGTAATAAATAGCGGTTGGCTCTGAACTAGTTTGTGATTTGGGGAAGCATGAAAAATACTTCGAAGGCACGAAAAAATGGTCAACCAGTTTGCAAGGAAAAAATTGGTGAAGGCAAAGTGAGGATTTTGGAAATTCTGATTTTATTTAGGGTTTTCTTAAGGCTATAATTCAACATTCCGCATGGGTTGGTACAATACACCAGAGAAAACAGAACATAAAAAAGAAAGGAAGTTTCTCTAAAAACCAAACTTCAGTTGGGAAATAATAACTTTAGACAGTGTCTAAACTGCATTATGTTTGTGTAACACGTCTAAAATTGAAATGAAAGAAAGCTCGATTGTATATCACCCCCCTTTTGCTGAATAAATGGATAAACAACAGAAATAGCAGGATTGTAATTCATTTTCAGTAGTAAATCAGCTTAGATTAGATATACCATCTGTTTTGCTGAAAAGAATTCACAGCAAGGACTCTCTTAACATTTGGGCATTCTAATGTCAAACAATAAAACAAGAAAGTGCAAAAGAAAGGAAAGGAAAAAAAAAGGGCCAGAACTATATATAGTCTTTATCAAATTCCTATTTTCACAAAAAGGCTTCAACTTCTCCTTGGCAAAAGTTTGCTCGATTAAGCTGGTTACATCTATGATTACCTCCTTCCATTAAATTTTGCAACTTCTTCCAGGCTTTTAGTGACCTATTGATCTTCTTCAAATAACCAAAACATCTTAACCAATTCTCCCTTAATTTGTATAAATATAACAAGAAGATGGATGGTTGGTAAAACTGATTAGTCACATTTGAAAGCAGTCAGGGCATTTGGAAGCCACAGATGCAATCATGCAAAACCGATTAGAGATATAGATGAGGACTGACGAGTGTGTTTACGCACGAGTTTTCATCATACTTTTGACTTAATTACAAGTTAGATTCTATAAAAAGTGAACGTTTTGATGTGTTTATTCATGTTGTGTTGTAGAGCTTTGGAGATAGCTTTGGAGCAACAAAGAGACAACGAAATGGAGTTATAAATCAAAAAAACGGGAAAAAAGGGCAAAACGGTCATTTGGCCATAGGTGTGGCGCCGCGGCGCCATACTCACGGCGCTGTGGCGCCGGATGTTCTGTTTTGTGGCGCTGCGGCGCCACAAACAGAAGAAGCGGCGCCGTGATGATGGCGCCGCGGCGCCGCGATACGGATTTCAAGATTTTTCGATTTAAAAAATAAAAAAATGTAACCCTAGGGGCAAAAACGGGAGGAGGAGTATAAATAGACTTCTTGGAGACCATTGCTAGGGTTGAACAATATTGGAGAGGCACAAGAACACTAAAGAAGATCTACAAGGAAGGAGAAACAATCAAAGAGGAGATTTTTTAGAAGATTCAATCAAGAAAATCAAGGAGGAAGACAAAAAAATGACTCATCTTTGAAGGATTGACAAGAACAAGAAGGGATTTTGGTGCAAGATCTACTTTTTCTTCTCTATCTTTACTTCAAATCCGGTGATGTATTCTATAATTACTATAGCTATTTCCTTGTGTATTATGAATAGCTAAATTCATTGTTAGGGCGAACATGTAATCTATTTGGGAACCTTTATGTTTTTTAATTCAAGATTCTAGTTTTTTAAATGGTTATGTGTTGAATTTATTCATGTTATCAATGCTTTGAATCTTTTGGCCAATTATTCAATGATTTCGTGGATAATAATTGCGTAGAGATGCGGATTGTTATTTAGACCAAGTAGTAAATTCCGGTAAATTGGCATAATGTGTAGAGATACCTATGTTAATTGCTGCGGTCACAATTGAATTCCTAGAACCAATGTTTCGTTTAATTAAATGTCAATTTGCATAGAGATATGGAATTGAATTAATTAAAATATAGGCTCAATGAGAACTCGAGAGGGGTAAATTGAATACAATAGGAGAATTCGATCGAACACTACGTTAGTTATGAATCTTGATGTAAAATATAAAGGTGATCAAATAGGTGAAATGTTCTGCCCTAACATTCTCCCCATTATATAACTTCTATATCGTTTTTGTGCACATCACATTTTAGTTTGAATTTTTCTTTAGATTAAAAACAATCACCACACAAACTTCGGGTTTACTTTCATCAAATAAAAGTTGAAATTAATTAGGTTAGGCAGTTAAGTATAGTCCTCGTGGGAACGATTATCCGGACTCTTAGGTCCACTTTATTACTTGTTACGATCCGTACACTTGCGGGATATAAAAATCGACAACAAGTTTTTGGCGCCGCTGCCGGGGAACTATTTACTTTGATTCTTAATTTGTTTTAGTTTCAACATTTATTTGATTTGTTTATTTAATTTTATCAACAGAAAAAAAGTGTTCGTTGCATGCTCCGCACTCAAAGCGACGATCTTGAACCGTTTGACTCGGAGATTGAACGTACTTTCAGGCAGAGACGCAAAGGACACAAACAAAAACAGCACCATCAAATGGCTGAACAACAACAGATTCCTAATCCAATTCGGCCAGTTGGCAACGTAGGAGCAAGAGAAGTGCCACAGGCAAATCAACAACGGGAAGAAATAAATGAAGGAGACTTACCAGTCTCCATGTTTCTGACACCTATAGCAGCTCCTGTACGATCCAGCATAGTTTATCCAGACTTTGGGGCAAATAATTTTCAAATGAGGGCAGAATGGATCAATTTGATGAGCAACACTTTGCAATTTTACGGACTACCTCATGAAAATCCGAATACACATGTATCCAGATTTCTCAGAACTTGCCAGAACTTTCATGCACCAGGGGTTAATCAAGATGCTATCAAATTGCGTCTGTTTCACTATACCTTGAGAGATGCTGCACTAGAATGGTTGGATGCAGAACCCCATGGAAGCATTACAACATGGGAGGAGCTGACTAGGAAATTTTGCACGAAATTCTTTCCACCAGCCAGGGTAGCAAAGATCAGATTGGAGATCCAAACCTTTCAACAGAGAGAAGGGGAATATTATCACGAGGCATGGAACAGATTCAAGGAACTCATGAGGAAATGCCCAAATCATGGAATTCCTGCAGGAAATCAAGTACAATATTTCTACACTGGGCTCAACTCAATGTCAAAAGCTCAAGTGGATGCATCTGCAGGTGGGTCAATAACAGGAAAGTCAGTACAAAATGAAATGGACCTGTTTGAGTTAATAGCCAATACACACTCAATGTTCTCATCTGAAAGAGTGGTACCACAGAAAGCAGCAGGGGTGTACGAAGTAGACAGCACAACATCCACCAATGCACAAATAACAGCATTAACAAAACAAGTGGAGTTGCTTGTGAAGTTGCAAACTCAAGGGGCACAGGGAATGAAAACCAACACATCATGCGAGAACTGTGGAGCAAATCATATGACTGAAAATTGCATGTCAGTAGGCTTTCCAGAGGAACAAGTTAACTACATCCAGAATGACCCTCGCAAATTTGATCCTTATTCACAGACATATAACCCAGGATGGAGACATAATCCGAATTTCAGATGGTCAGACAATCAACAGGGTAATGGTCAGAATAATATCCAGCAAGAGAAAAAGCCAAGTTTGGGGGAGATGTTTAACCAATACATGCAGAAGACGGATAAAGTTTTTCAACAAATTGATACAAACTTTCAGAACCAACAAGCATCTATCAAGAAATTGGAAACACAGATTGGTCAAATTGCTCAGCAAATCACAGAACGACCACAAGGAACTCTGCCAGGAAATACCTTGACAAATCCAAAGGAACAAGTGCAAGCCATAACAACTAGAAGTGGAATACAACTTCCAGAAATACAGGTGAAGAGACCAGACAAAAATGGCAAAGAAGTACTGGTTGAAGAAGAATTTGCACCAATTTCAAACGGAGAAGAAGAAACACCTCCAGTTAGAGCACCAAGTCCAGTTCGAGCTTATGTGCCACCAATTCCTTTCCCTCAAAGACTGCAAAAAAGGAAGCTAGACAAACAATTTGCCAAATTTGTTGAAGTCTTCAAGAAGCTGCACATAAATATCCCTTTTGCAGATGCCATAGCACAAATGCCCAGCTACGCAAAATTCTTGAAAGAAATTCTATCAAACAAAAGGAAGCTGGAAGAACATGAGACAGTATGTCTGAACGAGGAGTGCAGTGCAATTCTCCTGAAAAAGCTACCTCCTAAATTACAGGATCCAGGGAGTTTCACTATCCCTTGCACAATTGGGTCTATTTATTTTGAGCAATCTTTATGTGATTTAGGTGCTAGTGTTAACTTGATGCCTTTATCTGTGTACAGGTCTTTGGGATTAGGAGAAGCGAAACCTACTACCATATCATTGCAACTGGCTGACAGATCTATCAAGAGACCTAAAGGGATCGTAGAGGATGTCTTAGTCAAGGTTGATAAGTTCATCTTCCCGGCGGATTTTATCATATTGGACATGGAAGAAGATTCGAATATACCTCTGATCTTGGGAAGACCATTCTTGGCGACCAGAAGAGCTCTTATTGATGTCCAAGATGGCAAAATGATTCTTCGGGTGGATAATGAGCAAGTCATCTTCAATGTACTAAAAGCAATGAAACACCCATTGAAATCAGACACATGTTGCAGCATAGATATTCTGGAAGAACTTGTGACCGACACATTCAACATAGAGAATCCCATAAGTCTCAGTGAAACAAACATGGCACTAACAGAAGCAGATAGCGCAAGAAGAACAGAGGTGGCTATGCAATTGAATGATCAACCAGTTTGGCGAAGGCATTGGCACTTTGAATCACTTGGTGCCAATCCTTCACCACCTATACCTTCAGTTGAGAAAGCACCAACACTGGAGTTGAAGCCTTTGCCATCACATCTCCGTTATGCTTATTTGGGAGACTCCACTACACTTCCCGTAATCATTGCAAATGATTTGGCAGAAGAAGAAGAACACAAATTACTGGAGGTACTTCGAAAACATAAAACTGCAATAGGATGGACAATAGCTGACATCAGGGGAATCAGTCCCACTCTATGTATGCACAAAATTTTGATGGAGAGTGAATCGAAACCATCGGTGGAAGGACAACGCAGATTGAATCCAACCTTGAAAGAAGTGGTGCGAAAAGAAGTGCTAAAATTATTGGATGCAGGAATTATCTATCCCATTTCAGATAGTTCTTGGGTGAGTCCAGTTCATGTTGTGCCTAAAAAAGGAGGAATCACAGTGGAGAAAAATGAAAACAACGAGCTAATACCAACACGTTTGGTGACGGGATGGAGGGTCTGTATTGATTACAGGAAGTTGAACAATGCTACCAGAAAAGACCACTTCTCATTACCCTTCATTGATCAGATGTTGGAGAGGTTAGCGGGACATTCCCACTATTGTTTCCTAGACGGGTATTCAGGATATAATCAGATAGTCATTGCTCCAGAAGACCAAGAAAAGACGACTTTCACATGCCCTTATGGAACTTTTGCCTTCAGGAGGATGCCTTTTTGTCTATGTAATGCACCTGCGACATTTCAACGATGCATGATGTCCATATTCTCTGATATGGTGGAGAGATACATTGAGGTATTTATGGACGACTTTTCTGTATTCGGAGATTCGTTTGATAATTGTTTGGAACATTTATCACTTGTATTACAAAGATGTGAAGAGAAGAATCTTGTGCTGAACTGGGAGAAATGTCATTTTATGGTGAAAGAAGGTATAGTGCTGGGTCACAGGATTTCTGGACAGGGGATTGAAGTTGACAGAGCCAAAATACAAATTATTGAAAAACTACAGCCACCCAATTCAGTTAAGGGAATCAGGAGCTTTTTGGGACATGCAGGATTCTACAGAAGGTTTATTCATGACTTCTCAAAAATCACAAAACCCTTATGCAAGTTATTAGAGAAGGATGTGCCCTTTAATTTTTCTGATGAGTGTTTAAATGCCTTTAACACTCTGAAAGAAAAGTTAACTTCTGCACCTGTGATTGTGGCACCAGATTGGGACTTGCCTTTCGAACTCATGTGTGATGCCAGTGATTTCGCAGTGGGAGCTGTGCTGGGACAACGCAAAGGAAGAGTATTGCATGTCATTTATTATGCCAGCAAAACTTTGATAGATGCTCAGATCAATTATGCAACAACTGAAAAGGAGATGCTAGCTGTGGTTTTTGCCTTTGATAAATTTCGATCGTATCTGATCGGTTCAAAGGTGATAGTTTATACTGACCATGCAGCTTTGAAGTATTTGTTCGAAAAGAAGGATGCTAAACCTAGGCTGATTCGATGGGTTCTGCTATTGCAAGAGTTTGACATTGAAATTCGGGATAAAAAGGGTACAGAAAATCAAGTAGCTGATCATTTGTCAAGGATAGAACAGTTGCAGGATTCAGATAACTTGGAGATCAATGAAATTTTCCCAGATGAGCAATTATTCCAGATAGAAAAGGCTCCGTGGTTTGCAGACATCGTTAACTACTTGGCAAGTGGGCATATCAATCCGGATTTTACCTATCAACAGAAGAAGAAGCTTCTCCATGACACAAAGTTCTATTATTGGGAAGATCCAAATCTATACAAGAGAGGACCAGATCAGATTATCAGGAGATGTGTGCCAGAGGACGAAATGAAACCTATCCTTTCTCGGGTTCATGCTTCAGCTTATGGAGGACACTTTGGTCCAACAAAAACTGCAGCAAAGGTACTTCAATGTGGTTTCTACTGGCCTACACTATTCAAAGATTGTCATAGCTTCTGCAGATCGTGTGACAAATGTCAGAGAACAAGTAACATATCAGCCCGTCATGAGATGCCACTTAATAATATCTTGGAGGTGGAACTATTTGATGTGTGGGGAATCGATTTTATGGGGCCCTTCCCTTCATCTTACAACAATAGATACATTTTAGTTGCAGTGGACTATGTATCTAAATGGGTGGAGGCAAAAGCTTTGCCTACAAATGATGCAAGAGTAGTGATTGACTTCATAAAGAAACACATATTCAACCGATATGGATCCCCCAGAGCCATTATCAGTGATGGTGGAACCCACTTTCGAAATCGATCATTTCAGGCAGTTCTGCATAAATACGGGGTACAACATCGAATAGCTACACCATATCATCCTCAGACAAGTGGGCAGGTTGAGACTTCTAACAGACAGCTAAAGAGGATACTGGAATTGACAGTGAACTCTACTCGAAAAGATTGGTCCAAGAAATTGGACGATGCTTTATGGGCATACCGTACAGCTTACAAAACGCCAATTGGGATGTCACCTTATAGAATTGTCTTTGGGAAGGCATGTCATCTACCAGTAGAGTTCGAGCACAGAGCATATTGGGCACTGAAGCAATTAAACATGGACCTCGAGAAGGCTGGAGAAACAAGACTCTTACAACTTCATGAATTGGAAGAATTCAGACAAGAAGCATATGAGAATGCATCCATCTACAAAGAACGGACGAAGCAGTGGCATGACAAGAACATTAGACAACGCATTTTCAGAGTAGGAGATCAGGTGCTCTTGTACAATTCCAGACTTAAACTGTTCCCAGGAAAATTGAAATCAAGATGGTCCGGACCTTTCACGGTATCCCAAGTCTTTCCATACGGCGCAGTTGAATTGCATCATGCAGAAAAGGAAAACTTTAAAGTCAATGGGCACCGTATCAAACACTACGTAGAAGAATTTCCGACTGCTAAAGAGAGTCTCGATCTAGTAGTTGCTGAATGATCACGGCATCATGTCAAGCTAATGACATAAAAGAAGAGCTTATTGGGAGGCAACCCAATCTTTTTGCTTACTTCGTTGCTTATTTCTATTATTTTTCTTTTTAGTTTAGTTAGTTAGATTAGTCACTTTTTTTCTTTATTTTGTTTTTGTAGGACAACCCCAAATCAGATCAATGTTAAGTCGGAAGAAAGACGTGCTAATCAGTGTGAATTGCGGGAACAAACATCTACACAAAGGAGGAGGTATTTAAAAAAAAAAAAAAAAAAAATTTACCGAAACAGTGGCGCTGCGGCGCCACACAAGGGGCGCCGCGGCGCCACTTGTATAAAACCCCCCCCCCCCCCCCGAAAAAATTTTGCTTTTTTTTTATTTTTTTTATTTTTTTTTTTTCCTTCTTTTAGTTATTTATATATCCTTTCTCTCCCTCTTCCTATTTTATTTTCATAACTTTCCCCAATTCTAAACCTAACTCTCCTCTTCCTCTCCAAAATTTCACTCCTCTTTTTCAAAATTCTCTATAATCTCCTACACTAAAACACAAAAACACAAGTAGGTGCAAGCTTCTACATATTGGTATAGTGTATTACACTCCATCCCTCTTCCATTTGTGGATCTATATCAAGAACGAGGTAAATTCTTTCTACTACTTTTCTTGAGGTTTATAGTAATATTCATGATAGATTTATGTAATACTATCTTGTTAGATGACAATATCATGAATGTGGAGCTTTTTGGTGGTTTAATATCATGGGATCTTGTTTTGAATGCAAGGGTTAGGTTTTGGGAGTTTAATTTCAATTGCTCACCAAGTGTTTGTTAAAATGCCTATATGAAAACTACTTCATTTTTTGATTTGCTTGTTTTTTCCCACATGGAAGTAAAATGATTGTAGTATTTTGTAGGTCTAAATCTCATCACATTGTGCCTTAATTGTTAGCTAGATTTGTCTAATCCAAGCTATTATTATATTTGGTTCATGAGATTTTCTTGCATTTAGTGGAATTGGTGATATAAAAAATATATGAATTCATGCCTCCCATATGAAAAATAAAGGTTGTAGGGATTTCTCTATTATGCTCAAAAGGTGTTTGATCAAATGTCTACATGAATTTTGCAAGGTCTTTTGCATTGTTTACAATACCTCCTTTACTTGAATTACTTGCTACAACTAGGAGGTCGAATTGCTTTCATGTAATACTTTGGTTTTGGCTAAACTTGTACTAATTGAAATTCTTTCATCTTGTGCAGTTCATAATGCCTCCAAAGAAGAAGTCTAAAGCCTCCGCCTCTTCATCAAGCTCTTATGATGAAGCGAAATTTGTGAGTGCAGAGGCCGAGGAACGCTATCATAACCTAGTGGTGCATAAAAATTGTATTCCCGAAAGGGGATTTAACGATCTTGAAGGCCCAATGCAGCGATTGATAGAAAGACGAAATTGGGAAGCCTTGACACGCCAACCACCGCCTGCACTTATACCGGTGGTACGTGAATTTTATGCAAATGCGAAGGAGCACCGGAATTTGAGAATTTTTGTCCGTGGGAAGTGGATCAGATTTGACAGAAGCTCAATAAACCGGTACTACGGACTTCCTGACATCGACGATGATGATTACTCGAGCCTGCGCGATAGCGGGTCAGTCGACCCAGATGATATAATCAGAGAGTTAGCTATACCAGATGTCACGTGGAAACGAGCAGGGGCTGAGCTCACCAACTTTCCTGCTGCAGGCATGTACCCAAATTGCAAAGCGTGGCATTACTTCATATGTGGAAAAATTCTACCCAGCAGCAATATCAGTGAAGTCACAAAGGAGAGGGCATTGCTAAATTTTATTATTCACAGGGGATTGAGCATTGATGTGAGAATGGTCATTCAGACCAACTTCTTGCGGGCACTTAAGGGTTCTACTACAGCAGGTCTTGGGTACCCTTCTTTGATTTATGAATTATGTCGCCTGGGGGAATTGACTCATCTCCAAATGAGGAGATAGTGCATCCTAAACCCCCAATTACAAAAAAGGTCATTTGGCAATTCACAAGCAAAGTTCCCCCACGGGCAACAGAGGGGCAATCTTCACAACCACGGGTTACAGAGGGGCGATCTTCACAGCCAAGTGAGCCTCACCATACCACCTCCCCAACTGATGACATAACCGGGAGGATTGAGGCTTTACAGTTACAGCTAACTGAGAGGTATGACCAACTGGAAGCGCGAAACCAAGAGAGGTACCAAGGCTTTCAACATCAAATCGACCACATGCAAGCATCAATGACTGACCAGTACCATCAGCTACAGAACTCCATGCAAACCCAATTTCAATATCAGAATGAGTTCTTCTCGGTATTGGCATCTGCATATCCCAACATGGTCTTTCCTCCACCTCCATCATTTCCATATCAACCGCCCACCCAGGATCCATCTCAACAAGGAGATGACGACGACGAATGATGTACTCAGGGAAGTCCTTCCTCATCTTTGTTTTTATGAGTACATTGGGGACAATGTTTACTATAAGTTTGGGGGGATACACATCATAGATGTTCATTGCTTTATTGTTATGACTTTTTGTGTTGTTAGGTAATTTGTGTTTGCTTGCTTGTGTGTTTAAAAAAAAAAAAAAAAAAAAATATTTTGTATGCTTGTGTGAGTTAGATGGCCTTGCCGGCAATGATGAATATGATTGAGGACGTATTGTGGTGAAGTGTGGATTAATTGTGTGCTTGAGTGAGATTCATGCCTATTTATGTGAAACGAAAAAAAACTTCATGCACGTGATTAGATTGTGATAACGTACTTGAGTGAGTTGATTCATGATTGAAATATTGACCCTAAATGCTAAATCCCAACAACTGTTAAACATTATGCTCTTAAACCATAATTTATATGTTTGGAGGATTGAACTGTTGTAGGGAAACATGGAAATAAATGTGGATTCTATGCATGACAAAATTTTGTGTAGATTGTCTGAGACCTTTAAGATGAATTCAGGTGAGAACCTTAAGTTAGGGGTAATGTTTTCGAGAATGAGTGTTTAATGAGGGACATTGCACTAAATCAAAGTCAAGGGAAAAAGCTTCCTCGTTGTGAAGCTACCCTAAAAAGATCCCAATGAGGACAACGTTTCTTCGTAGCCTTTATGACTCGAGTGAATAAGCCTGAAAGGGTTTAAAACCTGATGCCCTAAAGTCGTCTGATTTGGGAGTCATCGGCCTAAAACTCGCTAAAGGGGTCATCTAGAAAGCTTAAGGGAGAAACGCCTGCAAGAAATGAAAAGAAAATATATTGATAAGAAAAAGCAGGTGCATGAAACAGAAGACGCACCAAATGTCTTGATTTAGTCCCGAACACTTGTTTTAGGAAATTGAACATTTGATAAAGGGTTAGTAATCTGATTGACTCTTATGGGTTGAAGCGGTCAAAAAAATAAGAAGAATCTTCGTTTGTTGATATGTTGAATGACAATCAGTGAAATCGAACCAAACTTGAGCGGTGTAAGAATTTATTATTGAAAATCAATTCTAGGATGCACCTTGGAAAGTGAAAAGAAAACAAGTTTGGGGGTGTGTGAATCTCACGAGCGAAGTAAGGATATAATTGACTTTCAAGGTCGGGAATTGAATCAACTTGTGATTGTACCAAGTTACATCTAATTACTCACACACACACCCGTTTTGCATTGATTAGGTGGAATATTGCTCTTGCATAACAATTTTGAAGTCACTAATGAATATGATGCAAAGTTCTCAACGCTGAGCCTAACGGCAAACTATCTAACTAAGTATTTGTTTGTGTGGTTAAGTACTTTCCTTTTTGTTCGCTCGAGGACTAGCAAACTGATAAGTTTGGGGGTATTTGACGAGTGTGTTTACGCACGAGTTTTCATCATACTTTTGACTTAATTACAAGTTAGATTCTATAAAAAGTGAACGTTTTGATGTGTTTATTCATGTTGTGTTGTAGAGCTTTGGAGATAGCTTTGGAGCAACAAAGAGACAACGAAATGGAGTTATAAATCAAAAAAAGGGAAAAAAGGGCAAAACGGTCATTTGGCCATAGGTGTGGCGCCGCGGCGCCATACTCACGGCGCTGCGGCGCCGGATGTTCTGTTTTGTGGCGCTGCGGCGCCACAAACAGAAGAAGCGGCGCTGCGGCGCCGTGATGATGGCGCCGCGGCGCCGCGATACGGATTTCAAGATTTTTCGATTTAAAAAATAAAAAAATGTAACCCTAGGGGCAAAAACGGGAAAAGTATAAATAGACTTCTTGGAGACCATTGCTAGGGTTGGACAATATTGGAGAGGCACAAGAACACTAAAGAAGATCTACAAGGAAGGAGAAACAATCAAAGAGGAGATTTTTTAGAAGATTCAATCAAGAAAATCAAGGAGGAAGACAAAAAAAGGACTCATCTTTGAAGGATTGACAAGAACAAGAAAGGATTTTGGTGCAAGATCTACTTTTTCTTCTCTATCTTTACTTCAAATCCGGTGATGTATTCTATAATTACTATAGCTATTTCCTTGTGTATTATGAATAGCTAAATTCATTGTTAGGGCGAACATGTAATCTATTTGGGAACCTTTATGTTTTTAATTCAAGATTCTAGTTTTTTAAATGGTTATGTGTTGAATTTATTCATGTTATCAATGCTTTGAATCTTTTGGCCAATTATTCAATGATTTCGTGGATAATAATTGCGTAGAGATGCGGATTGTTATTTAGACCAAGTAGTAAATTCCGGTAAATTGGCATAATGTGTAGAGATACCTATGTTAATTGCTGCGGTCACAATTGAATTCCTAGAACCAATGTTTCGTTTAATTAAATGTCAATTTGCATAGAGATATGGAATTGAATTAATTAAATAGGCTCAATGAGAACTCGAGAGGGGTAAATTGAATACAATAGGAGAATTCGATCGAACACTACGTTAGTTATGAATCTTGATGTAAAATATAAAGGTGATCAAATAGGTGAAATGTTCTGCCCTAACATTCTCCCCATTATATAACTTCTATATCGTTTTTGTGCACATCACATTTTAGTTTGAATTTTTCTTTAGATTAAAAACAATCACCACACAAACTTCGGGTTTACTTTCATCAAATAAAAGTTGAAATTAATTAGGTTAGGCAGTTAAGTATAGTTCTCGTGGGAACGATTATCCGGACTCTTAGGTCCACTTTATTACTTGTTACGATCCGTACACTTGCGGGATATAAATATAACAAGAAGATGGATGGTTGGTAAAACTGATTAGTCACATTTGAAAGCAGTCAGGGCATTTGGAAGCCACAGATGCAATCATGCAAAACCGATTAGAGATATAGATGAGGACCGTTCTCCGCAACGGCGCGTCCAAGAGAGAACATCGAGAGGTGAGGATTGATTAGAGACCTACATGTTTTGTTTTTTTTAATTGATGTTTAATTTTCATTACACTAAAAACACATTTCATCGTATACTCCATAATTATTAATTAGAGACTGCTCTAATCCAGGAGGCAACCCAAATTCCTAAATTGCATTGAATTCAATCCAAAAAATATAAATTTACAAATGGTTTTTGCACAAAAATATCAATTATCGAAACACAAATCTAAGTTATCAATTAACTAGCACTACTCATCAACGCTTAAAAAACACTCGAATCGCATACCCTAAATGAAGAGCACAAAATATAGGTCAGAACAAAAATTAGGTCATAAAAAGTATTTATTTAAAAAAACACAGATAAATATTGTACCTTTGAATACAAAAAACCCTCAAGAACAAATGGGTCTCTCCAGAAATGCTCAAAATCATCAAACTAGTGTCTTCCTGAACATTAAGAAGAAACTGTACTGACATAGTAAAGCAAATTAACGGCGGTGATACATTTGGAAGGTATATTCGCTGCATTATTCATTTATTTATGGTTAGATTAGAATTTGTGAAAAAAAAGGCAAATTTTAAGATCTCGAGTCCGAAAGTTTTCAGGACAAAAAACGTGGCACTCTATCTCTAATGACGTTGCCAAAATCATAAGATGTCATAATCAGGATCGATTTTTATTATTTAACAATCCCAATTAATATGTATTGTTGTGTTGATGTTTGTCGGCGACCCTCTTTCGAGAAAAAAATATATATATATTTTGAAATATTATTTTTAAAGAATGCGTAATTAAAAAAATTAAATAAAAATTTAATTTACGTGTAAAATTATTTTATTGAAATATGTGATTGAAATAAGTACTGAAAAAAATTGAATTTTTGATGAAATGGAGCTCAAGGGCATAAATTTTTTGATAATTAATATAATTTTTGTAAAATTAGTTGGAATGAGTCGAATGACTATACAAAAATAACAATGTATGGCAACACTATAAGACGAAAAATAAGGATATATATACATGTTAAAGCACTTAGGTAGGGGTGGCAAAATGACTCGGTGGCTCGGGTCGTTAGGGCTCGGCCCGTGAAAAGTCCGAGCCGAACCCGGCTCGTGGCTCGAGACATCGAGCCGAGTCGATTCGACGAGCCACGCGGGCCGACCCGTGTCACGGGCTTTTTTCGATCCATGATAAAAGAAAATGTAAAAAAATATATTAATAATAAATTTTTAAAAGAAAAAATTAAAAAATAATAAAATTCGGGCCGACTTGGGCTCGGCCCGGTCCGGCTCGTAAAAAGCTCGAGCCAAAGCCCGGGTCGAACCTCAAAATTTCCAACGAGTTTTGGCTCGGCCCGAGAAAAAGCCCGATTCTTCCGAGTCCGGGCTTGGATCTTAGGCTCACGAACCGACTCGACTCGCTGCCATCCCTACACTTAGGGGTCCATTTGATTGCAAATGTGGAATTTGGATAGAAAAAAAATGACTTGCAGGAAATTGAATTGTATAGAAGTTATTTTACCAGAAATTGTCGATTGATTGTATTTGATTGATAAAAAATTTCACCCGATAAATTTTGAATATTTTTATATGCGTTTGACTTTGTTTTTAATTGAAATTGTCTATTAAAGTGATAATTTTTTTATCATTGGGTCTAGAATTTGTTTCAATTGAAAAAAAAATATATATATATATATATTGTATACTGAATATTATTCATTTGACTTTATTTTTCATGCAAATTGTTAATTAAATGAATAATTTTTTAACCATTGAGTCTAGCATTTGTTAAAAAAAATCATCTCACCCTTAGGAAAATGAATTCCTCAAATTTGAGGAAAAAAAGCATCACATGATCAGAAGAAAGAAAACAAATTCCCTGAAAAATATTTGTCATCAAACAGGTCCAAAGTTGGAAAATCAACCTACATTTTTCAACTTCCTAGAAAAATTCCACTTATCAAACACAACCTTATCTTCTACTCATAGTGAACATGAGATATGTTGTCCATCTATAATGTGACAATAGATCGTCGATATTTTAGACAACACATGTTGCCACATCAATAATGAACAATATATTTTCTATTCACTGTGGGTAGAAGATCAATATGATATATGTTAAGTGTTAATATAGTAGAGCAATATTAATGCCCTATTTGATAGGGCATTATTTTCATAAGATTTCCAACTTCCCTTTTGACTTCTTTGATTGATCAAAATTTTCATGAAATATATTTTTCACATTTTCCTTTTTTCTCACTTTTCATATAATTTTTTTTCCACCACTTTAGTGGGTAAAGTAATTTCAATTTATTTTTTTTTTTTCAATTGAAACAAATTCTAAACTCAATTGTAAAAAAAAAATTATCCATTTATTAGACAATTTTCATAAAAAAAAATAAAGTCAAACGAATGAAATTCGATGTGATTTTTTTTAGTAATTGGAACAAATTCTAGAGTCAATTGTGTAAAAATAATAATAATAAATAAATAAAAATCCCTTTAAATGACAATTCTCATGAAAAAAAAAAGTCAATCGAATACCAAAAGATCTAAACTTACTTTTACTTTCTAGGTGAAAAATTATATCAATCAAACACAATTAATCATCAATTCTCAGTAAAATAAGTTCTAAGTAATTCAATTCTCTATAATTCGTTTTCTTTCCACCCAAATTTCATCTTACAATCAAACGGACCCTAATAGAAGATAAAGTCAATATTTAAGCCTCATTTTTTGTTGAAAATAAATTTTGTAATAGTAATTTTTTTTAAGAATGTGTATTTAAGAGTAGAAAAGTTAAATTTACGTACAAAATATTTTATTGAAAGAAAATCTGGTTGAAATTGAATTTTAGGGGAAAAAATGAACTAGAAATTTTTCCTACACATATTTTCTAATTTCCAATTCAAAAAACAAAATTTTTATTTTTCGAAAATCAAGTGATAATTAATGTATTTAATAATAATAATAAAATTAAAAAATTAAATTAATCTATCTACAACCAGACTCCCATCACCCCGTCCTGTTACATTTCACTTTCCAAACTATAATCATTTATCTCTCCCTTCTTTCTCTATTTCCTCTTCCTTCTCACTCTTTATCACAAACCACCACCAAAGTGCCCATCGTCGACATAGCACTGTGTGTAACGCTCCACAATTTATTTCATTTTTTTTTTTTTTATAAAAATAGACTTGAAGTGTTACCCAAAATCTTCTCTATTTAATTTTAAGCAGAAATTCACTTTTTTTTTAAGATTTGATTGGTAATTCAATAATGATAAACTAACCATTTAAGCGAAAATTTTCATATTAAGCCCCTGTTTGATTCCCATTTTCTCAAAATTCATTTTTCTCTCTCTTCTTTTCAATCACACATTCTTCAATAAAATAATATTACACGTAAATCCAAAACTTTTCTTTAATTTTCAACGACACATTCTCCATCAATCAACTATTCAAAATGTATTTTCTTCCCTAAAATGGAAATCAAACGGGGCTTAAATGAAAGTCTTGAAATACTACAATTTTAAATCATCAATTTAAAAGTGACATAGAGCATCAAATGTTCAAACACTCAAAAAAAAATTAGATAACGTGCATAAAAGTTTATGTTCTTCAAATAAGATTTTTTTTTTTTTTTTTTTTTTTTTTTTTTTGTAAATTATCATTTCTATAAATTTTACATACCTATTGTTGGGCAAGTTTCATGAAATAGAATACTGGATTTACTAATTAAGTACCGGATATGCAGAATAGATGTTGTAGTAGTGAACTTTACTTAAGGCATGGGCATGTTGATGTGATCCGGGATGCGCAACGAATTCATGAGAACTGGGCGAACATTGGAAAGAGACCTAAGCTGGGATCGAATCTTCTAACAATCAATAAGAGGCATACAAACACTTGTTCGAGAAGCGGAGCACGACATGTTGGAGTCGACACATCAAAGACCAGTTTTCATGTTGGGGATGGAAGCCACAAAGCGACGGAAGACATTGAAAACGAGCCAAACGAGCAAGGAGGGAAAACGGAGCCAAACAGCCAACTATGCGGCCGCATAGTTGGAAACGCATGCGGTCGCATGCAATGGTCAGAGAGCGGCTGGAGTTCAACCAAGTGAACTATGCGGCCGCATGAAAATGCACTATGCGACCGCATAGTTCTTTTCCGAGACAAAATCGTTATTTTTCGCAAGTTTCCTTAGTTGGTTAAAACTCTATTTTTATTTCCATATTTTGCATATTTGGGATCCTAAATTCGTGGCTTTTAGGGTTTTATCATGTTTAGTATAAATAGGAGTTCTTTTTCATTGTTAAGGACCTTTTGACATTTTGAGATTTAATATAAAATTTGTGAGTTTTTCTCCTCCAATTTCTTGGTGGTTTAAAGACTTAATTTTGAACTTATCAAAAGGAGATTGCAGTCCTTTTGTGGCGTTCCCACTGCACGGTTCTAGTTCCGGGTAATCAATGGGTCAGATTCCTCGCGTGAAATCTTGGTTCTTGGTACGGGTCGAACGAAGGGTCGGGTTGAAGCTTTGCACGGCATGATTTCTAGCTTTCTTGGGTTTGTTCTTCTTGTTCGTGGGTTCCCAAGCCTGTTCTTGGTCGGGTTCACATCAGGTGGTATCAGAGCACAGTTCTAGAATTCAGGTCATCTATCCTTTAACTTCTTTGAGTCCTTGTTTTTATTTGGTGTTCTTTGTGTTCATGTGTCCAGTAGTTATTTATTGAATTCAATCCAAAAATTTTCAAAAAAAAGTGTCAAAGTTGTTTTTTGGGCTAATCTAGCATCCAAATCAACTCTCGTTTGTTTTGTTGGTACCGTAGTTGATTTGGGTCTTTAAAAAAAAAAAAAAAATCACTGTTCATTCGTACTGTTCACGTCCAGTTTAAAAAAAAAAAAAAAATTATTATTTTTTTTATTTATTTATTGTCCTTGTTTTAGCGTCATTATATCTTTCATATACTTGTATCGTTTGATTGCCTCTAGATTTATTATCTAGCTGTTTATTGATTTCAAAAAAAAAAAAATACAAAAAAAAATACAAAAAAAATAAAAAAATAAAAATATATAGTCTCTATACTCGTGAACGTTTAGAGGCAATTCAAATATTGAAGTTTGAGTCTTTTGTTGTCTTTTCTTGCATTTGAGTCATTACCTTAGCCCGTGCAAAATTGTGTTGATTATCCGAGACTTGTGCTTGTGGTGGTGATTGCTACGGAGATTGCACCCCAATTGATTGAGGTCGGTTATTTCTCGAACCATTGAGAAAGGAGGGCGAGCGGTAAAAGGCAAGAGTGGTGAGCTTCATATCGGGTAAAAGCCAATTCGAGTGATACACGAGTGTAAACACGTGAGGTAATTTACTTGCTTTCTTGTTCTTCCATTTTCTACTCAATTTCTGTGATTTCGGTAGTTGCAATTGCTTGATATACATGGATGAAAAAATGAATAAATGTGAGGAAGAGGTTGTGCCTAAGGGGTTTTATGTGGAGCTTATGAGTAGTATAAATCATAGGTTTGATCAATTGAATGTGGCGGTTGAGCGTATTAGTGGTGATATAGCTAGGCATGAAATTTTGATTGACAGTCAGCAGCGAGGGACGCCCCAAAGGGTTCCTCGTGGGGGTAGAGGAGTTAGGAGAGGAAGGAATCTTATGGGTGAATTTGATGAGGAGTTTGAGGCAGTGAGTGCGAGGAGTGATGATTATTACCTAGAAGGTGATATGGGTCGAATGAGAAATAGAGGAGATCGATTTGATAGAGGTGTTGATAGAAATTTGGGAAACATCAAACTGAATATTCCAGCTTTCCAGGGTAGGAGTGATCCTGAGGCTTATTTAGATTGGGAGAAGAGGGTGGAATTGGTGTTTGATTGTCATAATTACTCCGAGGAGAAGAAGTTAAAATTAGCGGTAGTGGAGTTCACTGATTACGCCATCATTTGGTGGGATCAGATGACGACTAATCGTAGGAGGAATTTAGATAGGCCAATTGAGACGTGGGGAGAGTTGAAAGCTTGTATGAGAAAACGGTTTGTGCCGGGACATTATTACCGGGATCTCCATTTAAAATTGCAAACTCTTTCTCAGGGGTCTAGGAGTGTAGAGGATTATTTTAAGGAGATGGAAATAGCAATGATTAGAGCAAACATAGAGGAGGATAGGGAAGCTACCATGGCTAGGTTTTTAAATGGGCTAAAAAGGGATATTGCCAACATAGTGGAATTGCAGCACTATGTGGAATTGGAGGACTTAGTGCATGTAGCAATGAAAGTAGAGAGACAGCTTGGGCGCAGGGGGGTAGCGAGGTTTCCTACGGAACCCAAATGGAGTGGTGGTGATAGGCATGATCGGGCTGTGACTAGGGAGAAGGTTGAAGTGCCTCAGGTTAAGGAGGAGGTGAATAAACATAAACCAAATAGTGAGTCTCACACTGGTAGATCGAGGGATATTAAGTGTTTTAAGTGTTTGGGTGCGGGGCATATTGCTTCACAATGCCCAAACCGACGAGTGATGATCATTAGGGAGAATGGAGAGTGGGAGTCGGATGATGGGAGTGAGAGTGATAGTATGCCTGTGTTGGAAGATGTTAATGGCGAGACTTGTGTGGAGTACCCAGTGGCGGAATCACTAGTGGTAATGCGTGCTCTTACTACACGAGTGAAGGTGGATGAAGATGAGCAACAACGGGAAAAACTTGTTTCACACTAGGTGTCATGTTAAGGATAAGGTGTGCAGTTTGATAGTAGATGGCGGGAGTTGTACCAATGTGGTCAGCTCGACCCTTGTAGGGGAGTTGGGTTTACCTCTTATGAGACATCCACAACCCTATAAATTGGAGTGGCTAAATAATTGTGGAGAGATCCGGGTTACTAGGAGGGCATTGGTGAACTTTAGCATTGGGCGGTATAGTGATGAGGTGTTATGTGATGTGGTTCCAATGCATGCGGGGCATCTCTTGTTAGGTAGGCCATGGCAGTATGATAGAAAGGTGGAGCATGAAGGGTTTACAAATAGATACAACTTTGTACAGGGTGGAAAGCATATTACACTTGTCCCTTTGACACCACAGCAGGTCCATGAGGATCAATTGAAAATGAAAAGTGAGCGAGAGAACAAAAATAAAGAGCGAAAAAAGGAGAGCTTGAGAGAAAATTCAGAGAGGAGAGAAAATTCCAAGGTGAGTTTATATGTGAGAAAAGTCGAGTGTGAGAGGGCTTTAGTGAGAGCTAACATTCCCTCCCCCGGTTTGGATATTTCTTCTTTACAGGACTTCAAGCACTTAATCCATGGCGGTTTAATTCGCAAGGCGCCAAACCTCGACTATCCACTTGATGCAGGAAACATGGAGAAATTGGTGAGTAACAGTACAATAGGATGCAAACACACTAAGGTAACGTCTCAGACCCTTACACCTAGGCTAGCATTTGAAATAACTCATGGACTTAGTATCTTACATAAGTTATGCGGTCTTGCAAGGGGTGATATAGTTGATAACTTTATGCGTAGAGTCCGTCCAGTTTCACATATGCATATGGAGTCTTTTTTACTTGTCTATGATATACATTTGCTACGTTGTGAGATTCAAGCATGTCATATAGAGTTAATTGCGTGTAACAAGCAACTAGAGTGCATTATGGTTAACATGATGCATGTTCGTAACCCCAGCCCGCACTTTGGTACTTCTAATTCACTGATCTTGTTCATTTTAATCTTTTCATCTGTTGGTGTTCGTACTGGATTTGGTAAGACACAAGTGAACATGCGTGTGAAATGGACACGGATTCGATGGCGGTCCAGGTTACGTCCTCGGGAAGATGGACACTTTCATATAATTGTCATATGTAGAGTCAACAGATACAGCTTGGTTATTGGGGGTAAGTTTGAGATCGTTGATAGTTCGAAGTTGCTAATGTTGCTTCGTTTGGTGCAGATTTAGATTCGAGGTCGAATCCTTTCAAAGGGAGAGGGGATGATGTGATCCGGGATGCGCAACGAATTCATGAGAACTGGGCGAACATTGGAAAGAGACCTAAGCTGGGATCGAATCTTCTAACAATCAATAAGAGGCATACAAACACTTGTTCGAGAAGCGGAGCACGACATGTTGGAGTCGACACATCAAAGACCAGTTTTCATGTTGGGGATGGAAGCCACAAAGCGACGGAAGACATTGAAAACGAGCCAAACGAGCAAGGAGGGAAAACGGAGCCAAACAGCCAACTATGCGGCCGCATAGTTGGAAACGCATGCGGTCGCATGCAATGGTCAGAGAGCGGCTGGAGTTCAACCAAGTGAACTATGCGGCCGCATGAAAATGCACTATGCGACCGCATAGTTCTTTTCCGAGACAAAATCGTTATTTTTTCGCAAGTTTCCTTAGTTGGTTAAAACTCTATTTTTATTTCCATATTTTGCATATTTGGGATCCTAAATTCGTGGCTTTTAGGGTTTTATCATGTTTAGTATAAATAGGAGTTCTTTTTCATTGTTAAGGACCTTTTGACATTTTGAGATTTAATATAAAATTTGTGAGTTTTTCTCCTCCAATTTCTTGGTGGTTTAAAGACTTAATTTTGAACTTATCAAAAGGAGATTGCAGTCCTTTTGTGGCGTTCCCACTGCACGGTTCTAGTTCCGGGTAATCAACGGGTCAGATTCCTCGCGTGAAATCTTGGTTCTTGGTACGGGTCGAACGAAGGGTCGGGTTGAAGCTTTGCACGGCGTGATTTCTAGCTTTCTTGGGTTTGTTCTTCTTGTTCGTGGGTTCCCAAGCCTGTTCTTGGTCGGGTTCACATCACATGTCTTACCAGATTACAATTCAGTCACAAGTGGAAGACAATACCGTATATGCCTTGAATTTAAATACCGTATATGGTGAATTTAAACACAGAATTCTTACCACTTAAATCAATTACACATATAACATGTTTAAAAATATTAATCTGCAGAATATTTATATAAACAAAACTGCAACATCGAACAAGTAATATATAACACGAATACTTTTAACCCGAGGCCTGTGTTACACACAATTTCCTTAAAACAGATTCGCCCCCTCACCATCTGTGATTGAGGTTTAAACTAAGTGTCTACTTCCCAGGATACAACGATAAACAAGTAAAATTCGAGCACCATAGATTATACTCCGGCGAATTGAGTTAGCACCGAACAATATCACCAAAAATCGAAACAGGAAGAGGAACTCGACTCTGTAAAACTATAAATACAAGGTGCGAAGTTGGGATAATTTCGTGTATGCAAAATGCTTGATTTTCGTGCGTTGGAATTGTGGAAAACAAGAGTCTTATAGGTTCTTCAATGGCCATTAACAATGGAAATAAACCCAAGTTAGTGGGCAATAATTTCTGGAGTTTTAGCAAATGAAAAGTCACTTGAAGAAAGCAAAAAAATCACCAAAACGTAGGCCCGCCTGAGGGGCCAATTTTTTGGTCAATTCGGTCCGACATTCGTGTGCGCAGGTCGCGCTCGCATACGAGTTCAAGGTTCGAATCTCATTTCGGTCCGTGATTTGCACCCCCCCTGCGCGCGCAAGTGGAGAGAGCCTCCATGCTTCACTTGATCACACCCTTCTAAAGTGTTATCCTTTAAATAGTGAATTTTGCTTTCATAATTTTCCTATGTGGGACAAATGTTAATTTTCCCACATAAACTCATTTTGCTCCTTTTGAGTGGCATACTTTGAGCCTCAATTTCTCATTCACCCGAATATCAATTTTGGCAAGTAAGTATATGATTTCAATATACTCACGGGGGAGAACACAAATCAACTTTCAACTTCCAAATTGAACAACCGGGTCCCACTCAATTTTAGCTCCAAAGTCAGCCTTTACTCATTTTTTCCAACAATCCCCCACATGAATGAAAATTGAGAGAGACTTATCCATGTTACACGTGATGACTTTGTGATATAGTTCAACGGTTGAAACCTATATAGGATAGGTAGGTGTTACCCTTTGAACCTTCCCTTGTGAAAGTATACTTACTTTACTAGCTGACCAGTAGACGCGATGTCCTTGAACTGTTCTGTCGTTTATGTAAACGATAATACACTCTACACAGAATTCTTCCTAACACATTTCAGTTCTCATTATTATGTTCGTTTTGACCATGAACATACGCCTGGTTCTGTGAGAGTTCACAAGAATTGCACCCCCACAATTCTTCTAGAAGTGGCCCCACTTCTCTCTCACATAGGTGATTTCTTATTACAAGTAACCCGCATTACTTGGCTCGATTTCCGACGCATAAGAATCATTAAAAGCCTATTACTTATCTTCCATCTTCACGGGCATCACTGTCGCATCACAGGAATGGACATGAGTTAATACCCCCCACAGTGATTACATAAAGTCTTTACAATTAGGTTGTCCCTTTTAACTTAGATCTTGGGATCTCCAGTCAATTATGTTGGATTTTCCTTTGTATTAACTTACCATTCAAGGGCTTAAGTCTCATTCCTCTCGATGATTTCTCAACTAACTTTCGATTTAACCCTTTGGTTAGTGGATCCGCGATGTTATCTTTTGACTTTACATAGTCCATAGTGATAACTCCAGTTGAGAATAGTTGCCTTATGTTATTGTGTCTACGACGTATATGTCTAGACTAACCATTATACATGTTACTTTGTGCCCTTCCAATTGCTGATTGACTATCACAATGTATGCAAATTACTGGCACAAATTTTGACCATCTTGGAATATCCTCTAAGAAGTTGCATAATCATTCAGCTTCTTCACCATTTTAATCTAGAGCTATAAACTCATATTCTATAGTGGATTGAGCTATTACTGTTTGTTTAGAGGATTTCCAAGAAACAGATGCACCTGTCAATGTGAACACAAATCCACTCGTGGATTTTGAGTCTTTCATATCAGATATCCAATTAGCGTCACTATATCATTTAATGACCGCTGGATATCTGGCATAGTGCAATCCATAATTACAAGTCAATTTTAAGTACCTTAGTACTCTTACTATTCTTTTCCAGTGATCAGCTCCTGGATTACTCGTATACCTACTCAATTTACTAACTGTGTAGGCTATGTCTGGTCTTGTACAGCTCATTAAGTACATCAGACTTCTAATGATTCTCGAGTATTCTACTTGAGAAACACTTTCACTTTTATTCTTGGATAGATGTTGACTCGTATCTATCAGTTTCTAGCTATGTCAGTATCATCCTTACTGAACTTTTCTAGAATTTTGTCCACATAATGTGACTGGCTTAGAACGAGTCCATCTGATATTCTTGAAATTTTGATTCCGAGTATAACATCAGCCAAACTCATATCTTTCATGTCAAATATTGAATTTAACATATTTTTGGTGGATTTGATCATCTTATCGTTGGTAGTTGCTACCAACAATAAGCATGTCGTCAACGTAAAGACATAAAATGACATAACTATTTTTCGTGTCTTTGACGTAAACACATTCATCACACTCATTGATTTTAAATCCACGCTCCATTATAACACTATCAAATTTCTCATGCCATTGTTTTGGTGTTTGTTTTAAGTCATATAATGACTTCACCAATTTACACACCTTCTTTTCCTACCCTGGAGAGGAACACCCTTCGGATTGTTCTATATAGATTTCTTCATCTAAATCTCCATTCAGGAAGGCGGTCTTAACATCCATTTGATGTACTTCAAGATTCCGCAAAGCAGCAATCGCAAGTATTATCCTAATAGATGTTATTCTCGTTATTGGAGAATATGTATCAAAGTAATCAAGGCCTTTCCGTTGTCTGTAACATTTTATTACTAACCTGGCATTGTACTTTTCAATAGTTCCAACTGTTTTCATTTTTCGTTTGAAAATCCATTTGTAATCTAGTGGTTTACTTCCTGAAGGAAAATCTACTAGCTCTCATGTATGATTTTGTAAGATGGAATCTATTTCACTTTTAATGGCTTCTTTCCATTGAGGTCCATCTAAGGAGTTCACCGCTTCTTGATAGTTTCGAAATTCACTTTGTAGCATATAGGTCAGAAAATCTGGACCATAAGATTTTTCTGTCCTTTCTCTTTTGTTACGTCTTGGTTCAACCTCAACCTTCTCTTCTAGTTCTTGGTCCTGACTATCTTCAATCATAGTCTCATATGTCCGTTTAGAAGAGTTTGCCTCTTCTTTGGACCTATATGGAAATACGTGTTCAAAGAACGAAATATTTCTCGATTTCATTATCATGTTTTTGTGTATGTTTGAGATTTTCGATTCATACACAAGAAACCGATAAGCACTACTGTTATGAGCATAAACATCCAAAGTCAGCCTCTACCTCATTTTTTTCAACACCTATTCCATAAACATCACTCGATCAATCTGTCACACGTCCACACGATCCGTTCAAATCTAAAAAATTATTGTAAGAGTGAGTATTTTAAAAACACTCAGTAAAAATAAGTACATATTCTTATTAACATAGTATAAATATAACATACCGACTTTTCTTAAATTTGAAACAAACTGATCTTGATATCCAATAACTCAATGAATTTCTTAAGAATTCCTATACCCTGTAAGATTTACATATTTGACCAAATGATCTATAACATAGAAATCGATCCGGAGGCTTTATAGTATTTCATGTCAAAAATTATATAAACATCAAGAAAATAAGAAGTTATCACTTTGGACTATTTATTCTTACCTCAATCAATATCACAATTCTGACAATATTCATTGAGACAATAATTAAAAATGGACAGAATGATCGTAAGAGAATGAAAATCAACTTGTGAAATTTTGAATATGGTTGATGAAATAAAGAAACACTCATTTTTAATAAGTGCGTGTTAACATGCATAGATAAAGGGATAAAAAAAAAAAAAAATTCACATATTTTATATCCACTTGTATGATACCAATTCAACCATCAATTCCAAACGTCCAACGTTATGTTTGGCAAATAAATAGGTTAATTTATTCCAATCAATCATGGTGGACGCGTACGTGTGAAATTCAAAAGGCCAATCAAATAAATTTATTATATATATTAATAAATTATTATGTTTTCAAATTCGAAGAAAAATTTATGTTTCATTTATTATTTAATATATATATAATATATAAGATTTAGGGATTGTTTGAGGCTTTTGAGCCCCATTTTTTTCAAAAAGAAAATGCATTTTGAAATAGTGTTATGATGGTAAATATGTGATTAAAAAATAAAAAAAATTTGAATTTCCGTGTCGTATTATTTTATTGAAAAATATATGATTGAAAATGAGATTAAATCATTGTTGAAAAATATATTTTAATGAAAAAATAGGACTCAAACAAGGGCTTAGAATACTTTTCATTCTATTAAGCCTATATTTGATCCACATTCTTTCATTTTCATTTTTTTTTACTTATTTTCAATCACACATTTTTGCAATAAAATAATATTTTTCATCACATCAATAACTTTTCATTATTTTTCAACCACATATTCACCATCACATCACCAAAAAAAATGCATTATTTCCATTTTAATGTGCACAAATAGGGGCTAAAATAACTCAAATATGACTAGTCTAAAATTATTTTTTTGAGCTAATTTATGTTATTTAACACGAGTTACAAAATAAGTATAACATCGATGTAGTTTTATCAACTTTCGAAATACTTAAATATTCGATCCAAATAACTTACGATATATTATGAAAAGTGCATGTAAGCAAAATAAATCATTTATACAAATAAGTGGGTCATGTTTATCATTTCAACTTTTGAACTTCAATGTGACGACAAAGCTGTCTATGGATTATTTCATCTGCTAAATGACCAACATTAAATTTAGCACATATGAAAATATGGATTAAGTCATTTGTATCTTTTGAGTTACCGACTCCCACCTCCTCTCTCACATAGGGGTCGGGTCCTACCTCCAATAAATGCGTGGAACCCGACCCTTATGTGAGTGAGGTTGTGTGATCGTGTAAATCAAAGGGTAACCCAAAGTGTATTTATAGCAAAATCCATGAAAATATAATTAAAATTCAGGGTTTTACACTCTGAGCGTCACTGTGAACCGGTGCTCATTGTGCGCTATACACCAACATCATCCCAACGACCGGTATAAATGCCGTTGCGGCAAACTAATAAAAAATAAAAATTTATTTTTAAAAAACTTTAATTAAAAAATAAAATAAAAATTATTTAAAAAATTTACTTAAAAATTAAATAAAATCAAAATTTATTTGAAATAAACAGTTTTAAAATAAAATAAAAAAATATTTTTTAAAAAGGTTTTTAAAATAAAATAAAATAACTTTTTTTTTTTTTTTTTAAATTTATTTTATATATATAATGCAAAGTTATAAATTTTTCCCCTTTAAAATTAGTGAAAAATGATGAAAATAAGTAGGATGACCATGGTGAAATATTATATGGAATTAGATGATCAAGGCAAAATGTTATATAAAATTAGGTGGCCATGATGAAATAAAATCAAATTGAGTAGCCATAGTGACATTAAGTAAAAAGTTCAATGGCCACGGTGAAACAAAATCAAATTGGATGACCATGATGACACTAAATATAAAGTTAGGTGGACATTGGTGAATTTAATCCAAGATAGAAAAAACGATGGTACCGATAGTAGTGAGGTGGCAAGGGTTATGGAGTAGAGTGGTTGTGTTGGTGGGGTGTTACTAGTGCCGATTGTGCTGGTTGTGGTAATTGTGTCGACAACGATGATGGTGCAAATAGTGGTGGGGAGGGGTGTACTGAATAATGCTTATGATCAATAAGTTGGTTAATTTGTGATTAGTAAATAATATGTTATCGATAAGATGGATAATTTGCGACTAGTAAACAATATGTAAACTAGAAAATGGGAGATTGTGATTAAATTTATAATCACGACTCACAATTTGTTTAAGTTGTGATCAATTAATTTGGTAATTTGTAATTATGAAATAAATTTGTGAAACAAATAATGCATGAGTTATTAATTTGATAATTTGTGATCGATAAATAAGTTGTGACTTATGAAATTTGTGATTTGTGATCGAACATTTCAATAATTGTGACGTGCGTAAATGTGACCATAAATTATATATTTATCGTGACATTAATATATATATAATTATTCAAATTTAATTATGATATGATGATTGAAGTTTTAAAACTTATTTCTTAATTTTGAAATTGCATATTTTAACCTACTTAAATATGTAATGTTCCCAAAAATATATTTTTAGATAATGGAGCTCAAATAAGGCTAAATTAAAAAATCCATATATGATTAAAAAGTAGTAAAAAAAAAAAGTTATGGAACCTTTTCAAAATATTTTATTGAAAAAAATTGTTCAAAAAATGAATTGAAGAAAATAAAAACTTTAAGAACGTCTATAGAGAACATAATGATGTCCCTCTTTGAACCCCATTTTTCACCAAAAAAAATTGGTTTTATAATAGTATTTTTGGAGAGTGTGATTAAAATGTAGAGAAAATTTTGAATTTCCGTATAAATTATTTTATTGGAAGAATGTGTGATTGAAAACAAAATTGCAAAAAGTTTTTTTTTTTTAAATAAATGAATACTATTTAGCACTACTAAGCTACAACACCGACTTAGGTGCCCCTAATGTGATATTAAATTATAGACCAAAGTGCAGCTCCTATTTTGGATCGATTTTAGAAAAATAAGTTTTTCTATTTTTTATTTTAAATCACATTCTCAAATAAAATAATATTACATGTAAATTAAATTTTTCTCATATTTTTTTAATCATACATTTTTCAAAAAATCACTATTCTAAAATATTTTTTCTTCCCAAAATCTATTTTTAATGTAGCCAAACACAAGCTTAATTTTATCTTTCATCGAACCTATTATTTAGCCCCTATTTGGGCTCCATTAACTTCAAAATACATTTTGCTACTTATTCTTTTCAATCACACATTTTTGAATAAAATATTATTACATATAAACTTAAAACATTTAGTTCTTTTTTAAACATGCGTTATTCAAAGAGATCACCATTACAGAATACACTTTTCCTAAAATCTACTTATAGTAGAGCTCAAACATGGACTTAACTTAAAACCAACAGTACTAAACGACATTACTCTTTTAGATAAGAATAATTCTCTTTGTATATTTTATTGATAACATGAAATTTGACATCATTTACAAATTCAAAATGTTGTGTGTTTGAAAGTGTGTTGAATTCAAAAATTGATCAATCATGTATCGACACGTAGTTCAATATCAAATTTTATGTCAAATACAATGTACAAGTTGCATGATTGTTTGCATAATGGAACTCACACAAGGACAATATGTCCATAAACTTGTATATTTGAATTGAGGAAACAACCCTGCTCCCTGTCCAGGCTTGAGGATAGGGAAAAAAAAAAGGGTGCGTCATTTGGCGCCCCCTATTGGAGGGGAGATGGGGATGTAATATAAACTTGCTCGACTAATATCCTTATTATTAATATTTTAATTCAGTGCCTCTTTTAGCCTCATTTTTTTTCTATTCCAAAATATATTTTATTGAAAAATGCATGGTTAAAAATAAAAGGAACACAAATATATTTTGAAAATGATGGGAACTAAACAAAGGCTTAATGTCAAAGCAATAAAATATTGATGTAATCAACCAAAAAATTATGATCACATTAAGCTCAACTTAAAGCTTGTTGAAGAAGTTTTTATAAAATATTTAAATTATAAAGAAATAGAAATAAATGATTAATAAGCTCCCGTTTGAATCCTTCATATTTTTTAATCAATTCTTTTTTAATCACACATTTTTCTAATAAAAAAAATTACATTTAAATAAAAAAAAAAAAATCATACTTTTTAACCACATTTTCTCAAACTATTACAAAACTCAATTTTGGGGAGAAATGGGGCTCAAACATAAGTAAATAGTATTTGTACATCTAACGAAACTATATAAATAAAAAAATAATTTGACGATTTACAAATATTAGCAAAACATAGGCTAAACATGTCCGATTCTGGTTGTTGAAATCACTATCACAGTATCACTCCTTCACTCAATTAAACATGGGTTCATCGTGTGCGTCCTCGTTCGAAAGCATTTATATGTCATGAAATTATGTAATTCTCAAATGTTATTAGGAAAATTTGCAGAAAGGGTTTCAAACCTTTCAAAAATATGCAATCAAGTCTCGAACCTTTTAATCCTAGCATCTATATCCCCAACCTTTTAATGATTGTATGCACGAAGGACCTAAAACGATTTATATTGAAAAAAAAAAATTTGTCAATTAACCAAAAGTCAAACAATTAATTTATATAAAGGGTAGAATGATAACTCTACACGTATTCTACCTATAATAATTAAATAATAATAATAAAAAAAATTATTCATCATTCTCACAGACTCCAACCTTACCTTCCAAACCATCACTTGGACAAATGCCATTTGTTATCTTTTCACGTTGTTGTGGAGAAATATGTATTAGTAGGTGTTAGTAGATCACACGCAATGATGAAAATAATTGGATATTGACGTTCATTGGTTCTCCAAAATTTAAGTACATCTAATTCTAATGTATCAGCTAAGTCTACCATTGTAAGCAATTCACGAATAAAACATTTAGCTAATTTCATCGATATTCCACCTACATTACATCGATGTACTTTGGTTGTAGGAAGAATAAGACATGCTAAGAATTTGTATTGTATTAGTGCTAATCATTGTTAATAATGATAATGTACGTTTAGATGTTGACAACGATACATTAGCATTAAGGTTGGTTCGAGTCTAACTTCCATACCTAATATTTGGACATATAATTTATACATTTCACTTAAAAGAACTCTACATGACAATATTACAGTACAAGACTTTTCGAAAGTTTGTTTTCTATTAGGTGATATGTAATAAATGTATGTTCTTAATTTTGTCGATCTGAATGCTAATATGTTTTAATTTATCTTAGACAATTAAATTAAATATATGATAAATACAATGATCGTGAAAAAGAAAACAACCAAAATAGAATTAAAATTTTGACATAATGTAGCAATTACCGATTTATTGATAGATGTATTGTCAAACATAAAATTACGAATTTTACTCTCATAACAATAATATTTAATAATACTCACTATAACATTGAATATATTATTATCTTACAAGGAGGTTTAATTAATTTAAAAAGTAATAATTATTTGAATAATGTTGTCTATCACTAGATGTGTTAGAGCACCATTTTATTTGATTACACTTTATTGGTTCAATTAAACGAGTTATGTGACTTTTCCATTTAAATGACTATTCATGTATTGACATCTAAACTGTGTTTAACACTAGTGGTAATAAATAACACCAATCTAATTCTTTTATAAATTACTCATACTTGATCTATTTTTTTTGTTAATACCCTCCCACAAGTCAAACTTAAAAGATATAACAATATCATATTTGTGTAAATAATGTATTAGCGACTTTTTTTTAATGAAAAATCAATTCAATCATAATGAATAATGTTTCTATTAACTAGAGTGTACCTTAGTTGAAAATATTAGCTTAGAGCATCTCTAGTCGTGATGTAAAAAGGATCTAAATTGGGATTTAGATCTAAATGGACAGATGCAAAGAAAACGAAAATTCATTTTTCACAAGAAATGTAAAAATAAAAATAATAATTAAAGGTACATCCACGAGGCAAAAAGTCGATTTAAATATTTTCATTGGAACAAATTTTGAATTTAAGGCCCGTTTGATTCTCATTATTTATCCATAAAAATGAAAAATATAACCGTTATTCATCACATCGATCCACCATTTTTTACTTTACATCTCTTCTGTGGGACCCATAACAACTATATTTTTAATTTTCATTCTACAAATAATGAGAATCAAACGAAACCTAAATTTATTGAGAAGTAAATGAGGATGCAAAAGTAATTTTTAAGATTAACAAATTATGCTCAATTTTACATCAACATTGGAGATACTCTTATGAATTTGGTGAACTGTTTGCTTTCCACTACGCTACACAATTGTTCAGCACTTACTACGAACTCGATCATTTTCTTGCAACATTTATTATTCGAATAGACCCATGTGTAAAATGTACTATAACTTTTATCGATAGAACCAAATTGGAGTTGAGTCTGTAAATGATTCATAGATCCATGTTCTGTCGAACATTTCTAATAATGTCTATTTAGGTAGGTAGTTTTGATACCCTTTTACTATGCCAGTCTTACTCTGTAGTACATGCACACTACTTTGGATCCTGACTCCACTAACTTGACTTGTGACCACCTTTTTGAAGTGTTTCTAACACTTGATAGTTTGTTACGTGCTTCATTGATCGGTCGCCCCTAATACATATTGTTCTTCTTCTACATCAATGTTATCCAAATTAATTGGAGCAATACACATCTTTCTCCCCCAAATCAACAAGAATTGGAATGTCATTAAGATTACTAAAATCATTATTGAACATAGGAGATACGATGTGATCTCCATTTTTGTGGTGTCAATTGTTTGTTGGAGTCGACATTACTAAACACAGCCTCTTGTTTGGGCTCTATTTTAATGAGATTTTGAAAAAAAAAAAATGTATATTGAAAAAGTAATTTTCTAATGAATGTATGGTTAAGAGTTCGCTTGACAATCGTTATTATATAAAAAAAAGTTTTGAATAATGATTTTTAAAAGAATATATGGTTAAAAAGTAGAGAATGCTTTTGGTATACGTATATAGAGGGTGTTTGGGAGTGATTTTTGGGGAAATAATTGATTTTTGAATAGTGATATGATGAGAAATGTGTGGTTGAAAAAGAAGGAGAAGTTATTGATGTGATAGAAAATATTATTTTATTGAAGAACGTGTGGTTGAAAATGAGAATTGATTTTGAAAATTTGTACCGAACAAGTCCATAATATTTTATTGTGTAAATGTATGTTTGAAAATTGTCTCGTAGAAAACCATAAAATAAATCAATATGTATCAACATGAATTAAAGATAAGGAACCATTTTAAATTTACGTGTAATATTATTTTATTAAAAAAATGTGTAAATAAAAATGAAAAAGTAGAAAAACGCATTAAGAGGCTATTTGTGCCCTTTTTTTTGCCCCCAAAATACATTTTGGAACAGTATTTTGATAAAAAATATGTAGTTAAAAAAATAAGAACGAGTTTTGAATTTGCGTGTAATATTATTTTATTGAAAAATGTCTGATTGAAAATAAGAAATAGAAAAATATATTTTAAAAATAATGAAAATCAAACAAGGACTAAATTAAAATAGAGCCCTAACAAGGGCTTGATATTCTCCAAATAGTTATCGTGATCCATTGCACTTCTAAAATCAACACACTAGGCCATTGATTGAGTTTCATTTTGGGGCGAAAAAATGTATTTTAGAATAATGCTTTTTGGAGAATACATAGTTAGAAATAATATATATATACATATACTTTTTATATTTATGCGTAAGGACATAGTTAAAAATGAAAAAAATTATGGAAAATGTGAATAATAATTTTGAAAATACATATATTATTAAAAATGAGTACAAAAAATAGATTGTGAAATAATCGGCTTAAATTCATCAATGACCACCCAACTTTATACTTAATTGATCCATGACCATTCAATTTGATTTTGTTTCATTATGACCACTAAACTTTATATTTAATGTTGCTATGATCACCCAAATTCATATAGGGTCCGTTTGATAGCAAGAGTGGAATTTGAGTGGAAAGAAGTTGAATTATTTGAAATTGTTTTACCGGGAATTGAATTAAAGGTGTTGATTGGTATAATTTTTCACTTTTATATTATAATACATTTGACTTTGTTTTTTTTTTTTTTATGCAATTTGCCAATTAAATGGATAAATTTTTTTACCATTGGGAACAAAATATGTTTAGATTGCTAAAAAAAAATTAATTTTTTTTTTTAATTTTTACGTTTGATTTTGTTTTGCATGGAATTTGTCAATTAAAGGAATAAATTTTTTTTTTTACACTTTATCTTAGAATTTGTTTCTATTGTTAAAAAAAAAAAAAAAAAAAAAAAAGGAAAACCAGTTCTTACCATATAGCAAGTCATTGAATTCCACAGAATCACACTTCAAGTGGTTGTACCTTGGAATTGGTTTCCGAAAAAAAACGCCATCAAACAGCGCAAAAGTGGAATCTGGAAAAAATTTCCCCTATCAAACAGAGCCATAATATTTCATTATGGTCACCAAAATAATTTAAAAAACAAAATTAAAATAAAAACTTATCTTAAAAAAATAAAATAAAACATATTTTCAAAAACGTTGCTTAAAAAAATAAAATAAAATAAAAACTAATTAGAAAAATAAAATAAAAACTTAGTCCCTGTTTGATACATATTATAATTTTCATTTTCATTCTTCTACTCATTTTCAACAACACATTATTCAATAAAATAATATTTTTCTTCACATCAATAACTTTTTTTTTTTTTTTTAACCATATATTCACCAGCACATCAACCAAAAATATGCATTATTTCCAAAATAACGTGTATCAAACATGGACTTATTTAAAAAACGTTTTAAAAATAAAATAAAAACCTATTTAAAAAAAGTTACTAGAAAAATAATATAAAATAAAAAGTTCCTTAAAAAAAATAAAATAATAAAAACTTATTTTTAAAAAATACTTAGAATAATAAAATAAAATAAAAACTATTTTAAAATAAATATTTTATTTATTTTATATATGTAATACAAAGTTACCGTTTTAATCCTTTTAAAATTAGTGAAAATTATGAAAAGAAAATTGATGATCATGGTGAAATGTTATATGAAATTATATAAAATTGGATGATCATAGTGACACTAAATATTAAGTTGAATGACCATGGTGATATTAAGAGCTCGTTTCAGTTAGATTAAAATCAGATTTTAGTTAAGTCAAAGTCAAACAATCAATATTAATCACATCTTTCATAAATCCCACAACTTTTAATCACACATTTTAAATTTTTTTTAATCATAATCTACTAAAAAAATTTAATTTTAATTTCCACCAAATAACTTCTAAAAGTTGGGTGACATTGATGAATTTAATCTGAAATAATCAAAATCAGACCAGGAGCCCATTTAATATCCATTTTTCATCCATAAAAATGAAAAATATGATCGTTATCAATCATATCTAGTCACTATTTTTAAATTTTTATCTTTTGTATGAGATTCATAACGATTATATTTTTCATTCTCATTCTACAATAAATGAGAATCAAACGAGCCCCAGGACAAAATTTCCACCTGTGATCCTTTTCCCCAAGCCCAAACAATTTACCATCTTCCGTTCCAAACACCCCCCTAACACACGAATCCCCACATACTGCTTTTCCTTTCTTCGCTTCGATTCCAACGCTCAATTCCAAATTCGAATTTCAAATTCTCACACCAAGCAAGCGGGTCGCAACTCTATTGCACCACCAGTAATCAGAAATGGCGGAGGGGAAAAAGCAGCAGCCATTAAGCCTCAATCAACTCCATAATCGAATCCTTTTAGATCTCTCCGCTTCTCACACTAAGAACAAGCCTGTTCCCCGCACTTCCTCTTCTTCATTCCCTGGTATTTTGTACACACTGGCTTACATTTATTCGCATTTCTGTTGATATTTCTCGTGTTCTTATCTTGTATTCTTATCTATTAATTGTTTCTTCTGTTTTTACATTTCAGGAAAAATCGAAGTGGATGATAGTGCTCAATCAACTGAAAACGACGACGTTCCTGGATTCTCTGGGATTATCAATTTCGGTTCCGATTCTCTCCCTACTCCTGCTCTTTCTACTGGTAAGGTTTTTTCTTTTTTCCTGAAATAAGAAAATAAATCAGAATAAATGATGTTCATCGTATGTTTATGGGTTTTATATGCAGCATGTATTTTGCATTGATTGTGTTTGGAAAGTTGTAGTGAAGGATGAAGAATCCGAGTTGAAACTCAAGGACTCCTCAGTGAACGAACATGAAGACGTACCAAATATGTTCGCGGGCATTGTTTTGTCAGATTCCCCATCTCCCGCTCTTGGTATATTATGCGCTTATCTGTAAATTTTTGGGTTTATTACAGTATACTTCATGTCGGTTGACTGAATTTTCATAAATACAGAAAGGGAAGCAGATAAACAATCAAAGATATACGTAAAAACTTCTGCAGGAAGCAGCAACTCTAATTTTTATCCTTCAATTGGTACTCTCTCCCCGTGTGTGTGTGTGTGTGTGTGTTATTACTAAATTCAGTTTACTCTCCCTCTTTTATGAGTATATGAATTGGGGTTTAATTTTGCCACATGAGAGGTATTAATCTAATAGTTTCATAGGTGAAATGGAAGTAGAGGAAAAAGTACAAAGTAGCAAGGTTTGTCAAAAATATGACAATGCTTTGGAGAGCAATCCTACTTTTTTTGACGTTACTGATAATCATTCTAAGCTTCCAGGTACGGAATTTTTATAATTCTCTTCTTTTATGTGTTAGTTGATTATAATACTGTAAAAACAGACGAGGTTTTATAGTTCTGTATGTATAAATTTCTTTCTTTTCATTTTTAAAATATAAGTTAATGTTTTCACAATTGGTAGAATTTGAATTAACCCCTGCAATTTGAAAAATAGCAAAATCTGAAAAGAAATGCATCTGAGTGAAATTCTTCTATTTCAGGCAACTCTGATGTTGATTCCAGTCTTCCAGGTAGTACCGAATCTTCCTGAATCCATCACATCCAAAACTTACAATGCAATATCTTTTGATATTATTGTGAATCTTATCATCGAGTTTGTGGATTATTAAATAAATTGCAGAAGATCAAAAACAAATGAAGGTGAAGATAAAAGGAAGGCGCCGGCTTTGCAAAATTTCAAAGAGCGAAAACAATAATTATGAAGGAAAAACTTTAATTGAAAAGGAAGAACCTGCATTCACTAGGATTTCGGATTTTGATTCGCCTCCTCCGGTGAAAACAGCATTTAAGAGCACTGGAAATGAAATTAGGGATATTCTAAATGATTTGAGCTCAAGGCTTGAGCTTCTTTCTGTAGAGAAGAAAAGTGTTCAGAGGAAAGGAGATTTGATTGAGGATTTTAAGGATTCAGTGAGGACATCATATAATATGGATGCAAAAGAGGAAATCCCAGAATATAGGAGAGCTGATACTTTCTTCTCACAGTCTTCCAATTCCTCATCGGGTTCAAGTAAGGAGTCGAAGACTGGATATTCTGTTGTGAATGAATGCCAAAAGAAAAATTGTTTGGGTACTGATTCTGATGATGGTGATTTTGTTTCTAAAGTCAACGGAGCCAAGAATCATGTAGAAGGGCTGAAGACGAATGAATTCATGAGGGTGGGTGTGAAGTCCGTATCTGTAAACCAATCTCTCGCTTGCAATTTCAAAAGAGCAGAGGACGGTGATAGTGATTGTGTGGTTTTGAGTGAAGGGAACAATGCCAAACAAGCAGATCTGAGGCAAGGGAAGTTTGTTCAGGTTTCTGATGATAAATCTGAGGAAGTTAATATATTGGATGATCGTGTGGATGACTTCATTTTGAGTGGTTTGAAGGGTACTTACAGGTTGCCTAGTAAAATTGCAAAAATGCTGTATCCTCATCAGCGCGATGGTCTGAAATGGCTTTGGTCCCTTCATTGTAAGGGCAAGGGCGGTATCTTGGGTGATGATATGGGCCTTGGAAAGACAATGCAGGTAGAAAAAAACTTCTAATTTGGATTATGGATTTGATTTTTTTTATTAATCAAGATAATTGTGTGGATAATTGATCTTTCTAGTCCTATTCTATTTTCAGATTTGTAGCTTTCTAGCTGGATTGTTTGGTTCTACTTTGATTAAGAGAGTGTTGGTTGTTGCACCAAAAACACTTTTACCCCATTGGATCAATGAGTTATCAGCTGTAGGGTTATCTGGGAAGACGAGAGAGTATGTTTATTGTGGTTTCTTTTTATTTCTATTGAACTCGCTATCCGAAACAATATTTGAGCTCTAATTATCCTCCAACTTTCTCTCTTGCAGATATTTTGCAACTTGTCAGAAAACTCGACATTATGAGCTCCAATATGTACTTCAGGTCTTTTTTCCCTTACACTTCAGGCTCTATATACAATATAAAAGAGAAGGAGACTGCATGTTACCTCACTTTAGTAACTTGTTACTGTTTAACTGAAGGCAGTGTTGGTTTGTAGCTCATAATCTTTTTACTCATTTAAATAAGTAGTTCTGACAAGCAGATGCACTGTTTGTGCTCAAGTAAACTCAACACAGGCAAAAGTGCAATAAGTTGTTGAGTTTTATATGATTACTTGTCTTTGTTATGAATTTTACTTGATTTCAGCTCAAATGCTCTCTTCCTTATTCATTTGAAACACGTTATCTTGAAATAACTGAATAACTATTATTGTTATGTGGAACTTATGAAATTCATATGAAGTTTTATTTTAAATTCCATGCCAGATTTGGCAGTGAGCATTTTTTCTTTTGGTGAAATTAGTGGAATGGATTTAGATACCCTTTTAAGTATTTCTCTGTGGTTCTGTGTTTTGACAAGCTAGATGTTTCTGTCTTCTTTCTCACAGGACAAAGGTGTTCTTCTAACAACTTATGATATTGTGCGAAATAATACAAAACCCTTATGTGGAGATTGCAATTACCTAGATGATGGAGCTGAAGATGAGATGACATGGGATTATATGATTCTCGATGAAGTATTCTTTTTGTCACTTTTTTTCTTCTTGAAAGTGTAGCCACTCTCTATTTCCTAAGTTTTAAATTTAATATTTTTTTCAAAATTTTAGGGCCATCTTATAAAGAATCCTAGTACTCAAAGGGCTAAAAGTTTGCTCCAGATACCTTGTGCTCAGCGTATCATCATTAGTGGCACACCACTTCAGAACAATCTTAAGGTAGTTTTCCCTGTCCTTTTAAGGTTTTTTAGGTATTCTAATTGATTTCAATATGTCCTTTGTTAACGGTTAACACAAGTAAATGACATGATGTTATTGTATTGTTTCTGTTCTGTAATCCAAAACAATCCAAAACAGGAATTATGGGCCTTATTTAACTTCTGCTGTCCGGAGCTGCTAGGTGACAAGAAATGGTAATATGGCTCCCCAGATTCTGATTGAGTTATTTTTTGAGTTGCTGTCTTCGTAAATTAATTTTTTTTCTCCTATTAATTGTTTCTCATAGGTTTAAGGAGAAATATGAGCACTATATCAATCGAGGAAATGAAAAAAATGCCTCTGATAGGGAAAAACGAATCGGTTCGACAGTTGCGAAGGTGATAATTTGGTCCACAAGTTTGAATTATTATTATTTTTTCCATTTTTTGGGAGGACGTGAAATTTGTTTGAATTTGTATGTTCGTTGGACCATAGAATCAAATTAATTTGCTTTCCTTTGAAACCTTTGTCTATGTGGTTCTTGTTGCTTCTGCTTTAGCTTTTATATGGGCCATCATGCAAACAGTACATGGATTTGTCATAAATATCTTTTGGGTTTGCTTTTTGGTGGAGTAGATAGCAATTATACTCGGAAGTGACAGTTAGTGTCTATAGGCTTCAAACTTGTGACAACTGATACTATGAAATGGTCTCTTCGTATGATTGTCACTATAATGTGTCATGCCCTTGTAGTTTCAGGCCAGATTGCACATTCTAAAAATATTGCACATTCTTGTTTAATTAATCAATATATTCTTGTGGTGATTTTTGATGTAGGAATATTCTTCTGTATACGTACTATCAGGAGTATTAATATATTGCTAGAGTCCAATATTCATAGATTGTCACCTGGAGCTGCTTCTGTTCAACAGCCTGTATTAGTAAAACCATACTATACATTATCATTGCAAATGGATCTCTTCCTGTCTTGTCTTCTATTTTGTTATAGTTTGAGATTTTCATACGAAGTCTGAAGCTCAAGATATTGGTGTTGATTGGAATCGAGCTGTTTAATATGTGTGAGAATTAAGCGTTGATGTCTTAAATCACGTCTTCATTATGGAAAGTGCTCGAATGGAATACATCGCCAATTATCTGGATATATAAATCTGAGTTGTTAGGATAATAATTTGTATCTTAAAAGAAGTTTAATTCTAGCATTTGCTTTATGGATATTAATTGAACTAACTGATTTGAACATATGAATTTCTCTTAGTTAAACTTTATTTTCTGGTTAGTGTTGTGACATGATTATTGCACCCATTTTGTAATCACTTGGTTGGGGCTTACTCAATTTTCTGAATGTCCAGTTTGCAATCTAGTAAAATCCCATCCTTTTAGCCTATATTAGATGTACGATTCCTTGTCACTATTTGGTAGCATGTTATCTTAATAGGAATTAAGAGAATGCATTCAACCATATTTTTTGAGACGTATGAAGAGTGAAGTATTTCGCGATGATACAACACTTTCCAAGAAGAATGAGATTATTGTCTGGTTGCGATTAACTGGATTGCAGGTACATGTTCCTAATTCTACTTCATGCTATCTATCAAGAAAATTCTTGTTTTCGATAAGATATTTGAGTAAATATTTTATGGTGATGTGTCTTTTCCTTGATTTAGCGTCAACTTTATGAAGCTTTCTTAAAGAGTGAGATTGTTATCTCAGCCTGCGATGGGTCACCTCTTGCTGCTCTCACGGTAATATGCTCTCTGGAGTTACTTTTTTCCTTTTGGTTTAACTTCATTTTTTCTCCATCTCTGTGTTCTTGAAGGTTCTTTTTGACATCGTCGAAATTTTATGGGATAATATATGCTTTTTCCTGCTATAATTAAACTGTCTCCAGCACAGTTTAATGTCTGATATGTGTTTGAAATTGAAACTCTTGTTACAAGATTTGCCAATTTTTTCAAGCACAATTCTTAACTTGCAAAGACATGTTTCCAAAGTGTTTGGATACAATTTTGTGGGTAATTGGCTATTCTTTATAACCTTTTTTTTAAAAGGAAATAAAATGAACATGAGACTCTAAAAAGTTGGACACCTTATAAAAAAGAACTTCAGGTCAAATTTGTTTCATGTCTAGTGCATACACTTTTTGATATATTAGTAATATTATTTTGTTGACCATGATGATACATGGCGTGTGGTAGTTCTTAAGATTTTAGTGGCTTTAGATCTTCCACATGTTACAATAATTCCCACATAGTTGTGAACAAGGATTCATTTGGTCAACCCCAAATTTTTAGGGAAAAGACTTCTAGTAACCACTCCTAAAATATATAATATTTACTTACAATATACAAAATCAAAATCTGAGCTTAAAAAAGTAATTACTTGTTTTCTCTCCATGTCCTATGGATCCGGGCAGAGGCACGAGCACCACACAAGTTATTTTTGAAAAGTGGGACAAGGCTATCATGTCAGTCTTTTTAGTTTCCACAAAAACTGCATCTTAGAACTTTGGGACATGAAAGTTATAAGCATTATGACAATAAAATTTCGTTTCATGATGTGTTTGATCGGCTTCATATCCATGCTTCCTTTGTTTCTACATACTCAATTTTTTTATTGGTTTCATCGATTTGGTTATCTTTACCCATTACCTTCTCAAACCTGGTAATTTAAATTGTTATGCCTTTTGGGATGCAGATCCTTAAAAAAATTTGTGATCATCCACTTCTACTAACAAAAAGAGCTGCTGAAGAGGTTTTGGAAGGGATGGATTCGATGGTAGGCCAGGAAGATCATGGTGTGGCTGAGAAATTGGCAATGCATATAGCAGATGTTGCTGATAAATTTGACTTTATAGAGAAGCACGATGTCTCTTGCAAAATATCATTCATCCTATCTTTATTGGTTAGGACTTCACGTATCAACTGTTGATTAATCTACTTGTGTGAATACATATAATTTGCCATCTTGTATATGATTTGTTACAGGGTGATTTACTTCCAAAGGGACACAAGGTGCTTATTTTTTCACAAACACGGAAGATGCTTAATCTGATTCAGGTTAGTTTCAAATAGTTGGTTATATGTTCCAGTACTGAGACTAAATTTCTGCAGAAGAAAATAGCTGAATGGAACCTTTAGCTTGATCATTAAAAAGGAACCAAGGATGTAGCTAATGACTTGGACATATTTCCTTTTATTTGAAAGGCGGGGTAGAGTGTTGGGTAGCGTTTCATAGAGTATTGGATTTGACAATTTGTAGTTCATGCTTCCTGGAATTTGGCGGACAAGCTTTTTGTTACATATAGGCTGTAAATAAGCATTCTTCAGTGTCACTTATCTTTTTGTTCTGAAGTGTCAATGGATTTGGTATTCAGCCTATGAAGTTTCCTTTCTTCCTCCTCTGTAATGCTCTATTGTAAGGGTGATGTTACTAGCATAGTTTTTAAAAATATTGTAACTCTGAATAGATGTCATTCTAGATCAAGCTTTGAATTAGAGGGAATTTTGAAGTTGGAGATTCTCCCCCTGGTTCAACCCAATGAAATCACCTTATAAAAATTTAAAATGAAGCGGCAAGGAATTTTCTTATGCATGAGATAGTTTGATTTCTTATTGTTCTAGAAGTTGGACGTGGAAAGTAGAAATTGGACTTGACATTTGAACCACATAGTACAATTTAAGCCTCTGGTATTGTCAATGGTTATATTCAAGTTTACAGCTTAGCATTAAGATTTTGTAAATATGAACCTAAGAAATATATTACTAGTTTGTTTATATTAAGGGTGAATGGTTTTGGTTTTTGCTCCATTTTGTCTTAGATTGAATTTTTTTCCATTAAAGGTCTTAGCCGGTGTACAATGTGGAGATGTTCACATGCACTTAGAATATACTGAATAATACTTAAAGACTCGATGCCTCTCAATATGAGAGGTTCTCTCATTATATAGAACCAAATCAAAACTAAATATGGTAACTATTAATTACAATATTCATTAATGGTAACCTATAAAGATTGATAATTTATATTCTTTCTTTATATTCCACTTACACCCTCCCTCAAATTGATGCTGGTGAACGCATCAATTTGCAATTATGAACTTGCTGCGCTGTTGAGTCACCGTATTTGTAGAACTCAGAAACCAAGAACTCAACCTTGCTCAACTTCAAACCCAAGAATCGAGTCAAAATCCGATATGATTCCCGGCAAAGAATCAATGTCCGACCAGAAACTAATGACGCTAACAAATCGTCCCCAAAACATCGAATGCTCGCACCACACTTGATGCACAAAAGAGTCGTACGTTGACAAAAAAAAAAAAAAAACTATGTCTACCGTCGACTATCAAAAGATTGATAATTTATATTTTTTCCTTATATTCCACTGATAGCAGTTTACATTACTTTTCCGTTATTTGAATTTGACATTGAACTTTATATATTTTTGTCTAATTTATTATCGTCCCTCTTTCTTTTACCCTATAATGTGTTTTAGATTGTTCCCTTGATTTGGGATGTTTATTGATAATTCTTTGACCATATTTCTTACTCAGGAATCCCTAATGTCCAGTGACTACAAGTTCTTGCGGATAGATGGTACCACAAAAGCCAGCGATAGAGCGGCGATCGTCAAGGTTTGCTTCTGGATAGAATTATCAGTATTCGTATGAAATTCCAATATCTATTTCTCACTTGTCATTTATTTTTCAGGATTTCCAGGAGGGCCCTGGAGCTCCAATCTTTCTCTTAACTTCCCAAGTTGGTGGATTGGGGCTTACACTCACAAAAGCAGATCGTGTGATTGTGGTTGATCCAGCATGGAATCCAAGGTGCTTGTTTGGAAAAAAAGTGATTCTTACAGCCTCTAGTTTTTCATTTAATTTCTAAGAGAATCTGTATTTCTTTCTTTACTTGAAGTTAAATATTTGTTTCAGCCATCGAATTAGAGTATTTTACAATTTACAGACTGATTATTGCCTTTTTAGACTGTCATTTTCCTCTCTATTCACTTACGTATCCACAGTTGTATAGTTTTTAATCTTTGAGAAAAACAATTTGAGAAAAAGATGACGGAAAGCGTATATGAAACGAAAAGCTCTTTGCAAATGTCCTTGTATGCGCGATGCTTGTGAAGATATAAAGAATATTGGACTGAATTTTAACACGTAGACAACCTTTCTCCATAGATTTTGTTGCTATTGTACTACATGTTATTGACTTCATTTGCAACTTCAACAGCATGGACAATCAAAGTGTTGATCGTGCATATAGGATTGGGCAAAAGAAGGATGTAATTGTATACAGATTAATGACGTGCAGCACTGTTGAAGAGAAAATTTATAGAAAGCAGGTTAAACAATTTGTCTTGTTATATTATATTATTTGTGCCATAATTTTTCATTTTATAATAACTGTAGAGACTGAGGCTAGGTTTACTTCTATTTAAACCTTTTCCCTCTTGGCATTTACATTACAAGTCTTGTTCAATTATGAGTATTGGTCTTTCTTGTTATAATCGTGCCCTGGTGACGGGGTTTCTTTTAGAAAAGGGGGCACTACCTGCTGTAGCCTTTTTTCCTGTGCCATGAGGTAGTTGACAATTGAATCCGATTTGGCCATAGTTTTCATATCCTGCATCTTGAGAACAGTGATATGATTGATGATGAAGAAATGGAATTCTTGGTCATTTTTCGGCCTTAAATTCATCATTTTTTAAAACCTAAATTTCTAAATTTTGTTCAGTTTTATTATTTTCAAATTCATTATCCAGGTATTCAAAGGAGGGCTGTTTAAAAGTGCAACTGAACATAAAGAGCAGATACGGTATTTCAGTCAGCAGGTATTTGCTTGAAATGGAATGTTTACAATTCTTCATTTCATTTTGATTTGGCCAAAATTGATGTACACTTTCTAAGTAAGATATTCTCTTTTACAATCAATACCAGTCTTTTTCAACCACTGTGGCACTGCCTAAATTTTTGACACCTTATATGTTACATCATGAAGGAAAATAGAAAATTCACGTGATCTATGTCATAATGACATAACTTTTTGTTATTCTATTCATATATGTACATGCATATCGGGCAAGGTTGCTAGCTGGAAAACTACATGATCATACAACTTTATGCTTCTGTAAATAATTGTTCCAAGCCAAACCGATTCCTGCAATCTTAGATGGAGAATGTTAGTTTTTTTCATGCATAGCACATTATCTGAGGCTGATATCGTCTTTAACTATTTAGGATCTGCGAGATCTTTTCAGCCTTCCCAAACAGGGATTTGATATTTCTCTGACTCAACAGCAGTTGCATGAAGAGCATGATCAGCAACACACAATGTAATACAATTATTTTTTCTGGTTTTTGAACTTGCAAGATATTCATTTAACTGAAGTTTTTGATTTGAGATCTTTATTTTTGAAGCACTTCAAAGCTTCATTTTTCAGTTTGAGATATAGTAAGAATTAAAAAGGATTTAAAGTAAATTATTCAACGCCTAAATATTACACCATAGGATTGGTGTTAGGTTATATGTCAAGACTTACAATAGTCCACTGATTTCACATGCTTTCTGTGGCTATTGTCAAAGAGTCATTTGATACAAGGCATTTCCTTGCTTAATTTTCCGTATTGATTCCAACTTTTATTGTCTTCATCTAGGGAAGAGTCTGTCAGAGCCCATGTAGAGTTCCTTCAAACTCTAAATATTGCCGGTGTTAGCCAGCATAGTTTACTCTTCTCCAAGACAGCACCAGTACCTGATGTTCAGGTAGAGGAGGAAGTAAAAAGGTGATTGTTGTTTTTCTACCCCCGTATGTTGGCATGCTGTAATCTTTCAAACTGCAACTATGATGTCTTGGCCTGCAGTAAGGCAGAGTAACATGATGGGGAACATTATGTCTTCTTCTGCACTGCCTCTCTCCCCTTGTGAAGATTTCACCACTTGCATTTGGCCTAAAACACATCAAGTCAACATCACCTTACATAATTTTTTCTTCTTTGTTCCCGTGTATTGGATACAGGGTAAGAGGTAGTACGTTCACCAGCCATTCATCCTCTCATTCATCGCATGAATACAATGTTGATGGGTATGCTTCCAGGAACTGTTTTTAATGTGATTGGTTTTACCTTCAATCTCAATCTTTATTTTCTCATATAATGTAAATATCATTTATATTTGCAGAGCGAATTACGCGTTTAAGCCTAAGGACGTCCATAAGGTCCAGAAATTTTTTGCTCCTGCTGCAAATGAACCTTCAGAAACTGAAATCACAGAAAGAATTCATCGCTTATCTCAGATGCTTGCCAATAAGGTATCTTCTTCGCTGGTCTCTAAGCACCTGCGGGAATCATGATTTTTCTCTCAACCCATATTTGTTTTTCAATCAAAGAGAATCCAGTGAAGCAACTTGTGATTGTTTTCAGATTCTAAACTAAAATTGGTAAATATGTACTGTTGTATATGAATTTAGTAACTTCTAATTATTGAAAAGTGCAACTGAGGGGTACTGGAATGTGATGTTACATCATGTTAACCTACAGGTTCATTTTGTGCAGAATATATCGAAGCATGTGACATGAACATGAATTTGGGAATTCATAAATGTATATTGAAATGCATCAAATATCAAAGGTTCCACCAGATGATGATACTATGAACCCCAAAAGCGGAAAAAAATCACTTCCCCTAAAATGCTTCATGAACATTGAATTGGAAATTAATCTGTAACAATGTCTGATATCCTAATCAGACAAGTTATTGCGTGCTGAATCAATGACCCAGTTGCATTTTAGATGGAGTGGGAATATAATGTTCAAGTTTGACAGCTGAAGATTATTTGACACTACGTAGATGGCCTAATATGGAATTCTTTTCGTGTAGCTTGTTTAGCTTCCTCGTATTTTCAATTAAAATCATTGGGCATTGTTTAAATAGTATGAAGCATCTTCTGGGAAATAAGTTCGGTTCTGCCTCTTAGTTTGAAGTTACCATTCAGGATTTGTCTGATTAATTGATGAAAATTATTTTGGTTGCTGCTTTTTGGTCTATTTTATCGGTTTTCTGGTTCTTCCACAATTTTGCTGCCATTAAGTATACCCATTCTTATATTTCCTTGTTGATTGGTTTTGCAGGTTGCTGTCTCTAAATTACCGGATAAAGGAGAGAAGATACATAAGCAAATAGCAGAATTGAGACTTCAACTTGATCAGCTACGAATGGCAAAGCGAAGCAAGGATGTAATTGACTTGGATACTATTACAACTGGATTCCAAAAGGTAGTAAATGTGTAGTTTAAGAAATTATTTATCAAATTTTGTCACATGCAAATTGTAAATAGTTCTTCAGCATTGCCATGAACTGCAATCATTTAAGTATGATTTACATGGCATCGGATTTTCTATATTGCATGTTTGGGACCCGATGATTCATCTGCTCATTGCTTGGGAAGAACCCTTATTGTTATCTCCTATTTGTTTTGATTTTCAATTGCAAAATTTACAAAAAATAGCATTCATTCAAGTCAAAATATGATTGTTGTGATCTCTGTGAACTTTCACCATTAGACATAACTTGGTGATAATTTGTAACACAGTAGAGATACGAGATTTTTTCACGTAGTATTCTATTTCTTCCTGTCACTGTGTTGGATCTTTTTCTTTTTTCTTTTTCCTTTCTATTTGGCCAAATTGTACTACACACGTTGAGTCGTATATTTATATTAGAGAATAATTCACAGAATCTTGGCAGCATTTGTATGGTGCTTTTTCTGTCATTTTTGGGTTCAAAACTAATGAAAATTTGTTAAGTGTTGATCCGTAAAAATTCAGTAAAATATTTCTTGTACCCGTAGCATAATTATTTATTTTAGCGCAATTGATTCGCAACTAACACGTGTTCCTTGAAGTCTAAAAGAACTTTTTCGCATTTGGATGAAAACCAATTAGTAGAGCTAAGGGTCTGTTTGAGCCACATTCTCATTCTTCTATTCATTTTCAATCACATATTTTTCAATAAAATAATATTTTCTATTACATCAATAATATTTTCTTATTTTTCAATCACAGATTTCTCATCACATCAACAATAAAAATGCATATTTACTTTAAAAATGTGCACCAAATAGTGTGTTTAATGAAGATTATTGGGTGAAAAAATGTATTTTAAATAGTGATATGATGAGAAATGTCTGGTGGAAAAAGAAGGAAAAGTTATTGGTGTGATAAAAAATATTATTTTATTGAGAATGTGTGATTGAAAATGAGTAGAAGAATGAGAATGAATGTGGCCCAAACGGGCTCTAAATAAATTTGAGCAGTTTTTTTTTGTTTTGTTTTTTTTGTTTTTTTTGTTTTAAGTTCAAAGTGTTAGGTAGATTAATGTAACAATTAAAATGAAACAAGATTAATGGATATTAAGTGCTTGTTTGAAAAATTTTTATAAAGTAACTAAAATGATTGAGGTCAAGAGCAAATGTTGGGGCTCATTTTTGTGGTGAAAATTTTGATTTTCGGATTGTTGTAGTGGGTTCTAAAGCAGAAGACAACAAGTGAAACAAACATTAAGAATCACAAAGACTCACTTTTCACTTAGAAAACAATAAGAAATCGTCAAATTGGAAGTTGAAGACGAATAGAATGAGCACGACACAGTGAGGATTCGAGAAGACAGCAAAGAGTGCACTAGCCAATCTTGAATTTAGAATTGGTAGCTTTTTTCGTGGGAATGTCTATTTGCTCCACTTGTGTCAAAGATTTGATTTGGAGATAATTTGAGTGGCATTTTGATAATTTTTGCTTGGAAGGATACATTTGACATATTACATCCTACATTATCTACTTCAACATGAACTTTATAGGCTTCTATTTTTATATTTCTAATGTTAGCATGCTTTTCTATCAAAATCTTATAGAAATGTTCCAAAAAGCCACACCAAAAATAACTTTTTAATTATATATTTCATCATCTTTTATTATTCCCTCCATCTCATTTATATAGATTGATTTTGTTTTTGCACGGATTAAGAAATTTCATTTAATGTTATTGAAAAAGTAATTTTTTTTTGTCTAAAACCTTCTCAGTTTGCCCGTATTTAATTATCAACAATTAATAATAAATTCTTATTGATAGCAGTAAAGAAATTGAATGATTGGTTATAATTGAATAAATTAAGTAAGGGTATATTAGTAAATGAATAGAACAAAACATTCTTAATAAAGGAATATGACTATATAATTGAGACAACAACAAAAAAAGAAAAGGAAAGGAAAGTCAGCCTATATAAATTGGAAGGAGAGAGTATAATATACTAAAATTTTTTATTAAAAGTGTGGTCAGACGAATCCTAAGTTAAAATTTTTAATTTGATCAACCTAATGTAAATTAGATGTAAGGGTAGAGATATTAATATATTGAAGAAAATGATGAAAAAGAAATCAATGCAATGAACATAAAATATTGACGTTCTTGCAAAATACGAGGAGTGTCTATTATATTATTAAAAGTGGAATAAAATTAAATACGAAGACAATCATGCAATTATCACTTTACTAAGAACTCATTTTTGATCCTATGTAAGCAACATTTCAATTACATAAGAACTAAAGGAAACTTTAGTTCACTGAACTTTGATTATGGAACTTTTGCACAAGAGAAGCCAAATATTCTTAAACGATGGATTACTTTTGAAGCACAAGAGAGTGAGGATTATTTATTTTTTGTTGTGGCCATTTTTTTTTCGATCGTTGCCTTCTTGATTTTTCGAATGAAGATATGAGAATTTGTTGATAAACTCAATAATTAAGGAATAGAGCTTTGATGATAATAAAATTTTAATTTTTTTTTATGATGCCTACATCGTGGCTGAATTTTGTAGGTATTTGGTGCAATTATCCATGATAAGCAATACATTTCTATTCAAATGGCTAGCGAGCCACTTAAGGCATTCCATGTAAAATAAAGATGTCATCCATGCATTTGAGTTCGCTCGATACTTGCGGTTGAGATTATTTTGGTTAACTTTCTTAAAGAAACTTAACGATGATCCAAGTGGAAGAATGTAAAAGTCATCATAATTGAAATAAATAACGGTTGTAATTCTCTCTTCGTTTTACTTTTGGCCCTTCAACTACTTTGTTGCAAGAGAGTTATCAGCTTGCTTGCAATAAAATAAGCCTCTTTCATCCATATTATAAATGTCCTCCCAAGCCAATTTGTTTAATTCCTCTGTTAAATGTGGCAAAATAGCTTCAATTTTCTCCATATCAATTGAACTACTCTCCCCAAAATGACGAAATGAATGAATTGCATGTCGTTGCTTGAAATTTTCTAACCATCTATTTAAAATTCAAACGAGGTAGCTTTGGGATAGCGTTGTCTTAATTATACTCTCTTTCGACGACACACCCTTTATATTGACATGCTCTTGATGGCATACTAATCATTCATAGATGATAGACTCCATTGCTAGGTACTTTACCATCTTTTGAGCTTTTTGCATTTGGTTCAACAATACTCCTTGAAAGAGGTCAGTTGATCGTTTGAGTGTCTTAGATATTGTTGCTTGTGATACATTAAGACCATGAGTATTTAACCACTTCACATGATGTTTTTGCTTCCAATTAGGGTTTTATTATTTCATTTTGCACAGCTCAACATGAATAGTTTCAGTTGGTTGAGTTTGTGTATTCAATTTGGGTGGCATGATAGATTTGCTAGAGGAAGAAGGAAATGTATCACTTGAATTGGTTGAGGATTGCATGAATTATATACAATATATTTGAGAATATAAAGTTTAAGTCTTTTAAGACAACTTTTGCATATTTTCAATACTACATGGAGACATTAAGGGTCCGTTTGATAGCAAAGGTGGAAAGACAAACATTTTTCATGTAAGTTGTAAAATAAAAAACCACCTAAACCATAAGAAAATATTTTCCATGAAATTTGTTGAAAATAAACTTAAAGTGGTTGTACTTTGAAAAATATTTTTCATTTTCCACGTTGCAATCAAACGGCCAAAGTGAAAAATATTTTCCTCGAATGTAACATTTTCCATGGCAAATGTGCCAATCTAGTTTTTGGAAAGAGCAAATTGCACTCCATGTCAATTTTTGGATTGACAATTACAAAAATGTCACCTTAAGAATTTTGACAAAAATATCACTTTTGAACTTTTTTATATACCTTGCATATTTTTCATTAATTTTTTATTTGACTTGTTGGAAAGGTTGTATCGAAATGTTGAAAACACCACACCAAACCCACCCTAACCCCCCACCCCACACCCCACACCCATGTACTAAACCCACAACCAACCCCCATTGTTTAAAAAAAAACCTTAAACCATGCCACTCCCATGATCGATAAAATGTCCCACCCCACAGTAACCATTCCTCATTTCCACTTCTTTTTCAAGTGGTTGATTTTTCCTTTTATAGTATGTATCGAAATTGACAAAGGCGTATCCCTAAAAGTAACTTCAGTAAGAAATTGACTCGATTTTCTTCTCATTTTTAACACAATGTATGTTCATCTCCCATTGTTCCATTAACTAAGGTTTGCGATTTTTGAATTTTTTTCAATATTATTAAAAATAATGTTGGATTTTGGGCCAAAAAAAAATATTTTTTAGGAAGTTATATTTTTGTCTCTAATATAGGTGGAGGGTTTGCCTCGAAATTAGAGTATACATATCCATCCTGGTTTATTTAATCATGAATTAAATCATTGTAGGTTTAGCAATATAGGTTGAATTTGTGGATTGATATGTTCAATTTATTGCAATGTGGTTCAATTGGTTGATTCATAGCTTAAGTAACTTGGTTCATTCATGATCATTATATAGTTCATTATATGTTCCATCCTATAGTTGATCCAATTTGTTGCAATGTGGTTCATTCTTTGGTCACTGTGGATTAGAAAATCTGATTCATTTTTGCACCTTGGGAGTTTCTTTAAAGTACAGACGGAACATCTGTCGAGAAAATCAGTCATTCTCAACAATGGTTACTGGATTTCTCAATAGTTTGAATGAATTACTCGACAATTACAATAAAATAAAAATGCGTTTAAGTTGATTCACTATGTGTTATACGAATTCATTACTTGTTAAATCATTCTCGAACATTGAAATTTGTTAATGTTAATGGAGTTGTAGATGAATTTTGAACTCCCTACACTAAGAGTGGCTGGAAGAGATGGAAGACTAATACGCAATAGAACTTCATTGACTAGGACAACTATTTGTTGCTTTTGGACTTATAATTTGTCGTCTTATTTTGAGGTTATATCATGATGTGTACGTCAAACAAATTATTTTTATGTCTGTTTAGTTCATGTTCATGTTCATGTGTAAAAAATTAGTTTTTATTGTGTAGCAAGTCGAACTATCTAAATATGATTTGTAAGGAATCCCTTGTATTTATATTAGATGATCAATGATACTACCACCAAATTCTTTTTTCCCAAACTTCGATGATGTTTTTAGCCAATCATCTCAATCAATGAACCATGAAGTTGATGATATTTTAGAGTACATGGTTTCTTACGAAGATGACTCCGGTAATGATGAGTTGATTCATAACGTTCCTCCACTTGAGATCATTGTCACAAGTTCGGATGATGAAGAGGAAGTTAGTGGAAGTGAAAGTTCAAATGTCGACGACGCTTGATGTAGGCGAATAATGCTTCATGTTACTAGCTACATATAAGTTTTCTACTTTTATCGAAGATTACGTGTTAATATATAACCGTAATATTGTGTGTCCGATCAATCGTTACACCCAAATATTTTGCCTAATTTACTATTTAACAGTTTACAGTTAATGAAATCTTATATTTTGTAAAGTGTAAAACCTTTTTTGTACCTGAATAAAAGTTGCAACGGGTAATAACACGAAAATGACAATATAGCAAATAACGAACATCATCGTTATAATGTACAAAATACAACTTCAAGCCTTAAACATCATTTTGCTTTTCATGCTTGTTGTTGGAATGGGGTTCAAGCATGTGGCGCAATTGTGCCCAACTCATCCCATGCGACACGATGAATCTCATATTATTACTCATATTTGAAAATTTAAAATATAAATAATAAGTATTTGACACAATTCATATATCGAACTTTAATATCATTCAAGTGACACTTACAAATAAATTATACCAAACATTAACAAACCGATAAGACTGACCATTCAAATGTCTTTTTTGACATTTAAAGTGTCGAGTTCGACATTTTAACTGTCGGTCTTCACATTATAGTTCGACGGTTGAACTATCAGTATTTACGGTTAGCACTATATTTTTTGGTCAAAAATTCTATTATTCATTGCATATTATCCATATGTTTTTCTTACAAAGTCAAACATCAAATTATGGCATTAATGGGCAGTAAATGTACCCAAAAAGGTATCTATCAGGGTAATTTGGAGATCTCGCACAAAACAAAACAAAAAACAAAAAAAATAAAAGAAGACATTTTTGAGTACCTTTTGAAAAAGTAACAATTTTTTTTTACAATTGATAATGTAAGAACATCCATACAAAATCCCTGAAAGAGGAAATTACACCCATCTCTTTGCTCAATGTATATGCCTTGAATTTGATAAGCTCTATTAGTTAATATTATTGAATCATTGATATTATTACTCTACATCTATTCCACATGAAACAAAGATAATTAAGTCAAAATAAGAATTTTCGTGACTACATCTTCATTAAAATATTACATCCTCGTAGTAATAAAATTAGTTAGTTTCAACTGAATGACTATTGAGAGTTTTTACTGTATTTTCCAAGAAATAAAAACTGGAATTTCATTTTGGGTAGTTCAAACTTCAAAGTAACCCAGAAAGAAATCTTGAAAGCAACATAGATAATTTATAATGAATGCATTCAGGAGACTAGACAGAAGCAATAATACACTAAAAGAGATTTTATGCTTCTTTTTGTTTATTAATATTGTTGTATACAATTCAACTTTTTGCTGAAACAACTAATAAAAGCTGAAGATTGAGAGAAGCCAGAAGTTCAGCATTTGAAGCTTAGTATATGCTAAGGTGAGAGATCAAGCAATGGGATAGAGTATAGAATCTGATCCCAAGAAAGAAAGATTAAAATAGGTGAAGGGACAAAGTAACCATCTCCATCAAGCAATGCAAAACACACAAGAAGAAAGGAATATCTGCTTCATAAATATCATTTTCCTAGCAAAAAATTATCGAAATTGTGTATTACATCTCATACACCTGTAATTACAAACGTGGTCAATTGTTAATGGTGCCCACTCTTGACAATAGCTGGAATTTGCATATTCAGCAGTAATTTCACTACTTGAACAAAAAATTGTGAAAATGTGATCCGTATGACAAAATACAGTCCAACTGACATCTGGACCGTGACGTAAATCAGGTAAGGAGGAGGTCGAAACATTGTAACCGTCACGTCCAAGACCTGACGTTCTGGTAACACAAAGTAAACAAGGCTAAACACATTCATAAACACAGTCAGACCACAGAACAACCTTTGGTTGACGGGAAACTATTGACTAAAACCAATTTTCAGTCGAAGCTTGATGAACGGCTCCATCTTCCTCGGAGGTAATCCTCGACCAAGATGTTTTGCTCGGTGCTGCTACTAGAACCGGAGCCTTCCTCCAAATTAAGCAATGCAAGATTAATAAATGATTGGAGGTTCGTCCCTGACTGCTCACCATCGACACTATCTACTTCTTCTGAAGCATTGACCTGATCAGTTGCCCAATCAAGAACTTCAGGATCACCTTGAAGGAGTTTGAGGATCTGTTACGAGTTAGCACCAACAGTTAAAATGCTATTGACATGACCACATTGCTATTATTAAAAATAGGTTAAATTATATGGCTTACAAGGCTAATTTGAGGACGAGATTGAGGTGCACGTCTGATGCAAAGGATTGCAGCCAAGACCATTTTCTCAAATTGATTGTAGTCATAAGCATTAGTGAGGTCAGGATCTAGCAACTGTGAAATTTTCCCATCTTTCATAACTCGATTTGCCTGAAAAAAAAATATCAGCAGTTTAACTTTTAACTAACAAATTGTTGAAGAGATAAATCCTCAGCAGCACAAACGTCTTATAACATTTTAATTGAAGCGATGCTTAAATCAATAATAAATGAAAATAACATCTTCGAGGAAATGTATAGGTATCTCAAGCAACTTGAGATTAATGAGTTCTAAAACCATTCTCAAGAGTTTGATGACAAAAATACTGCTTAATTGTGCAGATTTTTAGAAGTCATGGGAAACAGGTAAAAGCAAATGAAAATTTGCACACATAGAAACAGATACATACCCACATTACCAAGCTTTCTTCACCCTTGGGAAGTTCATTATCAATAGGCTTTCTACCAGACAAAAGCTCAAGGAGTACAACACCAAATGCATAAACATCGATATTTTCATTCAATTTGCCATGCATAATGTATTCCGGAGCCAAGTAGCTGCCACAGGAAAAAAAATGTCATATACTGTAACTAAATCACATATAACTAAAGAAACTAAGAAAGAATACAAAACTCACCCAAATGTTCCAGCAACATCAGTGGTATCAATATGATGCGAAGAGCTTGAAGCCCAAGTAGCAAGCCCGAAATCTGAAAGCTGCAAAGGCCAATATGTGGTGTTAATACGAGTAATATCAGACAAATACTGAAGTCAATGAAAAGTAAGGGGCACCTGAGGCTCAAAAGCATCTGAAAGAAGGATATTTGAAGATTTCACATCCCTGTGAATGACGGGTTCAACTGCTGCATTATGTAAATAGTCCAGTGCCTCAGCAATGCCCAGAGCGACTTTATATCTATCTTCCCAACAAAATGAATTCCCAGTTTTCTTAGGACCTAATTCAGAAAGCAGTAATTCGTTAACACGAATTTTAAAACATCATGCAAGTTGATTCCTCTGCAAAGAAGGAAGAAGCATTTATGATATACCATGGAGATTGTCTTCTAGGCTTCCTCTGGATAAAAGATTATAAACCAAAAGTAGATTGTTTTCCTCAAAACAGATGCCAACCAATGAAATTATATTGCTGTGATGCAAAGATGTAATGATTTCAATTTCAGAAACGAAGTTCTCCAACACATCCTCTGACGGTTTAAGAATTTTCACAGCCAGTTCCTTGCCTTCAGGTAGACAGCCTCTATAAACTCGACTGCTTCCCCCTTTACCAATCCAATTTTCTGACAATATAGTTTACAGTCAGTGTAGGAAACCCAAAAGAACAGCAGTAAAAAAAAAATTGCAAAAGACAGCATTCAAGATAGAAAACTACCAGCAGTGAAACTGTTTGTTGCTAACAAAAGTTCTTGGTAGCTAAATATTCTACATGTTGACAAGTACTTCAGCCCAAGACACTCAAGTTCTCTAGAAGCGGTTTTCGAAAAATCAGAGACAGAAGTAGTGCCATACGGCATAATTGCACCCTTTTCTGCATCCAAATCTGTACAATGACACTCATCCTTATCTGACGCATTAATATGTTTTTGATCAGGATAAATAGCAGTTACAGATTGACGGCTTGGTAGTTTCAACATCCATTGCATTACAGACGACTTCTTAGGAGAAGGAGTTTCCGGTACTTTTCCATTATGGAAAAAGACCCTTTGGAGGAGTGTCCATCCAGACCTTGACTCAGGCATTTCCTGAGTCTTGAAGGGAACCAACGCCATGGAATCGCGCTCATTTTCACTACTAGCTGATGACAAAACTCTCTCAGGTGGTAAACTCAAAGGACTTTTTCCCATAGTTTTCCTCTGTTTGGATTTTGACTCTGGGCCTGCCAAAGCTGTTGCTTCTCTTTGGAACATGATCTTGCCATTATTAACAGAGATAACTGAGATGTTTTTTTGGAGATTCTTTGCACAATACTTTGCAACTGATGTCCTGGATCGAATTGTGTGATGTGCTACAGAAGATCCGACAATTAATCTCGTTGCTCCACATGATTTTACTTCCTGAGCTAGGACTTTACGAACTGGTGATCCTCTACAGACCTTAAGCTTCAGATCTACCTGATAAATTCATGGAATTTAGCATGCCTTTCTTTGAAAAACGAAGAAAAAGTTTGACAAGACTGCTGCAAATGAATTTATATGCAATCATGCATGGTATGAAGAAATTAGAGAAGAGACGAGTAAAACTCAGATAGGAATTTAGAAATACTTAGACACTGTAAATTATAATTGGTCTAAAATTAGAGCTAGAATCCAATAAATTGGATAGAAAAGGCAAAAGTAAAACTCAGATAACAATTTAGAAAATACTCGGTGCCGTGTATATTATAATTGATGTAGATTTAGTGCTAGAATCGAATTTCATTTCCAACTAAGTAGATATAAGAATCATAAGATAATTTTAAACATACCTGTTTCAGGTTGCAGAAGCCTTCATAAGCAGCCAGAACTGAATCGAAAGTCTTCACTAGTGAAAGCAAACTCGCTTTACCTTCTTTACCTCATTCACAAAAAGAAAAAATAAAAAAAAAATCAGGAAGAAGAAGAAGCAAGAATTAAAACAATTAATCAAATCCCAGAAACCAAATATCAAATTCACACAGTTTACAAATTCCGATAGTGAGTCGAACTATGAGAGCAAAAAAATCCTATTCCTTTAACACAAAGCATAGTGCGAAGCACCACACAAACTTTCACCGAGTACACAGTTAACAGTGTAACAAACCAAGCTAGTTGGACGAGAGACGGAAATTTTCCCGGAGTGAAGTAGAAAAACTGTAAGGATGTGTGTGTTTCTTAGTGTTTTCGTGTGTAAGATTGGATGGATGGATACCGGTGGTGGGATCGAGGACGTGCAGAGCAATGACACGATCCCCAGACTGTGCCACTTTCACCAACGCCCACGTCAGCAACTCCCTGCTTCGTGCATCCAACTTCACTCCGACAACCACCACCACACCACCACTTGCGCCGTCGTCGCCAGTTTTGACGGTGGAAGCGGCGGCGGCTGACGTGGCGCTACATTCCCCGACTCCAGTAGGTTCAACCAATCTCATTTCCGTACAAACAGAACAAGGAACGACACAATTTGGCGTGAATTTCCCACTCTTCTATGCTTTCTTTGTGTATCCGTATATGGATGGGTGGTTTTACTCCTTTTCTCTCTGTATAATTGAGTCTAGGAAAATACAATGTTTATTCCACGTTGTGTCGCTCTTTGCATTGAAATTCGGGATTGGGGAATCTTTAATAAGCGGGATAATTATTAGGTGTTTACTCGGACTGCGGTGCTCCCATGAACTGCAAATTCTAGCCGTTGCTTACTTGGAACGTGTTCGATAGAGATTAAAATGGGATTAAAATTAAAAAATTTTTATTGTTTTTTTTATAAGATCCAATAACGACCATATTTTCTTTTAAAATCTCTATTGAATAGATTTGATGATGTTTTATTTTACCTCATATAACGAAGAATAATGTTATATAGTCACGCTGGGATTATAACATCAATTTAGATGACACTAGTTGACCAGTTGAATGAAATGTGAAATTAAATTACTTATTTAATTTAACATATCATTTAATATCATATTAACGTCACATATTGTAAATCCAGTGAAATTAAATAACATTATTTTATAATGAATAATAATATGTTGAAGGAAGGAAACAATTTAAATAATTTGCTTAATTGGTAGTAAATAAACAATATAATTAGGAGTCAATCGAAGTCGTTTGTTTAGGGGAATAGATATCATTAATGTATCAATTTATCCATCAATTTCCTTTTCTTGGAAATCTTTAAAGATATTTTAACCAAAAATATAAAATATAAAAATCATTATCTTTAATTGATTATAATATTTCATGATGTACTTTCTTAATATTGAAATGAATGGATCAATTGGATATCATCAATTTCCTCAACTACATTTGTTGAAACCGGAATTATAGTCGAAAAAATCAATTATTTCCTTTGACGAGAGTCAACAAATTGTAATGTTATGGATTAGCGTGTAAATTTATTTTATTTAGATAATATGTGATCGAAAATAAATTAAAAAAAATCAAGAGCCCGTTTGATGCACATTATTTGAAAGAAAATGCATTATTTTGATGTAATGATGGTGAATATGTGGTTGAAAAGTTATTAATGTGATGGAAAATATTATTTTATTGAAAAATATGTGATTGAAAATGAGTAGAAGAATGAGAATGAGAATTAAAATGGGAATCAAACAGGGCCCAAATAAACTTAACGCTACGTAAATTCAAAGTTTTATTGTCAACATTACTAACACGGATAAAATTTTGGAGGAAATTGAATTAAATTGTTTGACGTATGCAAAAAAAACATGTGAAGCCGAACAAGGCTAGCAATGTGACTCGCCTAAACATTTAAGTTCATTTTTGAAAAGAAAAGAAAACGTCCGCGAGTCACATTACTGTACTTTCAGTCTCAACATGATAAAACTTCCCATCCCTCATCAAATTAGGCTGGTAATTTAGCGTTTTTCATAGTTTGCAAGATGTTAGGAATTAATCTTTAATTGGATTACATTAGAAAGAAGAAACAAAAATATATGAGCAATTTGTTACTTGTCTGATTCTACGAGTCGTCAAATTTTAGTATTGGTATGTTCAAGTGACCATCATCTTTTCCAACATTTTAAGGGTAGAATTTGAAATGAGTTAAATACAATAATAATAATCAAGTTGTCAAAAAAAAAAAAAAAAACACATTGAACGCAAAAAATTGTGTTACTCTTCTTAATAAAGTGGGGTGTAATACCCTAAATGATCATTGAATTTTGCCCAACTTCCCTCAAGAGATCACTGAATTTCAGAAATATGCTATTCAGTCACTCAACTTTGGGGGTAATACACTAAATGGTCACTGAATTTTGTCCAACTTTCCTCAAGAAGTCACTGAACTTCAAAAATTCTCTACTCAGTTACTCAATTACTCAATTTTGCTATTTGGGATCCCATCTATCACAGGAGCTTAATGCGAGTAAATTTTCTATCAAAATTTTATTTTTTACAATATTATATCAAATAACGTGCAATGCAAATCACTAGAAAGATGTTTCTTTTTCTTAGAATCATTATTTTATTTCTTGATTTATGCTAAAGGACCATTGGAGGGAATATTTGTGAACAACAAAGAAAAACTGAAAGTTGAAGAAAGGAAAGAATATATTAACAAAAAGGTAAACACAATGGATTGATTATGATAAAAGTGTCCCAAAGGTCCTACTAATTATACCCACTAGTATTTATGAAGACTCGAGAGTGTGGCCCGTTGAAGGGTATAAATAACTAGTAGAATTAATCATTATAATAGACGAATTTTTAATTCTTTTAATATTATTACTGTACCGTCCATTTTGCGGGATAATCTAAAGGAATTTTTATGTGTTACTTTATTCTTTTGGTTTGGAGGATAGGAGACTTAGTCAATTTCAACAAAGTAAAAAGAACGACAGGCGAATCCTGTGAAGGCAGACTCAGTACGCGAGGTTGTAATTGCAGTCAATGTTTGAGGTTATCCACTCATTTTGAATAATGTTATCTCACATTATTAATATTATAACATTAATGATGCGTTTGATTGTAATTATAGAATTTGCACGAAAGATAATTTAATTGTCTAAAATTTATTTGTATGAAAATTGTCAGTTAAATGTATTTGATTGATTTAATTTTCAACTTAGAAAATGTTATATTTGTCCACTTTTTATTGGTGAGTAGATGAGAGATGGTGGATGAATGGGAGAGAGAAAGAGAGGGAGAGAATTTTCTGAAAAATAAAATTATACTTTCCCTAAAGAAAATATTTTCCTTAATTTTGAGAAAAAATATAGTCACGTGACAAAAAGTATGCAAATATTTTTCATGGAAAAAAATGTCAATCAAAAGTAGAAATTTGGGTGGAAAAAACACATTTTCCGTATAAAAAATATTGACAATCAAACGCACCCTAATTTAGATAATATTATATGATAGATTTAATGAAATGCGGAATTAACTGACTCATTTAATTGTGCTTATCATTTAATTTCACATTAATTCAACTATGCTGATATTTTAACACCAATAATGTTAAGGATAATGTTATACGTATCGATTTTTTTTTTTACCAAATCCTACACTCAAATGAGAGGTAGAGACCACATATTTTGAATTTTTTTATTCACGCGAATATCACATCACACACATGTGAGAATACATAACCAATTCGATAATTCAAATTCGTTATCTTTATCCTTTTGTTGAATAGCATCGCCAGTCATTTTTATTTGTCATATCATATACATTGCTGCATTTAATTCTTGTGTCTAAAAATCTAGAATTCTATACCTTTGCATCTTCTTCGTGTCCATTCATGTAGATGATGTGTCACGTCTAATTAAATATTCAATTAGATTTTAATCCAACACAATAATGTCTATTGAATAGACAAAAATTAATTTCGATTAAATTACATCCACAACTCAAATAATACTATCTACTTGTCGTTTATTTTCTTAAAATAAGAACAAAATTACATTTTAAATTTGCATAAGAGAGAGATAATGATCACTCAAGCATAAACAAAAAAAAATCGAAAAATCGATCAAACCAATCAAACTGAACCAATTCGGGTCAATTTGACATAGGTAATTGATTTGGTTTGATTTTCTTTTAAATAAAATCATGGTGAGTTGGTTCGGTTATGGTTTGAAGTCTCGAACCGCTGGTTAACTGAACCAACTCAACCCATTTACATTTTTACTTTTTTTTTTCCAAAAAAAAAAAAAAAATCAAAAGATAAACCATAATCTCATAATTATATTTCAATTCACTTCAATCTATAATGTTGTCGGTAAGTAATAGTACTGAAAATTTCATTTCACAAGCTCATTATATTCTACTTACCATTTTTCCCTACTCAAGCAGGCATGCTACATAAAAAATTAAAAATTAAAAAAAAAAAAAAAATTCCTAAGATTTTCATTGATTTGTCTCTATTACCCCGATTTTATTTGTTAACCAATAATTCTTGTAATATAAAGTTATTTAGTTATTTTAGTTCTTATAATTTAAGTGAGCCCAAAATTTGGACTTTTTTTAAAAAAAAAAAAATTTTTAATTTGAACTAAAAGTCCAAACCGAATCAAACCAAATCGATTTGATTTAGTTCGATTTGTTAGAGTGGGTTGATTTGGGTTGAAATTTATCAAAATCGACTAATTTAATTTTAATTTCGGGTTGGAGTTAAAATCGAACCAAACCAAATCGCGTCCAAACCTACTCAATATATCTAACAAAACTTCTGAATCTAAGGGTCCGTTTGATAAAAAACATGGAATTTGGTTGGAAAGAAAACGAATTGCAGGGAATTGAATTGCCTAGAATTTGTTTTAGAGAGAATTGTAATTAATGGTGTTTGATTGGTATAATTTTTCACCTGACAAATTTTTACGTTTGGCTTTGTTTTTTACGCAAATTGTTAATTAAATGGATAACTTTTTTTACCATTGACTTTAGAATGTATTTCAATTGGTAAAAAAAAAAAATTGTTGGTCAAAAAGCTGGAAAACATTTTCTCATCAAAGTGGTGGAAAAATGTTTTCCAACTTTTGTGCATCAACAACTTGTACCTTGGAAAATGGTGGAAAACGTTTTCCCTAGAAAAAAATGCCAATCAAACAATGAAAAAGTTGGAAATGGAAAATCAATTCCGCTTTCCCTAGAAAATTTCGGCCAATCAAACGGAGCCTAAATGAAACTTTAGACAATGTTTATGTTATCTTTTGCCACGTTAGCTTAACAATGTCTCGACGGCTTGTGTTGGAATTTTTTTATAATATATAATCTTATTTACAAATTTTTTAGCAGCTCATGATTGAATTATATTTGTTCTTAATATTTGCAAATGAAATATGATTCTAGATGATATCCACAACTTTAAAACTTCAAGTTTTGTAGAAGTATTGTTTAGTTATAGGGGTAATACCATAAATGGTCATTGAATTTTATCCCAATTTTTTTTAAGAGATTACTGAACTTAAAAAATACTCTACTCAGTCACTCAATTTTGGGGGTAATACCATAAATGATAACTGAATTTTGTTCAACTTTCTTCAAAGGGTCATTGAACTTAAAAAAAATCTATATTTAGTCACTCAACTTTACCATTTGTGATTCCATTCATCACTGACTTGACTCTACAAGTAAAATTTGACGAATTTTGGCCACGTGTCTAATAGGAAAGTGACGTGTGCACGTTGGAGCCACTGCTTGCCCACGACGAGAATAGAGGGTTTGAGAAATTTGAATTTTTAAAAAATAAGGGTTTGTGGATGTTTAATTGATGAACAATTTTTGTCCCCGTTTTTATTTATTTATTTATTTTTTTGTCAAACTTTAAAAATATGTTTTTTTTTCTCTTTGCAACTTAACAATTTTTTTCTCTTCATTAACAACTTTCTTACTTGACAATAAATTTGTGTGGACAACATGCACATGTCACTCTTCTGTTAGACACGTGATCAAAATCGTCAAATTTTATTAGCAGAATCAAGTTGGGATAATAATTTTTATCTCGTAGGATTCTACATGTTATTTTCGATTGAAGTTTTAATTTTTCTATTGTGAGTACTGTATTTTAGTTGTTGGTTTGAACAATGTAAAAGTAATGTAGTCAATGTGGATGATGTTATTTTTCTGAATAGTAATTTCATGCTAAAAATATTTTACACAACCAAATAACATATACTCCATTCTTAATCTTAATCATAATGGCAAAAATATTATATTCTCACATTATTTTTGTGCTGCACATTTTTTTTTTCTTTGCAAGATTCTTGTGGGGTTCAAATGGCCAACCAAATCTCTATTTTTGTCATATCAAATGGAATTTCTTGAGCACAGTAGGTCCTACCCCACGATATTTGTTTAGGCAGCCCGATTGACGACGGTCCAGGACGGCGCATGGCGGTCGGTTTTTTTAAGTACGAGGGCTACATGTGAGAGCGATTGTTTCTCTTTGGCCTGTATAAAGGGCCACACATGTAAAGTATTTGCCTGAAAAAAATAACAAAAACAGAAAACCTACTATTATTATTTTTTATTTTTTTTTTTTTTGCGAAAATCAAGAATTCAAGATAATGAACTAGCACGACCAATGTGCAAAATAGAACGCGACATATAATTCCCCAGTGAACATTCACCAAAATTAAGGTAGCTAAAGGCACAAGTGCATGGGTCACGACATTCCTAGTTTTAAGAATGAATTGACAATCATCATCACCTACTTCAAAATTAAAAACTGTGAGAATGTGGTTCTCTTAACTCTATTAGATTTAAGTACTATTTGTGTCATTCACATGGATTGTGCTTGTCTAGTTTTATTGTGGACCATTTATTGAGATCGACGGTTGAGATTTATTCCATGTGAGATATTTTTGTGTCTATAGCTTATGTGAGAAGTTTTGACTATTTTTCTACCACATTCCACATAGGGCCTATCACACGTTTTTTGGCAAGAACAAGTCTTTATCTCTATATTCGGCCCTCTCTATCATCCTCCTGTTCACTCTCCCTCGTTTTGCACCTTACTGTGAGTATCTTCTTGTTAGCTTCTTCTTGAGAGTGTCTCTTTGATAACTTAGGTCTGTAACAGTGGCTACGTATAAGTGATATTTCTCAAAGCTTGGTGGAGTAGAGAGGGGCGTGGACAACAGTTGTTTAGGAGGTTCTTTGTCAGGTTTCTTGTTCTCTCTCTGAGGTGGGAGCGATTTGCACAAATATGGAAGTTGTTCTTGAACCTAAATCCCAACAAAAACATCTATAATACTTACAAGTTACATCTATTGTTAAAATAAATTTGTCGCATAAGCAAAATAAACAATGTTTGAAAAAAATAATCTCCAATGCAATTTGACCGGTGACTTCAAAAGTTAATTTACTCGTTCAAAAGAAATTTGCTTTAATCCAAAAATATATAATTAAAAAATATGAGATTAATCAATAAACAAAGAATTCTATTGCACGATGGTGACAAGATCTTAAGACCACATGATCTGCACCGTTACGTCAACTGAAAATGAAATTAAGAAACAGCATTTGACCACATCCATGTTACACTTTGCTACGTCGTTTTGCTTTGTGTCTTCAATCGCACCATGTGCATTGCCACGTTATCAGCAAACATATTACGGCACATATATTTGTCCAATGGATAATTTTTATCTTGTTTTTATTGATTGGATGGCTAATTGTGTCCAAATTGATCAAATGTAGCAATGTTTACATTAATTTTGTTACATGCCCTTGTTAAACAATGCTAATACAATATTATGATAAATTATATAAAATAAATGGTGAATAAATGGAAAATATCTATGATATGTTGAAATGTATTGTTGAAAATAAATATTGACCGTGTATAAATGAATTTATAACATTTAAAAAATAAATAAATTACGAGATGATAATATTATAATAAAAATAAAAAGATATTTTAAATCAATTGTTACTAACTTATTAATAAAAATAGGTTGAAAAATAAGATTTTGTTAAGAGAGTTATGACTTTCTATCGGTGATTGAAGTACGATTGATGTTTTTCAACAACGTTATCGATGATATTTTCATTGATAATCGTTAATAAGGTGTGTCTATATAATCACCGATCATATTAGTATCAGTATTTATGATAGAAAAAACAACATGTATTGATTTCATTTAGAATATCCAACAATTATTCGAAAATCATCGATGGCATTCCCATCTACTTCATTATTTTTTAAAATCATAGTTTTCAAAAAGGCCCTTTTAACGATTTTGTCTAAGATCCCTGAATTGTTTGAGTCACATATGAGTGATGTACTCCTTGTTTTGACGAAGCAGAATTAGGTCTTATTGAATCTTGTGATCCTTCACGATTAGATGAAGAGGGACCAATAAATCATCGACTTGGGGGTACTGATATGGTGTGGTATTATTTACTAGAGAAGATTGATGAAAATGTGTGAACTTAAATCTTACATGGCTAGATATGGAAAGATAATATTTTTATAAAAAGGATAGGACTACTCCTTGATGGGGCTTCGAAACCCCTTAGTTGAATTCTTTTAGGGTCTATTTGATTGTGACGAATTTCAAGGAGCTGGCAATTGAATTTCAGCTTTTTCAAATTTTTGGTGTTTGATACACCAAATTTTTCCATGAAATTGAATTCCAACCGTTTTTTAGGTACAATCCATTAATGCACGTTTTGTTTGGAAATAGTTTCCCACCTATTAGGTGGTAATTGAATTCCATCTCCTTTTTTTTTTTTTTGGCAATGAGAATAAATTATAGATTCAATGGTAAAAAAAAAATTCATTTAATTGACAATTTACATGAAAAACGAAGTCAAACGAACAAAAAAAAAATTTTCAAAATATTTTATTTTATTTTTAACTTTTTGGCAATCCAAACAAATTTTAATACAGATTGTAAAAAAATTATCTCAAAAAATAACAATTTGCATGACAAATAAAGTCAAATGTATTAGGTGAAAAATTATACCAATCAAACACAATTAATTGACAATTCTCGGTAAAACAATTCTAGACAATTCAATTCCCTAAAATTCATTTCTTTTCCATCCAAATTCCACTCTTACAATCAAATGGACCCTTAGATTCTTTGGACTGTGATGGATAAAAAAAAAATTGCTATAGTCGTGTAAACTGTAAGGAGAAATTCAAATTCAAATAAAATAGAATATAAGTCCATAATACATATTTGCAGATTTCAACCTCATTTCTTCCTTCTATTTCCCAAAAAAAAATAAAAAATGAGGAAATTAGCCCACTACTTTAAAAATGGAAATAATTAGAAGAATACGCTTAAATTAATTGTGTTTTTAATTGCGTATTAATTACGCTCTCTTAATATGCTAAAATTTTGCGCACACAAACCCTTCTCTTAAAAATTAAAATTACACTCTTAGTAAGGATTCATCTAAAACACAGGCGACAAACCCTCCTCTCCAATCTAATTTTTTTTCCACTTCCTAAAATTTTTTATTATTAAAAAATCTTCGTTTGATGCTGTATTTTACGCCGCGAGTATCCATTTTGAGTTATTAAAAAATCTTTTAGAAGCTTGCAACGCGATCATGATAAATATGTTATGGACGATATTTAAATGTCGAAAATTATCTTGCATGAATTATTGAATGCAAAATCATGATTATTAATTTTTTTTTTTATTTATTTTCCTTATCGATATCAATGTAAAAATTATGAAGTTTAAATCATGATTATTAAGTCCATTTGTTGTGCTCAATTTTGACTTGTTAACATGAACTCATCATTTATAAATTTTAAATTTGAAATATACATTTCAAAAGTTGCCTTGAATGCTTTTAAAAGATAACAAAAGCCTCAATCAATAAATTATTTAAGCGTTACAAATAGAGCTCATAAGTCAAAAGAGGTAACACAAAAAATAGGAATTAAAAGAATATGCACAAGGCTAAATGCAAGAGAGTTACAAGAAATTGGAACTGTTTTGCTGCAATCTAATAACCAACAATTTAACGGGGCAACGGGATAAAATGATACATTTTAAGGTTTTAATTAATATTTTATCATTTTTTTGAGTTAACGTCACTTTTTAATAGTGTTTCACTTTTTTTTTTCTTTTTCATTTTTTTGAATTTCTATAACTTCCAACTTATTATGTTGTTGTATTCCTAAAATGAAGTTATATTTATGTTTAGTTAAAGACAATGTAACATGATGTTGATTATTTTGAATTTCTTTCACATTTTTTTAGTATTTGTCACTTTTTAAAAAAAAATTGTCACTTTTTTTGCTTGACAAACATCACTTCTTAATAAAAGATATATTGTATGACATTTAAAAAAAAAAAAAATGACAATTAACTTTAAAAAGTGACATTGTATCATTTTTTTATTATGTCACTTAATTTTACATAATGTTTTTATTTCCAAAACACTTTTCTTATGATTTTTTGGATTTTGTTATTTTTTGAGTGTTTGTAACTTTTTTATTTTTATGTCAATTTTTTAAATCCGTCTAACTTTTTTTTTTAATTTATGCCACTTTTTTGAATTCGTCACTTTTTTTTAATCTCTATCATTTTTTTGAAAAAAAAAAAATTTGTCATTTTTTTAGTGTTTGTCACTTTTTTTTTTTTTTCAGTCACCTTCTTGATTTCTATTACTTCTTTTAGTGACAAACCTTACTTTTTAATAAAAGTGACATTGTATGTCATTTTCTAATAAAAAAAGTAACACTTAACTTTTAAAAATGACATTGTGTCACTTTTTAATATCACACGGTATTTTTTACTTCCAACAAACTTTTCATATGATTTTTCAAAATATCCCTAATTTTAAAGATATTTTTCTAAGTGACCCACTCAATGGATCATCTCGGGCAATGTTCTAATTTATGGTTCTCATTTTCGAACACAAAATACCTTCTATTCTAAAGAGCTCACTTCAGCAAGATCATTTTCCTTTCAACAGAAAGCGGCGCAAAAAAAAGGGCTGGCCTGTCGAGATCGTGCCCTTTTTTTTACACGACTCTCTCCCTGCTCAAAAAAATCGATCTTATTCCGCAACTCGGGTCGTTATATTTGGGACCTACGCATGTCCAGCACGAATTTGTCCGCTAACCTACTTCTCATATAGGGTTCCATGGTCAATGAGAGATGGAAAACAAAGAATTCCAGTATGTGCAGTGCTTTTGTCAGTTCTAAAAGCAGGTGGAAGACATCCCCTTCCAATATGTTTTCCCTGATGGAGGGGTGCCCAAAAAAAATTGGCTACAAATTTTCGGAACTCGTAAATGGGCCTCGTAGTTGCTCATTCAGATGGGTGGCCCAATTATAATGGACTTGGGGATGTTAACGGTTTACTTTTTGTAGGTATTCAGCCCTGCGCAACTTTAAATAGTACCTTGTTCGGCAATTGGAAAATTAAACAAGTAACTAATAATAAGTTAATGATAGACAAAGAACTAAGGCCCTGTTTGATTGATCAAGTTTTTCGTGGAAGGTGGAAAACGTTTTCCTACTTTTTACTATTCACCTGTTTGATTGCACTAATTTTCCAGAGAAAACATTTTCCAACGTTTTCCAAGGTACAAGCGGTTGATGCACAAAAACTAGAAAACGTTTTTTCACCATAGTGGTGGGAAAACGTTTTCCAACTTTTTGACAAATTTTTTTTTAGCAATTGGAACACATTCCAAAGTCAATGGTAAAAAAATTTATCCATTTAATTGACAATATGTGTAAAAAAACAAAACCAAACGAAAAATTTGCCAGGTGAAAAATTATACCAATCAAACACCATTAATTACAATTCCCTGTAAAACGTTTTCTAGGCAATTCAATTCCCTGCAATTCATTTTCTTTCCACCCGTTTTCCACCCTTGCAATCAAACAGATCCTAAAATCTTGTTGAGAATAATGTTTAATTATGTCTATATTACGTCCTAAATATACTTTAAACATAAAATTTTATAATTCATAATTTTATGAACTCAAGGTAGTGTTCGCGCGCCCTTTGTATCAAGCAAAGTCGTTGGCCCGTAATACGAAGCGTTGACCGATAAGGTGCTCATTATTTCTTTTTTAAAATTATTTATTATTTATTATTAAATGATTTTTTATTGATTAAACATTAAAATAAGAAAACGTTTTACGCATTAGTCTCGTCTAAATTCGCCTAGTATCGAGTTTGGCCTCCACGCATCGCCACGCATTACATTATTTAGAACCTTGGCTCAGGCGCCTCAGGGTACTAATAAGAGTCGTGTATTGTAACTTCAGGTTTTCACGATCTCAAACCGAGCCTTTGTCTAACCTTTATGGCTTGTTTAGTAGAGTCGTTAAAAGTACATTATTACATTAAATTAAAGAAAATATTTAAGTATGGAATGACACATCATTCAGTTAAATAATAAACAACACAAAATCATCTTCTAGTTAACATCAATGTGATGCGCACTGGAGCCACAAGTAGGACTCAATCGCGTATACTCCAAGCAAGAGGTTTGTTGAGATCACATAAGACATAAACAAAATAGTTATATGAATCGTTATACATTTCTATTTGAGAATGAAAAGGATAATATACAAAATATTAATAAATATTTGTTGATATTTTGCGCACGTTCAAATAAATAAATAAACTATCAGATATAGAAAATACAACAATCGTAAAAATTTATTTTAACTGGGTATAATTGCATGACAATTTTTTTCATAAGATTCTATCAAAATTAAATAAGACAATTAATTTAATCCCGAAATTTCCGGTTTCACCTTTCATCATTTACTCTAGATTCTATTGTTCTCTCTCAAAAAACAAAGGGAGCTAACTAAAAATGCGGTCTTGTCCCCAATTAAACTTGCTTGATTTACACATTTTGTTCCACGAAAGGAAAATTCCTCGAGTACAAAATCCTTTTACAGAATTATGTACAGGAATTTAAATTTGATCTCCCATGGGGGTGGCCCCACATGATTAAAATAATGCCAAAAAACTCTCCCACCCACCTATGATGTGTTGTCTAGCAAGTACATGAATTTAAATTCCTGTACATGTAGACTGATCCTCCACAAAATCCACCCACAATGCCTTTTCAATCACCCCAATTAAAGGACAATCTCTCTCTCTCTCTCTCTCTTATTTATCAATCCATGTTTCAAAATTGTCTCTTACATAGCCATCCTCATCATCATTGTTTGCCTGTCGACGAACACAAAATAAATGGCCATTCTTAGCAGGATTATTCTATTTGTACAAAGTTAGATTACAAAAATGGTTGATAAAATGTCAAGTGACGTCCTCCTATTGGAGTGATGGTTGACTTTGTAACCCTATTCTGTACACATATCATTGTTCTTCTTAACATTAGTTTTACAAGGATTTATTTAGCCTTATGTATACGTTGTCGACCACCCAGCTCCACACAAGAATACCTTGGCTGCCCAATTTCGTTAAATCGTTTGCAGTGTATATTGAGAAGTTTTCTCCGAGATTTCAGTTGTCCATCTCAAAAGTGCTGCACACAGTTAATTACGCCAAAAAATAATTAAAAAAACAGGTTGTTTCCTTGAGAAAATTGATTTTAGAAGTGAAAGTTTTTTGAAATAATATTATTCAGCTCCATTAGCACTTAACTACTAGGTTCTACAATTGCATTACACATGCATACAGTTAGGGGCCGAATCAGACTAATGTATTGTGGGGTCAAAAATTAAAATATAATTTTTTTTTAAAACATAACATTAATGAAAATAAGTTAATACGCCACTACAACTCGTAGACCATTTTTTGTACTATTTGCATTTAAGTTTCAACTTTGCTATTCGTACAGAAGAGGTTGACAGAAGAGTTTTACAGAATATTTACAATGGGGGGGCTTCACACTTTTTTTGGGACTTTTTTATTCATGCGGGAGCCACGCGCATGTGAGTGAATGTCAACTTTTTTTGTACAATGAGCTTTTTTTTTTTTTTTTTTTTTTTTTTTAAAAGGATGGAAGTTAGAGTTTTATCGCCTAGAATAATGCTCGAGCGGAATCAGGCGCTCCATGGGCGGTAGTTTCAGTAATTTGCGCTCAAACGTCTTCTTCTGGTCTTACCTAATGCCCAAGGACAATTTACAATAGTGTAATCCTGACTACATATTACATTCTTCGTCTCGTTTCACTCAACATCAGGTAACACAATCAATTAGAACTCGACAATTACAACACAAACCAAAATGATGAGAAACAAATTTGAGTGAAAAAGAAGAGGAAAGGTAAGGAGAGAAAATCAAACATAAACATTAAAACATTTAATTTCAAACATAAAAATTTCATACCTAATTGAAGATTACAGATTGAAGAAGGATTTTTTTGAATTTGGAGGAGGATTTTCTTTGTTTATTGAAGAATAAAGCAAATCGTAGTATGTAAACGTGAGAATACATGAAGGCCAACTATAGAATTTTTGAAAAAAAAAAAAAATCAAAGTTCAAAAATTCTTGTGGGGTCACTTGACTCGGGTGGGTCCGCCAGTGCATACACTTTGATTAATTATAGCCTCTATTTGGATTTCATTTGTTGATACTAAATTTTTAGTAAATTTTGATAAAATTTGAAAAAAAATGTATGGTTGAAAAGTTGATAAAAAAGTTTTGGATCCCATTAAACCACTGTTTAATCCCCATTATTTCTAAAATATATTTTTCTCTCTTATTTTCGATCACGCATTTTTCAATAAAATAATAGTACAAGCAAACTCAAAACTTTTTATTTTTTATTTTTTAACCACACATTTTCCATCAATCAACTATTTCAAAATGCATACTTAGAAAAAAAAAAAAAAAAAAGAAATGGGGCTCAAACATGCGCTAAATATGTGGTTAAAATTAATTGTTAACTTTAACTTGATTTTTATCATATTTTTTAGCTAAATCAAATAAAGTTGAATACATAACTAGATTTTATCAAAAAGGGGAAGCTGGAAAAATTTATTATTGAAGTTAGAAACTCAGTGCCTTGCCACGCCATTGTCCTCTTCTTGCTTGAAACTTAATAAATTTCCATGCATTGTATTTAGGGATGACAATTTGACTCGTCGGTTCGAGTCGCCCGTGGCTCGACTCGAAAAAAGCCCGAGCCAACTCGACTACCTTAAATAAGGCACATGCTGCTACCTTAAAAGATAGCAAAATGTATCTAAGGCAACAAGGGAAAAAAAATAAAAAATCGAACCGATAGCTTGGGCTGAGCCTGAATTTTTCCGACGAGCTTTTGCTCTGCTAGGCTTGGGCCCGAAAAAAGTTCAGTTCGTTTTACTCGACTCGTCTCTAATTGTATTCGCCAATAAAACACTTTGAAACGTGCCTTCAAGTATACGAGACATCGTTTATTAATGTGATTAAAATATGTACTTATGACATTTGTAGTCAATTTTAGACAATACCATCCATTTCTCAAGTTCGTCCTAAATCATAAAAACAACATATGAGTCAATTGAAACTTGAATGATTAATCTGATGTATTCTTATTTTTATATAGTAATTCAAATTACAACATTTTAATGTAATAAATGTACTTGTGTGAGAAAATTATGATCCGCTTGGGCTTTAAAAGTCATAGTGTTCATTTGATAGCCGAAAATATATCAATATATTTATTTGAAATGTTTAAAAAATATAAAAGAAAACCTCCGCTAAGCGAAGACAACTTATACACAAATTACATCTGGGTGTATAGTACAAATATTTCTACAAAAGCGTGGAGAAGGGTGGGGTAATTAAAGCTCGATTTTGGCAGGGTGCACTTCTTCATCCTATCACAAAGATGATGGATCAAATGACTCCCGGAAGAAAAGTAGTAATTTGGTAACAAAATAAAATAGACTATTGTTCGCTAAGAAAGTGGAAATCGTAAGTTCACAGATCGTGTTTAAGTAATAAAATCAACTTTTTGAGTTAGAGTTGTCGATTTCTTGAAAAATATTTACTTTCGATTATACAACTCTAATCGATTTAATTTCAACAATGAAAACAAACACAGTTAAGATTTGAATTTGAATTTGAAAATAAAGAAAAATAACTAAAATCCTACAAAATAAGAAAATATAAACACTTGAAAATATGGTTTCGTTTAATCGTCGTCTAATTAATTTTTCCACAAGCCAATTAATAAATAACTCATTTACGATGTTAGACCCGATTTTTCAATTTTAATTAATTGCAACTCTCGAACAAAATTAACCCCAATTAATTAGTTTAACCTACCATATCTTTGTATTGAATAAAATCAAACAATCGTATTTTTATTTTTCTGAATATAACTCAATGGATTACCTAGTGTTAGGGCATATCACTATCCTCTACAAGCACCTAGACTTCTACTATTTGGTCTAAAATATATAATCTTCTCTCGAAATATGTACAAATCATTAAAAATAATTATTCATTGGGCAACAAAATGAAAATACAAGAATAATAATAGCAAATTAAAACACATGACCAGAGTAAACATTGAAAACAATTAAAGCTATGTTAAACTACTATCACACGATTGACGACAAATTTTGGAAAAAAATTCACTGGTGACATATCTCCATTTCAGGTGCATTTGAATAGTTTTCCTAGAGAGATGAGAGAGACAGTATAGTATGAAATAAAAGTATTAGGGTTTAGTTTTAAAATTGATGAAAAATACAGTATTTTATACTATGTACCCACTTTTCAAATTACTAGCAATAAGTACATGTGTTGCACGTCTTATGTACGAAATAAATTATATGCATAATATTTTTAAAGTAAGGTAATTGAATTTTAAAGAAAAAGTTAAAATTGTTAAAAGTCTTATGAAATTAGATACATAACACGAAAATATTGATTAAACTAAAATGTAATATTTTATTTATTTATGCTAGACATTAGTTGGACCCCAATTTTCAATCATTACAGCGACATCCACCAACTTTTTGATACAGATGAACATAAAGAAGAATCAAATTAAGAGATATACATTTGACTGAGTTTAAAATATTTACTTATTAGTAAACTAAAGGTACATAAATGATTTTCAAAATAAAAAATTACTCACTTTGTCTGTAAAATTAATTTTTTACTTTAAAAAGTAAAAACAAAAAGCATCTCATCTAAACACATTTAGAAACAAAAATTTACGTATTAATCATGCTCGTCCTATTAATCCATAGCATTTATTTTAAATTAAAAATCAAAGTTATATTCAAAACAGATATAGAAGTAAAAAATCTTTAAAAAAAGCTCTTTTTTTTTTTTTTTTTTTTTTTTTTTCTTTTGAATGAGATTAATACAAATGGAGGAATGTAAATTCTTCCTTTAAATGCATCAAGATAAAATTATTTTTCTTTTCTTTATATCTTTATATTTGATTGATCCCCATTATTTTCAAAATATATTTTTCTATATCTTCTTTTCAGTCACATATTTTTCATTAAAATAATATTACATGTGAATTCAAAACTTTTTTTTATTTTTTAACTACACATTATCCATCAATCTACTATTTCAAAATGTATTCTTAGCCAAACCAAAATTGAGCTCAAACATGCTAATTACCATCAATTTTTATGCCTACAAAAATGAACATTCAATAATAATAAAATATGCAATATTATATTAATTATTTTTTAAAACACATAATATTAAATTTTATTAATACTTAAAAATTTAGTTTTAATGAAAAATGTGTAATTGAGATACGAAACTTGTATTTAGTAGGGGTATATACAAATATAGAAAGGGTAAGTAACTCCTAATTATTAGGTGTAATTAGTAAGGTTTTCAAGATTGATGGATAATTTCTCCCATGCTTGACTCTTTCCTAACTATTGATCACATTGCAATATTTTCGATTTATTGTCATTTGTATTTAAATAGTTATATCATCTATTATATTAATTAAATCTGCAATTTATAATATTTGAATAAAAATGTTGACAATGTTATATAAGGACAAAATGGTAAATTGAATGTATCTCATTTATCTCCACATTTTATTTATATATATATATTGGAATTATAATATAATTATATAAGTAACGTTGATTTTAAGTGAAGTTCTCTCTCTCTCTCTCTTTCTGACACACACACACACACACTCACACACATGAAAGAATATTATTATATATTAAAGGTGGCTTTAATGATAGATTAATTACAATTTTACTTCATATAGTCTCATTTTAAGTATAGAGTTCATTTTTCACATTGGAGTACTCATAATTTTATTTTAATTAAATTAAGTTTAATCACTTAAAATCAAAACTCATTTACATATACAATTATATTATAACTATAATAAATATTATTTTATATTGTAATGAATCTACCATTATATTAATGCAACCTTTAATATATTATATTATATAATTATAATTAAATTACATCTATATATGTGAGTTTCCATTTTAGGTAGTAAATTTAATTAAAATAATGTATTTAAGTAATTAAAATTAATTTGATTAATGTAAAATTCTAAGTACTCCAATATAAAATAATGATCATTACACTTAAATGGATAATAAATGAAGTTAGATTATATTAAATGGTACTACAAGTCTGTTTGGTATTGATTTTGAGAATCAATTTTTATTTTCAATCACACATTTTTTAATAAAATAATATTTTCCATCACATCAATAACTTTTCCTCCTTTTTCAGCCACACATTTTCCCTTATATCACTATTCAAAAATCAATTCTTACCCCTAAAATCACTCTCTATATTAAATGTATGGGGGCTAGAATTGACATATATATAAATATATAAGGGTAAAATTGATATTTAAAAGTTTCACCTCAATCCACATTTTTAATATATTGTAGATTTTTCAAAAGAGTCCTATATTTAGGATATATAATCTAATTTCCTCTATTTAAAAACTCATATTTCACTAAGCTCATTTTTTAACCCTACATTATTCAATATAATAATTTAATATATAAATCTCATTTTTTTCTTTCTATTTTTTAGTCATATATTGTCCAAAAAATTATTAATGCAAAGTCTATTCTCTTAAAAAATAGGGTTCAAACAAATTCTTGATTAAGACAATCGAAATTTTTGATTTCAGAAAAAAAAAAAAGACAATCGAAATTCGATCCAAATCTACTCTTTAGATCCATATTTCTCTATAGGAAAAGTGATAGACATTTCCCGCGGAAATACATTATAGCAAACCTACAATTTCAAATCAATTATTTTTCCCTAATAACGAAAAATAGAAACCCTTTACCCTCTCCTCTCCACAAAATTAAGCAACACTTCTCCATCTAATCACACACACAGTGGAGGCTAATGGCGAAGGTGTTCAAGGGGGCGAATGTATTCATGTCAAGGAACCTCGTGCCGCCGGAGCTCTTCGACGCGCTTCACGACGCGCTGAAGCTCAACGGCGCCCAAGTTTTCCTCTGCTGCGACCCCTCCCGTAATGGCCCCAACGATTACCACGTTATCTCCTCCGGTGATCATGTAAAAAGCTTACTAATCTACTCCATTTGATTTGAATTTTACATTTTATTTTAGCTTTATTACTTTGATCTCTCTTCATTTCGTGGTTCTAATTTTGCAGGAGAAGTTTGAGGATCTTCGATCTAAGGGCTGTAATTTGCTCGGTACGTTTTTGGGAAATAGACTTAGAACTTTTTATTTTATTTTTATTTTTTAATGAATGTAGTTGGCACATCGATGGCCTTCAGTGCAAAGTGCAAATACACAGCTGAAAATATTTGAGAAAATTAACTTGATAAATTCTTTAAGAGATCTTTTGCAATGAGTCGAACTATTATTGCATAATTAATAGATATTATGCCTAAATTCAGATTACTAACATTTCATCCATACAATTCATTAATTTACTATTACATCATTGATTGCTGGAACAATGCGAAACCATGTTCTACTTGAGGAATGAGGCAATAAACATTTAAACATACTTCTCTGGGAGAACTAGCTCTAGACATGACCATAATAGCCTTTTATGGCATTGTATGTTCTATAACTGAAATTATCAATTATTTCTTTGCAAGGACCTGTGAATTAAATAATTTTCTTCCTGAAGTGAAGGTCAATAGTAACTTCTATTTTAATCAGCATGCAATATAAACAAGTACTCAACAAAGACCCATCCTCTGCAAACAAGCGAAGAAATATGATAAAAATATGTTTTTTTTTTTTTTTTGGGCATCTAATGCCTTGCTTTGAAGCCTCAAAAACTCAACATCAAAGCCATCACATGAAAATAGTTTGTGAGATGAAGAACATTTCTTTTAAGATATGTCTCATATGTATATCAGGTTACTATTTTTTCAATGTTTAAAATTACTTTTGGATAAAATTTTGTTGCCTTTTTAATATGTATGCTTTAATGCTTGTGTAAGCGTAGAGAGTACGGGTACGGTGCATTTCTTAATTGCTAGTTATGGTGTAACGCCCCGAGTTCCGCGGACCCGGAACGCCACGTCATCATTTCTTTGCCCTAATTTAACTGAAAAGTTTGGCGGAATAACTAACTTTCAAAAAAAACATCACATTTAAAATTGGTGAACGTTAACGGCAATAAACCTCATTAGAATTAATTTAAAGGAAATTTATTAAACTTTAAAACTCAAGTTTGAAATAGCGGAAACGACAAGGTAAGTTCATAACGTTCAAATGCGTGAAATTTAAAAGTAAATTAAAAACAATTAACTACTATTATTCGTTCATGCCACCACTGCCCATCAAACTCGGCCGTCTCCAAAATCTGCAAAGATTGTTAAAATAGTAGAATGAGCATTTCGAAGAAATACTCAGTAGACTCATCGCCAGTAATTAATTTACAGAATAATTGAACACATAATTATGCAATTCATACAGTGATATTCTCATGGGCTTATTTTCTTTGAAAAATCATAGGCTCTTTGAAATCATAGGGTGTGGGTAGTCTGTCTCATGCATTTAAGCAAGTAAGTTATGCATAACATCATCTTATCTCATAAGAGATTCTCTTTCTTCTCATGCAATTAAGCATATAAGTTACGACAAGCATAACAACATAATATATCCCATAAGGGATTCTCATCTTTATGCATCAAGCATATAAAATCACATAACACATGCAATTATAATCTAAACTAATTAATGGGGGCGAGTCTACCTCAATCTATCTCGATTTGCGTGAAAAGTGGAGCGGGAAGAAAAAAATCTCAGTTCCTCAATCAATCGTTCGTACGTTTCGTCTAGCCAAAAATAGAAAATAAACTTTGAATTAGTATTTCGAAAATTTTCTAAGGATTAAAAACGATAAAAATAAAGTTTTGGGGCTTAATCAGAATTTATTAAAACTGAAAATAAAAGTTTAAGGGCTAGAATTGAACTTTTTTAAAAATAGGGACTAAATTGGAAATTGTTAAAACTGAAAATAGGAATTTAAGGACTGAAATGGACTTTATCGAAATCTGTTGGCTGATTTGATTTTTAAAACATAAACTTTGGGGCTATCTTTCTTTAAAAAAACGAACTTTGGGACTGAAATAACTCATTTTAAAACCTGGGGGACCTAATTGAACTAACTTCTAAACTAGGGGCTAAAAATCATAATTTTCGAAAATCAAAATTTATAAAACAAAACTCTCTCTCTCTTTTCTCTCGCGTTCACACGAGGCAGGCGGAGGAGAGGCGACGGGAGGCGACGGGCTTCGCCCCCGCCGTCGCTTCCGGCCGGCGACGCCAGCGCCGGCGTCGCGTGGGGACGCCGGTGGCGTGGGGGTGACTGGGGATGGTTTTTGGGCGACGGCTAGGAGGAACCGAAGCTGGAAGTTCGGGTTTTCTTGGGTTTACTGGCGGCAACGGGCTGGAGAATGGGTCGAGGTCTAAGGTAAGTTTTGGTCTTCTTATTTTCTTGGTTTTTGGGTTTTTGATTTGGGGTTAATTTTGGGGCTCGATTCTTGGGTTGAAGGGGCTGTCACTGGGTGGTGGTTCGATTGGGGGCTGGACTGTGGGGTGATGGTTGTGGCTTAGGTGCTGGTGTGGTGGCTCGTGTGGGTGGCTGCAGTGGCGTTGGAGGTGGTGGCTGCAGCTCGTGGGTTTGCAGTCGGTGTTGGTGGTTTTCTGGGCTAGGGAGATGGCAGCTTGACTGTGGTGCATTGGTGGTGGTTCAGTTGGGCAGCTTAGGTGTTGGTTCTGACTGTGGCGTGTGTGCGATGGCTCTGTGCGAGGGTCTGTAGGTTAGAGGTGGTGGTTCTGGGCTGTGCAGTGGCCGTGTACAATGGCCTGTGGCTGGAGGTGATGGCGTGGATGCTAGAAATTGGTTTTCTAGCATCACACGTGAATGAGGCTGAGAAATTACTGCGTTGGAGAAGAAAATTTTGGAGTTTCTTACCCTTGGCTGATGGCTGCGTGGGTGAGAACGAGGGGGGGAAAGAGATGGGGTATATATATACAGTAGAAAAACTAGGGCACGAATCCCTAGGCAGTAATGGACCAGAAATTCGGGCCGGAAGGATTTTCTGATTGGACTTAAGGATTTGGGCTTAAAATAACCCTAATTGGACTAATGGATTATTGGGCCGAAATAATAATCTATCGTATTAATTTTGAATTTAAACGATAAGGAATTTAATAAATTAAAATATTCGAAATTGAATTCGATTTAAATTAATTTAATAACGGCTAGACGAACGCGTTTTTACTTTTAAAACTCGGGTTTAAAGTTTAACGACACGTTTTTCAAGAAACATAATTAAAATTCTCGGTCGCTACAACCTTATCCCCTTAAATTAATTTCGTCCTCGAAATTTAAACTTACTTGATCTATAATATCTGGATACTTAGCCAGAATCTCATCTTCCTTTTCCCAGGTAGCTTCATCGCTATCCTGTCTACCCCATTGGACTTTGACTAAATGAACTTCTTTATTTCTTAAGACATGGACTTTTCTCTCCACAATGCACATAGGCGTCTCCTCATAAGACAGATTCCTCTGAACCGAAATAGTCTGAAAATTTACCACATGGCTAGGGTTGTGGATATATTTTCTCAATAATGAAACGTGGAAAACATTGTGTACAGCCGAGAGCTCGGGTGGTAACGCTAAACGATAAGCCACGTTACCTACTTTTTCTAAGATTTCAAATGGTCCGATAAAACGAGGTCTTAGCTTCCCTCTCTTGCCAAAACGAATGGTACCTTTCATAGGAGCTACTTTCAAAAATACTTTCTCTCCAATCTCAAACTCCAAGTCTTTTCTCCTTCGATCGGCATAACTTTTCTGTCTATCTTGGGCGGCTTTGATCCGTAGTCTGATCTTCTCAATAGCCTCAACTGTCCTCTCAATCAATTCTGGACCTAAAATTCTTCTCTCGCCTACTTCATCCCAATAAACTGGTGATCGGCAACGTCGCCCATATAGTGCCTCGTATGGTGCCATACCAATAGTAGCCTGAAAACTGTTATTGTAGGCAAACTCCACTAATGGAAGATGAGTTTCCCAATTACCGCTCAGGTCTAGCACACAAGCTCTAAGCATATCCTCCAGTGTCTGAATAGTGAGTTCAGACTGTCCATCTGTTTGTGGATGGTACGCTGTACTAAAATTTAATTTAGTACCCATTGCGACATGTAAACTCTTCCAAAATCTCGAAGTGAATCTCGGATCTCTATCGGAGACAATGGAAGCTGGTACTCCATGAAGTCGAACGATCTCTTTAACATACAATTGGGCTAATTGATCCACATTGAGAGTCATTCTGATTGGTAGAAAATGAGCTGACTTCGTAAGTCGGTCTACAATAACCCATATGGCGTCATGACCTCTTACTGATTTTGGTAACCCTGTCACAAAATCCATGGAAATTTTCTCCCATTTCCATTCTGGTATATCCAAGGGATTTAACAACCCTGATGGTCTCTGATGCTCAGCCTTGACTTGCTGACACGTCATGCATCGAGAGACAAACTTTGCAATGCAGCCTTTCATGTTTCTCCACCAAAAGGTATTGCGCAAATCACGATACATCTTTGTCCCTCCTGGGTGGCATGCATATGATGCTGAATGAGCTTCTGTCAAAATCTCATTCCGGATATGTTCATCTTTCGGCACACAAAGACGTCCTTTGAACATAAGCGCTTTATCAGCGGCAATCTCGAAACCTATTCTCTTACCAGTCCCAACTTCGGATCTGATCTTTTCCAAGAACTTATCTCCGACTTGAGCTGCTACAATTCGACCTCTCAGGTCTGGTTTGACGATTAGATTTGCCAATCTGTTAGATCCTTGGACCGTTGGGACTCGCACTTCGATCCTTAAATTCTGAAAATCTCGAATCAATTGATCTTGCGTTGTTCCCAAAGCTGATAAATGTCCGGCGTTCTTTCTGCTCAAAGCGTCTGCAACTTTGTTTGCTTTACCCGGGTGGTAAAGAATAGTGCAGTCGTAATCTTTCACTAATTCTAGCCATCGTCGTTGTCTCATGTTCAGTTCCTTCTGAGTGAAGAAATACTTGAGGCTCTTGTGATCGGTGTAGATTTCGCATTTACTCCCATACAGATAGTGTCGCCAGATCTTAAGAGCATGCACGACAGCTGCGAGCTCTAAATCATGGGTCGGGTAATTCTTTTCATGTGGCTTCAACTGCCTTGAAGCATATGCGATCACCTTGCCATTCTGCATCAATACACAACCTAGACCATGTTTGGATGCATCGCTGTAAATAACGAAACCATCGGACCCGTCTGGTATAGTCAACACTGGTGCTGAGACAAGTCTGTTCTTAAGTTTCTGAAAGCTTTGTTCACATGGTTCTGTCCATTGAAATTTAACTCCCTTCTTGGTCAACTGGGTCATAGGACCTGCTATTTTAGAGAAACCCTCTATGAATCATCGGTAATATCCGGCTAATCCAAGAAAGCTTCTCACATCTCCAACATTTGCAGGTGTTGGCCAATTCGTTACAGTCTCAACTTTAGAAGGATCAACCTCAATGCCCTTAGCTGTAACAATGTGACCTAAGAAACCTATTCGCTCAAGCCAAAATTCACATTTCTTGAATTTGGCATACAACTTTTCTGCTCTCAGTGTTTCCAGCACAGTCCTCAAATGTTCTTCATGTTGTGCAGAATTTCCGGAATAGATCAGTATGTCATCGATAAAAACAATAACGAATTTATCGAGATACTGATGAAAAACTCTATTCATCAAGTCCATAAATATTGCGGGTGCGTTCGTGAGGCCGAAAGGCATTACTGTGAACTCATAATGCCCATAGCGTGTCCTGAACGCCGTCTTTGGTATGTCACTTGGCGAAACCTTTAGCTGATGGTAACCAGACCTCAAATCAATCTTGGAGAAGACAGCTGTACCTTTCAGCTGATCGAACAAGTCTTCGATTCTGGGAAGGGGATACTTATTCTTTATCGTCAACTTGTTAAGTTCTCGATAGTCGATGCACATCCTCATGCTTTCGTCCTTCTTCTTTACAAATAGAACAGGTGCTCCCCATGAAGACACACTTGGCCTGATGAAACCCTTCTCTAGCAATTCCTCCAACTGCACCTTCAGTTCTTGCAACTCCTTCGGCGTCATGCGGTATGGAGCTTTAGAAACAGGGGCAGCTCCTGGTACCAAATCAATGGAAAATTCCACTTGCCTATCTGGCGGAATACCGGGTAGATCGTCTGGAAAGACATCACTGTACTCGCATACTACTGGCACTGAGTCCAGAGTAATCTCCTCTACGGGTTTGTCTTGAAGACTAACCAAATAGCCATGACAATCATCCTTGGCTAGTAGCTTCTCCGCTTGTAAAGCCGAGATAAGGTGAGGAAGTGTTTTGATCCTCGTCCCGTAGAACCTGAATACTTCTTCACCATCTTTGTGAAAAATAACCTCTTTTTCGTGGCACATGATTGCGGCACGATTGGTGCTGAGCCAATCCATACCCAGAATAATATCGAAATCGTTCATTCGGATAATATTTAAGTCTGCTTTCGAAAGTTGGCCGTCAAAATCTATTTGTACTGCTTTGACTATCTTATTAGTATCGATAGTTCCTCCTGACGGTAAACTAACCTCGAGAGTACTACCAGTTTCTTCTCCTATTAAGTTCAGTCTTCCTAAACATGCTTCAGCTATAAATGAATGCGTAGCTCCTGAGTCTATTAGAACATATACAGGAATACTAGAGATAGATAGTATACCTGCAATCACGTCAGAATCCTCAGCGGCATCCATAGCAAACACTCTTGCCTTTCCTTTTCTGTTCTGGTCTGGGTTCGCCTTCTGATTGGAACCCTGGGCGGATGGGGCACGACAATCCGATGCAAAGTGCCCCGGCTGGCCACACTTGTAGCAGACACCCTTTCCAAAAAGGCACTCTCCTTTATGCGGCCTCTGGCACTTAGGGCAGGGTGGAGTGAAAGTGGTCATCTGTCTCCCTGCTGGTCCTAGATTTGGCCTCTTGGTAAATGTTGGATTCCGGTTCTGATTCTGATTCTGATTGCGATTTGGACCTTGCCACTTTCTCTTTCCCTGATACCTCTGCTCGTTCTGATTGCCTTGGTTCCCAACTCTCACACCAGCATAGGCTACTGCTTGAGCCTTCTTCACAACATCTCCGTAAGTTGGCAGTTCATGTGAACTGACAATCTGTCGAATATCATGGCGTAGACCTCTCTCAAAACGCCTTGCCTTCTTGAACTCAGTCTCCACCAGATGTGGAGCATAACGTGACAGTTCCTCGAATTTCCTCTCGTACTCAGTTATATCCATTTCACCTTGCACCAAACGTAGAAATTCGGACTCTTTATGATCTCTGAGGGCCTGTGGGAAGAATTTATCCCTGATCTCGGCCTTAAATTTGTCCCAAGTCAGAGCTGCTAGCTGCTCTGAGCTCCTTGTCCGTGATGCAGATTCCCACCAGAAACCAGCTCTTCCGATTAACATGAACTCGGCACATATCACCTTCTTATCCTCAGGACAAGATATGTGCCTGAATATCTTATCAATGGCCTGGAGCCATTCTTCCACTGCTAGTGGATTATCTCCCCCATCGAACGTAGGTGGGTGGTATCTTCGGAACTGTTCTATTGCTGGTATTGTTGGGTTAACCGGCTGTGGAGCTTGTCTCATCTCTTGCACCACGTTAAGTAATTCTCGAATGACATCGCTTTGAGTTGGTGGTGCCATAACCTTCATAAAGTTTTAAAATTCGTTCATAAAGGTGGAATTCAGTGTACCAACAACGTAGACGATAGCAGATAATTCAAAATAATGAAAATTGGAATCCAAAATATCATTTTATTCAAAACTTAACTTCTTTTAACGAAAATACATGGGTAGAAAGGCATGTAAGCCGAACAACAAATTTTTTTTTTTTTTTTTTTTTTTTTTTTTTTTTTTTTTACAATAACATGTCGAGCCTACTCTAATTCCTATCTCTCTATTATTCTTCGTATACGCCTGATTCAGCGTCCGAGAACTCTCCTAGCGCTGGATCGGCGTCTTCCTCAGCTTCTTCTTCTGAGTCTTCTTCGGGAGCAAATCCATAGCGGTACTCAAAGTACATGGGCCAATATGCCACAAGTCTCGTGCAGAAGGTATCATACTCCATCTCCACATTCAGAGATACTAAAGCATCTGCATATATGCTATTAGCTACCTCCGCATAGTCACTTCGAAAAGTAGAGAGTAGGTGGCGGATTGATCGGTGATCATTGGTCACGTAGCCATGCTGTATGGCCCGCTCACGTACGATATTCAACTGCTCTACATGTTGAGCAATCGTCCACTCAAGTTCGGGCCTGAAACGGTCATAATCTCTAATGGCTCGTTCTGCATCGCTGAGTGCATTTCTACGAATAGGTGCCATGTCCTAAATCAATTATGCACAGTCCAATTAAGCGGGGTTATTCATCTCTCCTAGTTAAAATTTTGGGGACGTAAAAATTAGAGGAAACTTCTTCAAATTATGCTCAAATTCGTCTTTCTTTCTTTCTTTCTAATTCGGATACACTTTCTTTCTTTCTTTCTTTCTTTCTTCTAAGTCTCATAGAGCATCAAAATAAGTATCCGAATTAAAATAGCATTTAAACTTCATAAACTTCTTTACCTTTGGAGTCGGCTGATCGAGTGATGGCAGTGGTGACTTTCATTAATAAGAATTTAAATAATGTAAAATATCTCTTTGAAAATAAATATTTTTTTTTTTTTTTTTGAAAATTTGCCAGTCTACAGAAACGCAGACTGGCTCTGATACCAAGCTGTAACGCCCCGAGTTCCGCGGACCCGGAACGCCACGTCATCATTTCTTTGCCCTAATTTAACTGAAAAGTTTGGCGGAATAACTAACTTTCAAAAAAAACATCACATTTAAAATTGGTGAACGTTAACGGCAATAAACCTCATTAGAATTAATTTAAAGGAAATTTATTAAACTTTAAAACTCAAGTTTGAAATAGCGGAAACGACAAGGTAAGTTCATAACGTTCAAATGCGTGAAATTTAAAAGTAAATTAAAAACAATTAACTACTATTATTCGTTCATGCCACCACTGCCCATCAAACTCGGCCGTCTCCAAAATCTGCAAAGATTGTTAAAATAGTAGAATGAGCATTTCGAAGAAATACTCAGTAGACTCATCGCCAGTAATTAATTTACAGAATAATTGAACACATAATTATGCAATTCATACAGTGATATTCTCATGGGCTTATTTTCTTTGAAAAATCATAGGCTCTTTGAAATCATAGGGTGTGGGTAGTCTGTCTCATGCATTTAAGCAAGTAAGTTATGCATAACATCATCTTATCTCATAAGAGATTCTCTTTCTTCTCATGCAATTAAGCATATAAGTTACGACAAGCATAACAACATAATATATCCCATAAGGGATTCTCATCTTATGCATCAAGCATATAAAATCACATAACACATGCAATTATAATCTAAACTAATTAATGGGGGCGAGTCTACCTCAATCTATCTCGATTTGCGTGAAAAGTGGAGCGGGAAGAAAAATCTCAGTTCCTCAATCGTTCGTACGTTTCGTCTAGCCAAAAATAGAAAATAAACTTTGAATTAGTATTTCGAAAATTTTCTAAGGATTAAAAACGATAAAAATAAAGTTTTGGGGCTTAATCAGAATTTATTAAAACTGAAAATAAAAGTTTAAGGGCTAGAATTGAACTTTTTTAAAATAGGGACTAAATTGGAAATTGTTAAAACTGAAAATAGGAATTTAAGGACTGAAATGGACTTTATCGAAATCTGTTGGCTGATTTGATTTAAAACATAAACTTTGGGGCTATCTTTCTTTAAAAAACGAACTTTGGGACTGAAATAACTCATTTTAAAACCTGGGGGACCTAATTGAACTAACTTCTAAACTAGGGGCTAAAAATCATAATTTTCGAAAATCAAAATTTATAAAACAAAACTCTCTCTCTCTTTTCTCTCGCGTTCACACGAGGCAGGCGGAGGAGAGGCGACGGGAGGCGACGGGCTTCGCCCCCGCCGTCGCTTCCGGCCGGCGACGCCAGCGCCGGCGTCGCGTGGGGACGCCGGTGGCGTGGGGGTGACTGGGGATGGTTTTTGGCGACGGCTAGGAGGAACCGAAGCTGGAAGTTCGGGTTTTCTTGGGTTTACTGGCGGCAACGGGCTGGAGAATGGGTCGAGGTCTAAGGTAAGTTTTGGTCTTCTTATTTTCTTGGTTTTTGGGTTTTTGATTTGGGGTTAATTTTGGGGCTCGATTCTTGGGTTGAAGGGGCTGTCACTGGGTGGTGGTGGTTCGATTGGGGGCTGGACTGTGGGGTGATGGTTGTGGCTTAGGTGCTGGTGTGGTGGCTCGTGTGGGTGGCTGCAGTGGCGTTGGAGGTGGTGGCTGCAGCTCGTGGGTTTGCAGTCGGTGTTGGTGGTTTTCTGGGCTAGGGAGATGGCGGCTTGACTGTGGTGCATTGGTGGTGGTTCAGTTGGGCAGCTTAGGTGTTGGTTCTGACTGTGGCGTGTGTGCGATGGCTCTGTGCGAGGGTCTGTAGGTTAGAGGTGGTGGTTCTGGGCTGTGCAGTGGCCGTGTACAATGGCCTGTGGCTGGAGGTGATGGCGTGGATGCTAGAAATTGGTTTTCTAGCATCACACGTGAATGAGGCTGAGAAATTACTGCGTTGGAGAAGAAAATTTTGGAGTTTCTTACCCTTGGCTGATGGCTGCGTGGGTGAGAACGAGGGGGGGAAAGAGATGGGGTATATATACAGTAGAAAAACTAGGGCACGAATCCCTAGGCAGTAATGGACCAGAAATTCGGGCCGGAAGGATTTTCTGATTGGACTTAAGGATTTGGGCTTAAAATAACCCTAATTGGACTAATGGATTATTGGGCCGAAATAATAATCTATCGTATTAATTTTGAATTTAAACGATAAGGAATTTAATAAATTAAAATATTCGAAATTGAATTCGATTTAAATTAATTTAATAACGGCTAGACGAACGCGTTTTTACTTTTAAAACTCGGGTTTAAAGTTTAACGACACGTTTTTCAAGAAACATAATTAAAATTCTCGGTCGCTACATATGGTGTACTGATGGATAGGGTGATCTTATATTCTACTTGAACATTGCGAACGACTCAATTTTCCATGATTTGCCTTTCTCTTTAATTGGCTGACATGTCGAGGGTGAACGCTTTAAGTTTATGATCTTGTAGTTTGCTAATATCGACGTGCTCTAGCTAGGCCCTCAATGTCTGCTGTCTTGTGCAAAAGAACACAGATCGCTGCCTAATCAGGGCTTCACTTGTTGCCTTGCAATGGATGGTGTCAACATACTTGTGTCTGGATTTGAGAAGGATGAAAAGGTATGGTGCCAGTAAGCTACTTCTTATCTATTGGAAAGTTCAACTGGGTTAACGTGCCTGCCTTGTTTTATCCTTGAGATTTCATCTCATGATAAACAAGGTAGTGCAACATTCTTTTTCACTAAAACATTTATTCCAATTCTTGCTAGATTTCTTATTGTGGGTGGCACTCATCCACCATTAGGTGAGTTATGTAATGCATGCAAATCAAGAATCTTTCTTGATATGTGGGATGAATCTTGCTGAATTTAAGTTAAGAGAAAACTATTTGCATTTTTGTTTATCGTGATGGGCCATGCTGCATTTAGCCTTTCAAGCCATTTGCACTTGAATAAACAGTATGTTGACGTCATCATAAACGGAAAAGTATAGTGTAGTGCTTCTGGTGCAGCTAGATGGTTATTGTTTATACTTTATACACGAATTTACTAGCAAAGAGATGATATACAAATTACCTGAAAGAAAGACGAATAGAAGAGCTGATCCTGCTGGCTTCCTATCCGTCTCCCCTCATTTTCTTCCCGTGTCCCCAGTTCTTGTAATGTAAACATCTTTTTGTTTTGTGGTTACATTTTTCTGGAAATTTAATTTATTCTGCAGACTCTGTTGAGGAAGTGTCAACTTCAAACTTCGTGATCTGTTATTTATGTACAAACTTTCTCAACTCACTGTAAAGGATCCACATCTGACATGTTTATCTGTCTTTCCATCTTTAACATATATTTTAATCCATAAACTCATTCTTTCTTGGGTTTGTATCTTGATGGGTAATGTGCTTCTAATTGGGTTCACGATTTGATGATCTTCTCTGCCTCTCTCTCTCTCTCTCTCTCTCTCTCTCTCTGTATTTATTATTTATTTGCGGTTGGGGGTTAGCTGATGGGTTCGAAGAATCTGTGCTGGTTGGTTGACTTGGGCTGCTACAATTCTGACCAGACTTGGCTTTGGAAATTTTTTCCCTAATGAACAGTAATCATATTTTTTATTTTTTTTTTTGACAAGAGGAAAATATTCAAGACCTTCTTTTGCATACGATACAACTCTGTTCTTTTTATGAACTCGAATGAGACAGAGCAATAAAGATGCTTTTTGACTAACAGTAGCAGAATTCTTTTCTTATAATGAATTTACTAGTTAGAGATGTCTTAGAACCAAATTCATCATCTAATGGATCTTGCTGATTTCTTTTTCGACGAATACTCTAAAGACTTTCTTTTTTTCGAACACTTCAAGACTATTTTCTGAAAAGAGAGAGAATTATAGAGACAAAAAACGAAATGACAGAAAGAGAGAAGAATAATTGGAGTAAGGAGATAACACAATACCAAATTTCAATATCATTGAACATCTGATCTGGTAGACGTAACTGAATAATAGTACTGTGTTTATACATCAAATTCATGAAATAAAAGAAAACTTATAAAACTTAGAAATGTAGAAATTTTCATAGCTTCAAAGTAATAACTATGAAAAGAAAAATAATGAAAAAGATTCTTATTTATTTCTCACTTTTATGCGTATAATAGTAGCATGTAGTTTGTCATGCTTCATATTTTCCATCAATGGTTCTTATCTACCCGACTTTAGTTTGCTATTACATCTTGCATATAACGTGAAATGAGTTCAGTAATGCTATTCTATACTTTATTTTAGATAATTCTATACTTTATTCGTTCTTTTTACATAAAATTTTAGCTACTGTTTTGTTGGAAAATGTTTTTATTTTATTGAGGTGGTATTGAATTGTAGATTTTTTTAAGTGCTTGTGCTGATTTTATTGTTGATAAGATTTGCTTTAGTACCAAAAATGAGGTCCACTTTTTGGGTTTCTTCTTTTTTGTTTTTATTTTTTGAGCTGGAGACGTATTGGGTGTGATGGCATCTGATTCCATTTTCTTTTATAGTTCTACATACACATTGCACAGAAACTTAAACTCCTTTTATATGGTTCAAAAAAAAGTCTGTTGAATGTACATAAGTTGAGACAATTTTACCGGAATCTTTCATAATCTGAAGAGTTGCTAGTGATCCTGTTTCAATCTTAATGTGTGCGTCTAGCACTTTCTCCCCCCTCGCACCTTAAAATTGCACATGGACGTTTGACCTTGTTCTCCAATTTGGTAATCCTTAATTCCCTGTTTTTCAAATGACTTTGTAGGTTGAAATTGAAAAGTCGGTAACTGCGATGGGAGGAGTTCTTCAAACAAGAGCATCATCAGATGTCAGTTTTGTCATAGTGAAAAATGTTTTGGCTCAAAAATACAAGGTTCTCATTTCCCCTTTGATGTTTCCTCGTGAGGAAGTCTACACCGAGTTTCTTTCTTCATATCCATTCTCCATCCTATAATATATCTTTGCTTATATCTAGCCACGATCATTCAATTTCATGGGACTGGTCATTCCAGGTTGAACTGCTCATATAATTATAGAAGCAACAAAATTGGGTGTCTCAGCATGAACAAGAATAAAAGAATCGTGCTTTGCATTTTTCAGTAATTTGCAATCATCTATGTAATACATTCAGTTTAAGGTGATTGGATCACCAAATCCTATTAGAACTATGATTGAGATTCTTAAAAAATTACATTTAGTTCAAAGAACCGAGGTCACATGCTTGGAAATTTTTAGTAATGGACCTGTAACAATAATAATACTATGAAAGATGTTTTTAAGGTTTATCCATTTTTGAAAAACCATCCTTGTAACTGAAATATTAATCATATTTTGGGTGTTGGATTACAAGAGTCATTACTGTATCAACCATTTAACCTTGGTTGCATGATCTTCCCATTTATGACACATTTGAATCTCATCTAATTGTCTTGATATGTTCCTTGGATGTTCATTTTCTCCTCAATCATAATGATTAAAAGTATAAGTTCTAGAAAGTTTGTTGGAGCTTCATAGTTAACCAGTAAGCAGATATTTATATAGGTTTATTGTGTCACATATTTATATGGCACAATAAGAACGCTAAAGATTTTCAGCGGTGTTTCCTTAACCCTGACTGGAAGCTTGATGGAGTTGGAGATACTATTGAAGATAAGCTTTTAGATCAAGTGGTTCAACAATGATGACATTGTTGACTTTCCCTTTCTGATCCTACAGTTTTATATTGAGGACTATTTTCTAATTTGTTCTATCTATTAACTAATTCTTCGTTCCATGGTGAAAGTTAATGTAACATTCCTACTGAAATTGAATTTTTCATTTCCTCTCCATACTGAGTTTTGAATGATATAAGATATGCTGTGTGTTGAGTCCGTTGACAATGGAGTTTCTGTACTTCTATCTAATGTTCATTCTTTGTTTCTTATGTCCCTTCTGTTCTCCAAAAGAGAGATAAAATCTGTTCAATTCATGCCTTGGATCTTCTAACTGATTCTGTTTCTTTTCTCTTCCACCTTGTTTCAACTTCTGCAGTGGGCTCTAAACAATCTAAAGAAACCAATTGTCACCATAAATTGGCTTCACCAATGTTGGAAAGAGCACCGTGTAGTTCCTCAAGAGTCATACAGGGTTCTTCCTTTTTCTGGATTGACAATCTGCGTTAGTGGAATTCCTGCTGGTATAAAACTTGGTTTATAGGCTGTCTTTTGTATTTACAAATTTACATTTTCTTTTCTAAGGTTGATATTCTTGTTCTGTAGATGAACGAAGGCAAATGGAGAAGCTTGTTGTGCAAAATGGAGGCAAATATTCTGCTGAACTGACCAAGAGATGCACACATTTGATTTGTCTTATATCCTATGCATTCTTCTTTGTCCACTTGTACTTTAATACTTGCCTTCCATTAAGTAGTCCTTATTCAATTTGAGGTCATATCTTTCCCTTAAATTCTATTTTTCCCTTGTTAAGTTTGTTGTTTCTGGATCTCTGTATCTTAATTAGTCTGCTCTAACTTGATAACCAATGGACTTCTCTTTCTTGTAGCTTCTTTCTAGATATATCATAACCTTGTCATTAAGGTTGTCTTCATTGCTTTAGTTGTGTCCCGTGGCAGTGTTAGTTGTGCTTGAGACATTCTAATTTGATATACTCATTTTTATAATGCCTATGAAAATGATTTTATTTTTGAAATTGGTCTCCTTAATTGTTCATAAACTTCCTGAAGGTGACAAATACAAGGTTGCAAAAAGGTGGGGTCATATAAATATAATAGCCAGAAAATGGTTTGATCAATCTGTTTTAAGAAGAGGTATTAATGCATTTATTGCACGTTGCATTTTCACGCCTATTTTCTTCCTTGCTGTTTTCTAGTTCTATTGAGAATAACTTTTGCTACGATCCTGACTTTCACATGTTCTTTCTCTCTTTCTCCTTGCGTGGGCTTTTTCCTGTGTCATCTGGACAATTAGCATGTCTTAATGAGGAGTCTTATCCTGTTCTGGCTAGTTCCGCACCTTCTGTGAGCACTTTAAAGTCGGTGGAACAGCATAGCCAGGACAAGGGTTTCAGAAATTCGCAACATACATCATCATCTATGGTTACTGTTTCAGATTCCGAGGCTAATTTATCTACTCAGCCCACAGAAACAAATCATGAAAATCCCCTGCAAAACACATATTCTACAGTTTTGGATGCTCCAACTTTTACTTCTAAGGAAAATGAATTCCCTGCTGAGCAGCGTGAAAATGATTCTGGTTTCGAGCGTTGTGTGGCTGATGACTCTGAAAGTGGGGATGATGATTTGTACTTGTCAGAGTGCAAAATTCTGCTTGTTGGCTTTGAAGCTTCTGAACTGCGTAAGCTAGTTGACATGGTTCGTCAAGGGGGTGGTTCTCGTTATATGTCTTTCAGTGAAAAGTTGACACATGTAGTAGTTGGAAACCCATCAGAGATGTAAGTTACCATACAAGTATGAAATCCTTATACTGAATGCATCTCATGATAAAAATTATAAATGAAAAAGTTGCCTGCAATTATCCTTAAAACCTTATTTGTTTTTTATGCTGTTTATGAGATGCATGGGAGACATGCATAAACTTAGTATTTTCAGTTTGTGCTTGTTCCTATTTGAGGAAAATGTGATTTTCTTTTGGAACTTGCATTTATTAATGATAATCCTCATGATTGAGCATTGATACCTTTATTCTGTGATCTCAAGGCCTTAACTGAATTTGAAATGCTTGTTTCTGTAACCAAACAAGAACAAGATATTACATTTTCAACTAAGTGTGCAATAGTTCGATTACTAATGTATATATTTGGGATTAAGTGCTTGTCAGCACTTTGGTTAATGTCTGATTGAAAGAACTCTGTGGTGTTTCATGTAGCATGTTGAGGGCAGTACTCATGGTTATGGGGAATGAATATAAGAATAATAGATATCCATAGTAGATTAGGAATAAAGATAATTTGATTTAACTTAGCTTATTTTAGTTTATCATAGTTTTCTAGTTTGACTTGAATCAGGTTCATATTTCATATCTTTTCTATTATTTTTATATAATTTCTTCAGTTGTTTTCCTACTTAAATTAGGTTATTTGAAACACTATATAAAGATATCTAATGCATTGTAATAGTTTGACTTGAATATTAAGTAAATTCATACTTTCTCCCCCGGAATTCTCTATGTATTCTCTCCCTTCTTTTCTCTCTCTCTCCTCTTCTCCTCTTTCTTTCTCAAGTCTCGTTCTTGGTCAATTGCGTTCTACATCACATGGTCAACAGGAGGTATATTTGAGAATGCAGTTCAGTTATTACATTACATGAGAACCAACAAAATGTTGTGTGTATGTATATATATATATATATATATATATTTTTTTTTTTTGATAGGTAATCAATTCATTTTATTAATCAAAGGATAATACACAAGGTGTGCATTATCAGTTTAAACAAGATAAAAACGAAATAAAATTAAGCAGCCCCTCTATCGTGTTAGTAGTCGTCGCATTAAACCAGTTATACAATGTCATATAAAATAATTTCTTAAACTGCTCTCTCGACCCTGCTTGATCTTCAAAACAATGATTGTTTTTTTCTCTCCACACACACCATACAATACAACCTGGCATGAGATCCCAAACAAGTTTACTATTCTTGTCTTGAAGTTTTCTCCTTCATGCTTGTACCACATCCTCTATGCGTCTCGGCAACACCCAATTCATCTGTTGAGTAGCCAGAATATCGATTCACAGCCAACGCACATCATCACAATGAATAAACTAGTAGTTAATCGTCTCCCCATCCCTCTTACACATATAGCACTACTCTATAACATAACAACCTTTTTTCTCGAAGATTATCCACCGTTAGCACCTATCTTCTCACAACTGTCCATAGTAAAAATGCTACAAGTGGAGGCAATTTACATTGCCATACCCTCTTCCAAGGGAATGAATTTTCCACAGGTTTCAATAAAGATTTAAAATATGTGCGAACAGAGAAAATTGTGTATATATGAAACCCGATCTAGTTTGAACCTCTGTTATTCCAACAATAGCTAGACTATTTGCTATGTGTTTCAGGCTCCCCACTTCATAGCATCTGTTACCAGATACCGATATTTAGATTGCTGTAATTGGTGATTTCACTAGTTCATTAGATTTTGTGTGCTTGTGGTTGATAAGACCCAGAGTAAAAAAAAAAAAAAAAAAAAAAAAAAAAAAAAAAAAAAAAACTGAATTATTATTATCTAGTGCTAGATTCAAACTCGTGCTTTCTATTTGAGTGGAAACTTTTATTAAGATACTGTGTCTGGTCATATCAATATTTCTCATTTTGTAAGTCTGTAGGGAAATCAAGGAAGTAAGGAGCCTTGCAGCTATTGGAGTTATCTATGTTGTAAAACCTTCATGGCTTCAAGAAAGCTGTTGTGAAAAAAAAGAAATTCCTGTACTCCAGAGGCACATTGCTTATGATTTGCTTCTTCCAAAAGGTGCAATTGAAATTCTTTACCTATTTCTTTTCGTTGCCGATTACAGAGAACTGCATTATTTTATGACTTTTGAGCAATAAACTGTTGTAAATATGCTTTTAAATCCTGCTTTCAAGGTACCTAATATTTTGCACCTCTGTTAACTGCATCTCCATGTTTGTAGATCCTGTATTCTTCAACAAAGCAACTGCAACAAGCATGGATGGTATACAATCAGGGAAGTCCTCTGCTTCTCCCTCCGTATTTGCAGATGGTAAGATCCGGGAAAGTGTGCAGTCTGGATCAGAAGTGTCATTGGGTAAGATCAAAGAATAAAAATCTCATTGCAACCAACTCTAAAACATACTAAAAAATGTCTGCTTATGTTTTTTGCTGTTAAAGAAGCCAAGTTGAAGATGCAAAATGATTCAAGTCATGGAACTGACTATAAGAAGTCATCAGCTGTATTTAAAAGGAAGCTGTTTCGCTTTTCGAGTTCTTTTCCTGAAGCCCAAGTAAGTTGCTCTGTCTATAAATATTTTGCTGTAGCTGTGGCTTCAATATCTTAGTAGCATTGTCTTTCACACTTAGTTAATCTTGAATCTGGTATTCTGAGCTAAAGTATCAATTATTTATGATTTTGAGTATGGATAATTCCTCAACATCTAATAACTTGTTTATTCACAACAAATATATTCTTTGTTCGTTGCTGAAATTGTATTTTTAAGCGTTTAATGTCAATATCACTTTAGTATCACACCTGTCAATATGTCAATTTGTCACTGTGAACCAAAACCCATTAGTTTTATATTGACAAGAATTTAATGCATGTATTCAGTTCTTTGACATATTTACATGCCAATGGAAGTTGAAGTGATAGAGATTTAGATATGTCATTTGAAGCCAGAAGCAGTTTTTCACCTCTTGCCATTTTTTTTTTTTTTTTTTTTTTTTACTCTTCTAAGGCGTCAACTGTTACTTATTTGAGATTTTTTGTTTCTTGCCTACTTTGATATTCCTCACCTCAATATGTTATTTCCTTGATAACTTTCTTTGATTTTTTTTTTTAACCAGAGGCCTGAAATTGTCGAGTGGGTTAGTCAAGGTGGAGGAGAGATGGTGGTAGATCAAAATGAAAAGAACGTACACTTCGTTGTTGAGTGTCATGGTTTGGTGCCTTGTCAAACTGACATTATGAGTACGTATGTCTCCAGCCATTGGGTTCATTCTTGCCTAGAGGTATCTATTTTTCTCGATCTTTCTGCTATATTTGGTAGTTTCAGTTTGACATTGCCGCTGAATGCATGGCAATGGCGAAAATGTTTGAAGTGCATTTCACAGCCTGCTTATCAGGCAGTTTATTATTGTACCTCAAAAAAGCTTTTGCTTATTATGTTGTATATCATCAGCGTCGTATAAGTGCCATGAGATTCAGCTAACCATTTCAAAGACCCTTTGGTATTATGTACATATACATACAATTGACTTATTTCCTCTTAATTATAGTTGTGGCAATCGTCATCTCAATGTATAATGCTGTCTTAAGTTACTAAGACCTGTGTTATAATTTTGTGTTTTTTTAGGGGAAGTAACAGGGGAATCCTTTCTATGTAAATGGATTATCATAACTAGCTTTGATAATATGGTATCTATGAAAATATGCAGTATAGGTTTTAAGAGTTCCTTTATACTAATGGATTTTAATATCTTTGGGTCATTGATACTTATCCAACCCAACATGATATTCTTTGTTCAGTATGATGTATGCTTTTGTAAAATACATTGAAATTTATTAGTAGTTACTTAATTTGGAAAATAAGAATTTAGAAGTCCGCCCTTAAGGTCTATGAAAGATTTACTGAGTTTGATATATTTGGTTAGTTTGTGAATTTATTCAAAGAACGAACAAGGCCTTTGCAGTTAATGGTACTTCATGCAGTTAACACCTATTGTGATTGCTCTTGTGTCTGTGCTTTTGTTCTGGAAGGAACTAATTACCAAAAAGAATGACTATGTTTCCCACCAGCTGAAATCTGAAAGATGAGTGATGAATGTATCAACTCCATCGATCATTCTACACAAACATACATGTTACTTCTGATGGTACACGAAAATTTTCTTCTGACATTTATAAAAGTTGTTCACTCTTTAATTTTTCTGGAATAGGAATCAACATTATACGCTATTGGTTTGGGGGAGAAGTACTAGTTCTTAATGTCGGTTTTCTAATCTGGAGGAAGTGATGGCATGATGCTCACCTTTAATGGGCTGTTTCGTTATCCTTAATTTCATCAGATCTTGTTATAAAAATGCTGGCTTGACCCCTGATTTGTTGCTTCATTTGTTTTGTAATATCACCTTTCCATTATTACTGCCATTCATGAGTTTAATTCGTAATGGACAAATGCTGATGGAAGTAATACACTACCATTGAAGGCTGGTTGCTTGCTGGATGTTGGCAGTCACATTCTCTATTCTCCACTTCCATGCCAAATTCCTTTGCCAGGTTTTGAAGGATATCGCCTTTGTGTTTCACGGTATGATATGAAAGAGAGACAGCTGCTGAGAAATTTGTGCTTTGTTCTTGGAGTCAAATTTGTTGAAAAACTGACCAAGAAAGTAAGCCATCTATTGTGTAAATTTGCTGGTGGTGATAAATATGAGGCTGCTTGTAAATGGGGAATACAGTTAGTCACGGCTGAGTGGATATACGAATGTGTTGTACAGGTGCTTCTTACATCCCTCCTTTTACTCCTGCTCACCATAATTTGCGTCTGCTCATTTTGCTTGATGTTTATATTTATAACTTAAATAGCTTTGGTTCTGATGTAGAACAAAGTCATCGATCCAAGTCCATTTTATCCAAAAGAACCATCTTCTCAAGACCGGGAAGCGGGTTTATGTAATGTGAGCCAGTATCCTACCCAATCTTTCAGGATGATATCTGGAGATGATGCTTCCCAGTTTGCCAGTGAGTCGCGAGATATAAGAAATTTGAAGACTGTTACTTCTACCAGATTTGTGGCAAAGGAAGAAGCCAAGTATTCAAGTAGTAGTAAAAGGGCAAGGCTTTCTGGCAAATGATAGTATAAATCATTCTCTATCTTATGCCACCACTAATAATAATTCCGTCCATATGAAAAATGCCACAGAAAACAATGTATTAGAAAGTTCTAGGGAACTTTCTTCTACAGTTCCTGATGTCGCTGCAGCTATAGAGGATTTGTTGGAGCAAACAAGTAAGGTAAGAATCTGATTCCTCATTTACACATGAAATGGATGTGCTATTGAGTTAATTTCATAAATTAACACTAAAGTTCAAGTGAAATTTCAAATTGGTCATTTAAGTATTATGACCTATTTAGTCATTGAAGTTAAGTAATGTTGAATAACAGGTCACTCCTTTAGGAGCATTCATCTGAGATCTGATGTCGACGCATTAAACCTTGACATCAACTAATGATGGTCGTGTCCATGTGATGAAATTACAGATCTTCAAAATAATTCCTTCTCAAGAGAAAGAAATCTCACGTTTAGCTAATAAATTCCAAATTGCTCTTTTCAAGCCCTAACCCTGTTTTTTTTTTTATCATTAATAAACGCTAAAAAGGTCTGGTCAGAAACACAAGGCCAACCCGAAGGTATTGATCGCATAGTCGGTAGTCTACATGAAGGTAAAATCTACCATGCTATGGTGTTAATAAGGCTGGCGGAGTGACCTATTATGTAAATATACTTTAGTGACCAATTTAAAATTTTGCTTGAATAGAAGTGACTTAACTAATTAGATATTTGGCCCCTGTATGGTTTTGATAAAATATAGATATTTAGTAGATTTTGATGTGGGTAGAAATATTGATAAAAATTATGGGTTTCATAAAATGTGGTTGAAAAATGAGTTTGGAAAAAAATAATGCTTCGTTTGGCCCCCATTTTTTTTTTTCAAATTTTAATGTTTGAAATAGTGTTTTTTTGAAGAATGTGTGGTTGGAAAAGAAGGAAAGTTTTTTATTTACGTGTAATATTATTTTATGGAGGATTGTGTAGTTAAAAATAAGAGAGTGAAAAAAAAAATGAAAGAGAATGGGGGCCAAACATGTGCTAAGTTTTAAGAAATGGGGTCAAACATGGGCTTGATTTTTTTCTCATGTTTTATCTGGTCTTTTACAGATTCAAGATCATAAGTCTCCAGAAGCAAGTGGTTGCAATAAAAATGTATCCTTAAAATGTTATCTGAGTTCTGACTTCATTACTTCTGTTAATATTGTTACCGTTTCAAAGTTGTAGTCCTTGATTACTAGCAGACTTTCCCTTCTGATTCTACGAGTCATGGTCAAGGTCCTGCAGATTCCCACTCTGATCTAGAGCCCAAGCACTGGATAAACAGGTAATCTCATGGCTTGTATAGTTCTCTCCTCTTTCTTTAAATTTCTTGTCACGAATATTTTTTTTTTTCGCTTCGTTTTTTTTTTCACTTCTCTCAGCACGTGGTTGAGCTTGTGCCCAAAAACACAAGTAAACCAGGAAATTTAGGTTCACATTTTTAATTACGTTGCCCATTTATGGAATTAATGTGTTATTTCGGGTTTATATGTTTTCAATTATCACTTATAAAGTTTATTAAAGTTATGCTAAAAATATCTTGAATATTGCCAATCTTGTACCAAGAAAAGGCACTCTGAAGGCATTTCTATTTTTTTGTTGGGTATCTTTAGCTTTCATTTTAGCGTTTGCCTCAATCATCAAATGAAATGTGAATAAAACAGTTGATCGTAAAATGAATATTATATTATATCAACGCAGTTGCACGACTTATTTAAGGTATGTGATAACACAAGACCCCTGATGTCGGTTGTAATAGAGAATATTCTATTGGCTTGGATCGCAGTTGTGCCTCAAGTCCTTATTTTTTCGCTTTATCCATGGTAGAAGTTACGGAGTGTATTCAAGATAACGTTCCTTTTGTATGTTATTATGGCCTAGTTTTAGTTTACTAGTGATGAGACTAGGGTTAAATTGGATGTTAGGTACTTCGGAGTCAAAAGGTTTAGTGACCAATGTCATTTTTAGGACTGATCAGGACTGTGTCTGTGTGTGTACTTTTAGCGGGTTATTCTGGTCCTGATTCCTAGAGTGGTGTGCATCATCTTGTGATGACTGACTGGCCCTAAGGGGCTCATTTCCTTATTTTGGTTCCATGCATTTACCTAAGCAAATGATTATGGCTATTATGTTCATTCAAACTTAACTGGTTTCTTCATTTGCTTTAGGTTTGATGAAAAATATGATAATTCCGCCGGAGATGGAGCAGCTAAGGAAGTTTATGATAGTTTCAGTGAAACACAAACTGAATCTCAGGTTTCTGCTTTATGGTTGTTGGCTTTTGCAATATATCATTACTTAGTCCTTTCTTTCTCCAACTGAAAATTTGGACTTCTATGGAAGAAGTTAAGTGAATGCAACTCTGAAAAATCGTGCTTTTAGGCTGCATAATTTTATTGGCTGAAAAGATCGTATCGAGTTTCATATGGGCGGGCCGTAATATTCATTGGCGTATAATAGTCATCCTGGATTTCGATTAGATTCCGTACCCTTTTATGTTTCTAAGTTGATTGCTCTGCCTGTTTGCTTACAGGTTGTTGGTTATGAAGAAGATTTGTCTGGTAGGCAAATGATTATTGATCGAGTGCGGACGAGGAGCATGGCGTGAAGTTCCATTGAACATAACTTATCTGAACCTTAGCACTCATTTCTGAGAAGTAACATGACTTCAAAAGTCACTTAATGTTTAGCATATTGGAGTAGACACTAGTTGACAGTGTCGAAAAAGAAAAAATTAAAATCTTGTTCATTGTATCATCTATTTGTATCCAGAACTATGATCTGCCAAATGAAGAGAAAAGGTGAAAAGTAGGAAGACAGACTAACAAAAGGTTGAAAACTTGGCATCAAAATGCTGATCGATTGATGGCTTTTGACATATAATGTGTTTTGTTAATAATTTGTCATGGTTAAATGTATTAGAAACCGACATTTTAGATTTTATTATAGCTTTTTTTTTTCCATGTCAAGCGACTAAAAATGGTCTAATGCCTGAAATTTGTATTTCGCTTAGACGCATACTGCCACTTTATAATAATTTGTATTCCTTTTCCTCAATTTTATCTTTTTCTTCCATCTTTTTTTTAAAAAATTTAAATTTTTTTTTTTGGTAACCGCCAATAGCTTATATCATTTGTTAACGTTATGATATCATGAAGAAATTGGTGCATTAGGTCCTAAGTTGAATTCTGACTTCATATCATGGATGACATGGAGGGCGTTGCCGAATTCAACGTGGACAAAGTAAATGAATGAATGTTTGAACGAAAATTAATATATTTTGCAACATCAAATTAGTTTATGAAAAATACTTCTTGTTTCAGGATTAAATCTCAGGTCAAATTAGGGGTGTCAAATCTTTTTCGGGATTAAATCTTGGATCAAACCAAATGACGCCCCCTCTGGGACGTATATCAGGGCTCTTTACGGGAAGAATGCACATATCAAATTAGTTTACGAACAGTGCTGTGTATAGAGAATTTATACAGAATTTGTACAAAAAATTTAAATTCAATGGATATGATTAAAAATATATGTGGGTCCAAATAAAATACAAATTGGCAGAATGCTGCCACATCAGCATCCTGTATAAAATCTGTAGAAATTCTCTGTACATAGGGAATTTCTGTTAGTTTACTTATGAATGCACATAGTTTGAGAAGCAACAAAATGATAGCTTTTAGACTTCTCACTTATAATAGTTATTTAAATTAATTTCTATTATATTATTTATGATTTATTTTGTAATTTTATAAATATTGAGATTTAATAAACATTATCTTTTTATATTAAAATAACTATAATCTTAGAAAACATTTAATAATATTATATATTGTTATTTGTTATAAAAGTAAAAATAATTTTTTTACAATACTACCAATAATAATAACATAATATGACATCATTATAATCAATGTCCACTTTAGTAATTGCATACTGATACAACAACGTAAATCAATTTTGGTTACCAAACGCTAAAGTGTACCAAACAGTTCGTCCCCGTAACTAATTCTTTTAACAACACAACAAAAACGATTATCTTAAAAGCATAGCAATACCAAACCAAGTCGTAATTATCATTATTCATGAAATTAAGGTGCATTTTTTCATGTTCTAACTAAAATTCTGTTTATTCTTTACACATAAGCTTGTTTGTCAAATAAATTAAAATGTATTTGCCCATAGATTATATAAATAACATTTTGTGTTCTTGAAACACAAAAGTCAAGAAATTTGATAGATATGCATACAATTTCGATGACAAAGAAAGCGGATTCCTTGTTTTGTTGTTTGCTTTGCATGGATAAGCCCATTGCCATTGCACCCACCGACATTATCGTCGCTTAATGTAGTAATTACTCTATCTTGTTTCTTTCTCCTTTTTTTTTTTTAACATTTTCTATTATATAGTTACTATTTTGTATAAGAACCAAAGTATGTTATGAATTAATGCTGAACTCTTCGAGTAGCAGTATATCCTTAAAGAATTTAAAAAATATACATAAAACCACATTTTAGATATGGAAATTTTATAATGAACAAGTAGTTAATGTTAATTTGTTAATGAGTTAATCTTTAATTAATTAACAATATTATTGTTTTTACCTTTAAAAAAAAATTGGTATTTATCTTGATTTATTGTTATTTTAAATAGTGTTGAAATGCTGTGGTCCGACTAATCTAGCATGGATTAATACGAAACATCTTAATTGGGGGGCTTAGTTGATATTTTACTTGTAATTGAAAACATAATACTAGAAAATTTATCTTTTATATTATGGTTTTGGTCTGTATCCTCTCATGTATCCGTCTTATCCTTACCATTACTAACCACATTGATTCCCACAACGTTAGCCTAAGATTGGAACAAATGTCCATTGTCAAATGAAACTGCATACCATTCGAACAGATTGTAAATAAGTTGTACTTACTTCATTAGGCTTTTTTGACTCTTGAACTAAGCGAGAGGCATCCTCAACTACATGATCTTTCGATGTATCATTTTTTTTTTCAAAATCTCTTCCATTGCACTAGAAATCATAACAGATACAGAATCAGAAAAAAAAACTACATTTGTGTCCTGATGTTCAACATGTCACTTCTAATTTCACTCTGCATTTGGACAATTTGATTCATCTTCAAGATCTGTTCACCCTTTAGAGATGACATCTGTGACTTCAAGTCATCAAGTTGCATACCGATCTGTTTCCTCAATTCATCGACCACCTTTAAATTGTAAACAATAAAAACAATGACATGTGAAGTGTAAATGTGATAGATATTATCCTACAGTAATTTGAAAATTTAATCATCTGTGACTACTGTAAATGTGCATGTGACCAATGCACAAATATATGTGACTTCTGTATATTGACATGACATGTGACATATGATAAAAACTTACGTCATCTGGAGGTGGCACAACTTAATGCGGTTCTTGCTGATTACGAGGGTCAGCTGATGCACCCTCGTTTGTTGGAGAATTTACATGGAAAGATGTCTCCTGACATCTTGGTGGAGGATCAACAAAGTCGTCGTCATCGTTAGACACAACAGTATGATCAGTTTTACTATTAGTTATCTTGCGCATTGATGTGGATGTTTTTACACCAGATGAACCTGGCTTTCCACTTGTTCCCGCACGGTCAGCTGGACTTTCCATCCTACGCTTCTTTCTCCGGTCGTCGCGTGTATTATTCGGTTGTACTAGTATGATATACTGGATCCCATTCATATATGGCATTGCCATCTCAATGTCCGATATGTTTGGGTTACATATCTGAATATGTAGTTCAGTAAGATTGTTAGAAAACTATTGTTAACAATAGACCAAATAATACACAAGTAATTCAAAATTTGACAGATTACATCAGGGTTTGAGAAACATTCAGATCCTTCAAGTTTAACAGCAGACGGGTGCTCATCTGCCATCCAGTTGTTGATTCGAGGGTGCATTCTGGACATTCTTTTGACAACAGTTCCAACGAGACTAGGAATCGTCTCATATATCCACACTTGAAATGCTACCAATAGACCTCTTAGCCTATAATGACCTGTCCTCTTACTCAGAGCATCTCTCAATGTAGTCAACATACTATCAAAATGGATCTTCCCCCATGTGAACATGTTTATTGAAGAAAAATCTTCAACAAGCACAAACAAGTAGCGATTGACAACATTCTTGTAGTCTCTTGGAACAGGCAAGATATAATAAAATAAAAAGCTCCAAGCATTGCAACGTCTTGGTCTATAAGGACTTCAACAACATCCTGGTCTGAAAGTTGGCAGGTTGATATAAATGCATCACTGACATCTTCATGAGTCACAATCTTTAACTCACTAAAGTGTTTTTCCTTCAAACGTGAAGGAGTATTTTCAAGTGTATGAACATCACCATTTCCCGAGCATCTTAGTCTTGTTACTAAACCAAACTCAACCAGAGAAAACCTAACAAATCGACCCAACATACAAAACCAAATTTCATTTTCATCGGGTTGATGCACCTGCTTGAGAATAAAGTAGTGTATCAATTGTGATTGAACCACAATTTCATGGCATTCCAAAAAGTGCCCAAAGCGTGTTCTTATGAATATTTGTCGTTGGGCTACACTTAGACATTTTTTGAGGTTTGTCAAAACATCATTTGTCATTGAATTGGTAATTTTTCCAAGAAACCACCTATCTTGTGGTATGATGAATTTTCACAACTGCATCGCATGTTTATATGAATCATGCCACAAATTGAAAAATTATAAAAAGTCATGTCACAGACATATAAAGTCTCAGACAAATAGGAACAATATGTCACAGATACATATAAATGTATATAAATCATGTATTTAATGTCACATATGCAGATAGTGAAATGTAATCCATTAACAGATCCATAGACATCACTTTAAGTAGAAAAATATTAGACTAAAATTAGGCAAGAGAAAAACAAATTTTCAGAAAACTAAGTAAATGATATCACATTTACATATAATCGTATATCTATCATGCAACAAGGTCGCCGATGCAATGTCACGCTATTGAGACAGGTTACAGATCCATAATATCTTGGTCACATTTTGGATTGACATGTCACATATGGTCCACTGTAAATCATTCTACAATTTAGAACACATCTTTCACACAGAAACCCCACACATTTCCTTTGATACTAAAGTTTAAGCGAATAAATGTCATGGATAAATAACAAAAAACGATAAAATTGAAAATATCACATTCACAGATTGTTTCTTGCTCGATCGATACGATTTATTCCTTTTCGACGACGCTCATTCTTTGGACTATCCTCTGACTTTCTTTTGTTTCTTCTGTCGGGTGTCTCCACTATCTTCTTCGTCTTAATCTCACCCTTCAATTTAGCCATTACCTTTTGGTTTCAGAAGTTGGAGACTTATGAAAGTTTGATTTTGAAAAATCGTGGAAGTTGAGCTAGGAAATGATGAGATTGTTTTTGAGAAGAATTAGGGCTTTCAAATGATAAAGGAAGATACGATTATCCTGTATTTGATTGCTTATTTCTCGGGACACGCGTGTCATTTAATTAAAAGATTTAATGTTTAATTAAAATGTTTAAAAACCTGAAAACTGCACAAGTAAACTTTGGGACTGGATTATGAAATATGATCTTCAAACACCTGCTGGCGTGTAAATTACACTATGACATGCATTGAGGCTTCTTATCATTTGTAGTCTGTAATGGGCCTTTTTTTTTTTTTTTTGGTTCCAATGAATTATAGATAAATAATTTGAAATTCAAAAGATCATCAGTTTTCTTCGTTTCCTTCTTGAGAAATATTCAAATTGAATGAATTTCTAGACAAAAAGTCAATATTGAGAAATGGATCATGATCGATGCTAATAGTAATAAAAATACTCATATTGTTACTAATATATCATAATTGTATACTTTTTTTTTTTTTTTTTTTTAAGTGAATATGTTTGTCCATAATTATATTCATCATGTTAAGTTATATCTTCATTCCAATAGTTATATGATAGGTAAGTTTTTTTTATCAGATAACTACGTTCTCAAGCACGTTAAAGTGAAATATATACTACTTTTTTTTTTTTTTTTTTCAATTAATACCTAGACGTTCAACCATTTGGTTAGAGCCTTGGTCTACTGAACAGTGTTACACATCCTCCTTGCTCTTTGTTTAAGATTACACTGAGCTCATGTTTGGGCACCATTTTCAAAAATTACATTTTTTTTAAAAAAATTATTTTCGATCATCCATTCTCCCATAAAATAATGTTACAAGTTAATTCCCCAAAACTTTTTTATTTTTTTTTTTTTAATTAGACATTTTTCAAAAAAGTGACTATTTTAAAATATATTTCCTCCCGAACTCTCATTTTAATGAAGCCCAATCAGGGGATGAGTTTAGTATACAATATAAAGGCATTTTAATAAACTTTCCAGAACTCTTTAAAATTGTTTCAATAGTTTTTTTTTTTTCTTTCCCAAAGTAGCAATATATTCTAGGACATGTATTTATTATATTGTTAAATAATTATCAATTTTACAATTTTGCAACAAAAAATTGGGATATATGTGTGATAATTAATAAAGGTTGGAGACCTTCAATGCAGTTAATATGTAGTGTAACAAATTAAAATTGCGGACACTTAGAATTATTATTAAACATATTTAGACTATATTATTTTTACTCTTTTTTTTTAATTGTAAATAGAAAGAATTTTTTTTGGTTCTTTTTTTTCAATCTTGTTTATTCAAGCATTTATTTTATATAGACCTGGGCATGGTTTGATTGTTTTGTTTTGAGTCCACCGAAAATCAAAACCGATTTGATCGATTTGGGTAAATTCCAATCCAAACCGACATAATCCAACCATTGAAACCAAATCAAACCAAATTGGTCTGGGTAGATTAATCGGTTTGGGCATTGGTGCAAGTTAAAAAATTTGCTTACCTATTTTGGATTAAAAATTTTGATTTCCTACATACAATATAATTATTATTATTATTATTTTGCTTGCATAGTGCATATCAATAATATATATAATCTAAATGGTAAATGGTCGATGTTCCCAGAATCATCATATAAATATTTGATATTTACCAACAAATAATTATACCAAAATGAAAAGTAAAACTACAATTTAAATTTGAAGTTTACACCAAACACTTCTTCTTATTACTTTCTTTTCTTTTCTTTTCTTTTGATATTTGGAGTTTTGGTAGAAAAAGTATAGATGGTAAACAAATTATTAGAGAAAAAATTATATATTTGTTTTTGTTATTTTTTTTTGTTTAAAAATATGAAATTTAAAATGAAAATAAAAAATAAAAAATGTATTAGCGGGTTGTCTCGGTTAATTGATGGGTTGGTTGCTTAATCCGAAACCAATCGATCCAACTTTTTAATGGTTACAATTAACCAAATCGAATGATATTTTCATTCAAACCAAACTGACTCAGTTTGGTTTGATCGCTTTGATCGATTTTATGATTTTTTTTTTTGCACATTCCTAATTTTATGTTGATGAAATTAAATTATAAAAGAAAAAATACGACAAAGTTAGAACATAGAATCATATAAGATCTAGAGTTCGAATGTTTTTTTTTTTCCTTTTCTTTTTTCTAGTCAATGTTTTGATTAATTTTATTCTTTTTCTTTAAATGAAAAATCAATTTTAAAAATAATTTCGTCCGTACCTCAAATGAGAATTGAACTCTAGTCATTGATCTGATAAAATTTCGATCTTACCACTAGGGGTGTAAGCGGTTTTATCGATTTTAGACAAATTTTCAAACTAAACCGTCCATTTTGAACTGTTTGAAAAAAACTCAAACTTAAACCTAATGATTTGGTTCGATTTTAAACCGCTAGTTTCGTTATATATTTTTTTTTTTTTGCATATATACTTTTATACATTTAAACATAAATTTTAACAGATTTTAAGGATGAATAGCTGACCGGTGGCTTGAAGCCTCAAACCAAATGAGGAGGCGCCGATTTTTGAAATTAAAGAGTTCAGACCTTGAGAGTAATCATGTAAGGAGGAGACGCAGAGACTGGGGGGCGAAGGCGGAGGCGTCGAAGGCGAGGTTACGTCGTGTGGAAATGAGAGTAGCGTCACGTATGAGGAAGAGACGCTGGTGGAAGCCTACTTAGGTTTTAGATTTGATAATTGATACTTTAATTTTTAATTGAAATGAGAAATGTATGGGTTATGAGTTTTGCCGTTATGGATTGGGCGTTGGATTAGAAAATTACCTATTCTTATTGGGTTGAAAAATATAAAATTGAGATTATTATAATTTATATATAAAATATAAATTAGGATTATTGAGTAATAGTAATAATTATAATATATATGTAGTAGAAAATTAGAAATTGAAAAAAATACTCATAAATGATAAAACTATTGAATTTTACATATTTGAAAATTTGGATGAATTTTTCAAAAAAATTCATTTTTTTTTTTTTTTATATATTTTTTCGCCTGTCTAATTTGATTTTAAACCGCAATTAAAATTCTCAAACTTAAACAAAACCTTTTTTTACCGATTTGATTTTGTTCAAAATCATTTCGTTGATGGGTCAATGTGGCACCAAATCGACGATTTCTAAAATATAATTTCAATTTAATTTTTTGATTTGACAATTTTTTCTTAAAACCCTACTTACCACTTTAGAGATGTTGATCTCTTAACTTTGAAAAATAATACTTTCTATACATTGAGTTGTAACCATTTGTGCAAACTACAATATGTACTTCCCTCAAGATAAAAGACAATTTCTCGTCTAAATTAAAATTAAGGAAAAATTAAAAGAAAAGAAGGAAGATTTGTTTCATATTTAGGGCTTTGATAGACCTTTATTTTTCATGTAAATTGAAAATGAGAATTCTAACTTTCACTTTTTGCTTATTTAATAGGTCAGATTTTTTTGGCAATTGATTTTTCACCCCCCCCCCCCCCCCCCCCCCCCCCCCCCCCCCCCATTTCCACCTTTTTGATAAAATGGTTTCCTACCATTTTGGTGATTTTTTGTTTTTTAGTTTTTTTTTTGGTAATTGAAACAAATTTTGTTTCCAATTGTAAAAAAATCTATCACTTTAATTGATAAATTTCATGAAAAACAAAGTTAAATGAATGATATCCGATTTTCCTTTTTATTTGATAACTGAAACAAATTCTATCTCCAATTGTCACGAATTGTATCTCTTTAATTGACAATTTTCATGAAAAACAAAGTCAAACGTACACCAAAAGATAAAAAATTTCAATATATATTCCAAATGAAAAATTATACTAATCAAACACAATTAATTGACAATTCCTAGTAAAATTAGTTTTAGGTAATTCAATTTTCTGCAATTCGTTTTTTTTTTCCACTTAAATTTTATTTTTGCAATCAAATGGAAAGGTAATGACAAAATGGAAAATCAATATATATTTTTGTTTAGATGATATGTTTTTGCGCTCATTTGAAAAGACAGCACACGAGCGTCTTAATCTGATTCCTTAGAGCGTGAGTCTGATGTTAATTGAAAGGAAAAGTAAGAAAGAAAATATAATTGCTTGGGAATGAAATTGGGCAATATGTGATACTAACGTTATATTTTTGGTGGAATATGGGGGTCCACTTCTGAGCATATCGTCCCCGTTTGGCCCCAATTATTTTAATTTATAATTTTTTAAAATAGTATTTTATTAGAAAATATGTGATTGAAAAAAATAAGAATTTTTTTTTTCGATTTAAATAGAAGATTGTGTGATTGAAAATAAGAGATAAAAATATAACTTAAAATAAAAGGGGCCAAACGGGGACTAAAACAGGGAGTTGTATTATAATTTGTGCTAATGTTTTGTTGATTATATGAGAGTTGAACCCATGTTACCGTGTTGATAAAATTTGGTACATATCATTTGAATTAGGCTTTAATACCTACTGATTAATAAATTATCGAAATTTGTTCGACGTGAATTCTATAGGATAGATATTGATAAAATTTTCGGACAAAAAAGTTTATTCATTTTTATCTTTAATAAATAAAAACATACAATCATCCTTGAAACTCGTTTCATCAAACAATACTTTAATCGTTATAAAGACTTGTTTTTTAATCAGTTATGAATCTACCAAACAATAAATCTACTCTTTTACTTCAGTACATAACATTGATTTATCGAGTATGCCGTGTAGCTCTCAATTGTGTGACATAATTTTAGATTATAACAAGAAAGAACTCAGTCAAATAGATTTTTTAATTCATTTGGTCAATGTTTCCGTTATATTACAAGAGACATTGAAGCAGAAATGATTGTGTAAATTACAAGAGACATTTGTCAGTGACCGACCAAAGACATTCCGGCACAAAAATACTTCATAATAATATTATAATTAAAGTTTGTGTATAAACAATGTATAAAACTGTGTAGCTGTTTTGTTTTGAACTTCAACTTCAAGTTAGTAGTGGTCCAAGCATAGGTACCGTAACTGCAATTTTCTCTATTTTATTCTTGATTTGCCACCCAAAATTTACCAACTGGAGTGGATAGAAAAATGATAAATGGGTGACAAATAAAATGTTTGACAGAGAAGTGATTTACCTAGAATTTGTTTGATCTCGTTTTGCCATCCCTAGTAATATTTGATTTGTTTTTTACGCAAATTGTCAATTAAATGGATATATTTTTTTACCATTGACTTTGGAATGTGTTTCAATTGTTAAAAAAAAAAGAGTCAAGTTCAATTAATTTTTCAGGACTAAACACCTATCTTTTCTATTTTGGACTTAAACAGTGAATTAGGAAAATTTTTCTTATTGTAAACGATCAAACAGAAATGAATTTTAAAAATAAACAATTACTACACCTATCAAAACTCATTTAGGTTAAAAACTTTCCAAGATTTTCTTAACAATAATAAATAGGGGTTGTTTGGTAAAGTTTTTGATAAAAAAATTAATAAAGTTTAATAAAATTGAAATGATATAGCAACCCAAGCAAAGCACAAGGGAAACAGTTGGGTCCCACATACCCTTTTCAAGAGTTGGTAGTTTTTTTCTTGTCAAATTAGCCGTTGCACTTCCCCCCTTTCCCCTCGCAACCCATACCCTACTTTCCAACTCCAACGCCCTTTATTTTAACCAAAATCTGTCTCCCAAGAATTCCGTGTTTCTACTTTCTTGCCCTCTTCCAACTCCGCTCCTTTTCTCTCTTTCTTTTTGCATATTATATACACGATCAATTTAATTATATAGCTGCCTGCTTCCATATTTGAATTCTTTTATAAGTTCTTTAAGAAATTTCCTCAATATCTCTCTTTTCACATATCTTTCTTGATCAATCTTAATTTGAATCTTTTTATCTTGAACATAGAGAGAGACCCATATACAGTTTTCATCAATCAGAAACATGATTCATACAGTTAAGCATCCTGTTCCAGATCCTTCTTTGTCGACTCCATTGTTATATTCAACCCCAAGCAGTAGCAGCAGCGGAAGAAGCAGTGACACGGATGAAAGTCCAGCGACATCGTTTAGATATGACTTTCAAGATCTTAAATTCAAGATTCTGAACGTGCCCGCATCGAGTTTTCATTCGTATAAACTGTTAGCAAATCTATCAGGTCACATTGGATCAGTTTCTTGCTTGGCTTTATGTGGAGAATTTATATTAAGTGCTTCACAGGGAAAGGACATCATAGTCTGGCAACAGCCTGATTTGAGGCAATTCACAAAGTTTGGACAAGGAGAGGGCTCGGTTAAGGCCCTCGTCACTGCTGGGAACAAAATGATTACAGCACATCAAGATAGTAGAATTAGAGTGTGGAAGGTTTCAAGAAGCTCTGAAAATTTGTTCAGGTATGTTGACACTCTTCCAACTACTAAAGACTATTTGGGGAAGTTCATGAAGCAAAGCAATTACGTCCAAACGAGGCGACATCACAAGCGTTTGTGGATTGAACATTCTGATAGTATTTCTTGCTTGGCTGTCTCCAACGGGTTAATTTATTCCGGATCATGGGATAAGACTCTCAAGGTTTGGAGGATGTCGGATTTCAAGTGCTTGGAATCAATAAAAGCCCATGATGACGCTATAAACGGGCTAGTTTCTTCCAATGGGATTGTGTATTCTGCATCAGCAGATGGGAAGATCAAGGCCTGGGGAAAGGAAGGGAAGAACACACATTCTCTTAAGGGAATCTTGGAGGGCCATAAGGATATTTCACTGAATTCTATAGTTTTATCTGAAGATGGAAATTTGATTTATGGAGGGGGTTCGGATGGTTATATAATGGGATGGTTGGGGAACAAGAGTTTCGATAGTTGGAGAGTAATTTGTGAGACGAAAGCTCATAAAATGGCGGTTTTGTGTATGTGCCTAATGGGGGAGTTTTTGTGCAGTGGATCAGCAGATAAAAGTATTAGTATATGGAAAAGAGAGATCAATGGGAGTCTATTTAGAACAATGATCATTAAAGGCCATGAAGGACCAGTTAAGTGTTTGCAGGCATCTCCAACCAGAGTAGGGGGTGGATTCATGCTCTATAGCGGAAGCCTTGACAAAAGTCTCAGAGTTTGGTGGGTTCCAAATTATTGTTCAACGGCACGGATCACTTCTTCAATTGATGGTACACCCAGAATTTCGACAGTTTTCGTTTAAGAAGTTTTAAGACGTGAGTGATTAAGCACTGCTCCTTTTTTTTTTTTAAAGTATGCACAGTGTATTTAGAATCAATTTTGGCTGTTTCTTTTTTCTAGTTCTAAGTTGCTATTAGGGTTATTTCAAAATTTGTTTTGGAATTTTGTGTTATGTGAATCAGTTTAAAGACACTGTGGAAAACCTTTAGGAAATTCTTAGGACAGATTGGATGGATTATTTTTAAATGTATGTATTGTTTGCTTTTGCACTGTTTTGTCTTGTAAACTGTAATTAGATCTTTGAGTGATTGAAATTGTCTTTGTTTAAATTAAGTATTTTGGGGAATTTTTGTTAATAAAGGCAAATGTGAAATAAACCAGAATCTACTGATCATGTGGCAATAGGAATTGTTACACCAATCATAGGAAAATCTAATTCAATATTCTCAAATATTTAATGGAAGTGTGAAGGAATCTTTACCTAAATTATCGGGTCATTGTTGTCGGTAAAAGCAATCCATAAGCATATTTAAGAGTTGTTTTAGCAAAAAGATGCTTACTGTCAACATATATATAAACTCAAGAACTGTAGCAGGGGAATGAATCCACACAGGAAGGTAGATATAACTTCATGATAAACATTAAGGCCTGTTTGTTTCCAATTGTTTGAAGAAAATTATCCAGTTTTTGATCCTTTTTTGCCGGCACGTGGGACCCATTATGAGAGAAGAAGTCAACAATCACGGCTGACAATGGAGCAACTGTCCGAAAATGGATTAAAATTGGGCAGAAAAATTGGAAACAAACAAGGTCTAAGTATGATGTATTAGTCCAAAAATGCCACCGGAGTAACAAAAATTTAAAGACTGCAATCAAATTCCAAGTTCAAATAGCGGCCTTAGACTAAAGTATGCCAAATTCACTCAATGGATAAATATTCAACTTAGATCAGAACAAGACTAAAGAATAAAATAGAAAATAAGAGACAACGTTCAAATTAACATTCGGCTGTTCTGATATGCATTTTTTTTTTTTAATTAAGAAGTGTGATGGTTTCTCTCATTTCTGCCGGTGTTCCCATCTCAATCTAATTCAAGTTCATAGTTTCTAACACGTTAAACTAGTGAGGCCTATAGAGTAATGAATTCAATGAGCAAAGGACCTGTAGCCAATATACAGGCACCTGAACTTTGTAGCTCACTAACGTGCCAATCTCTCGAACTTTTATTTATCTTTCGGTTATGTTTTGTCTTTTCTTTGTACAAGAGAGTTAACTAATATGGTTTTGGATGCTCTAGAAATGGTTTGTGAATTTTGCTGGTTTGGCAGAATGGTTGACATCCTCTCACATAAGCGTGGGCCTCGTATGAATAAAAAAGTCCAAAAAAAGTGAGCCCCACCATTGTGAGGGTCGGTCACCCCCTCTATCAACCATTTTCGATCATTGTAGCATGGTTGATGGTTTGTTATGTGGAAGCACTGTGGTATCATTCGGATTCATCGGAGTCAAAATTTAGAAACCAAGGAAGCTACTATAAAGCAAGTTTGCAACTCTTGTTGAAATCTTCCCATAATAACCAGATTTTTTTCCTGGGAAATCGTTCTCATTCCTTGGAGTTATCAATGCTTCATAAAAAATAATGGGTTGTTTGTTAAGGACAGTAGAGATATGCACTGTATTAAAGAAGAAAACGAAACCAAAAATCTTGTTGGCATTTGTACCGAGCATGACCTGAAGGTTCACTAATGCTTTAGACTACTTTCGAGGAAGAGGAAGCTCATTTTTACCAAAGCTTAGTTCTGGATTCATGATTTATTTTGATTGATTTAGTTTCCAGCCTGCCTTGAATCGTAATTTTATTTTGGTAATGAATAGTTCTTTCCATTAAAATTAGCATGAAGAAAACAACAGCACCACCAAGAGGTAAATTTGCTTAATTTGTTCTTACGTTTAGAGGTCTTTGGCTTTAGTGGTTCAATTCGTCTGTCACTTTATCAACATCTAGGGACCTTGTGAACATTAGAATGGATTTATTACTTTCCTTTCCTATTCGTTTCCTATATTTGAGTCATTTTTCAAATCCTATCGAAGGAAGAAAGCAGATACGCAAATGGTAATATGGGCGGTCGAATTATTTACTGACTATCAATAAAGAAACATATATCTTTCTACCATCACCATTCTTATATGGGAAGGCATCAACCACTTTGTATTTGACTGTTTCAAGCTTCTTCCCTATCCAGGTTGGAATGATGGAGAAATTAAGAAAACTTTTTCATTGGTACGTTTGATATAAAGGAAACTATGACTTAAACAGGTGAAGTAGGAAACGTGCAAGGAAACTAATTCCATGTTCACTCTACTTTTAGACTGTTTTTGTCACAATTCTTTGGGGGACCATCAGGAAAGTTGAAGCAATTAGGCCCAATGAGTTTTCTTAAATAACTCACTGGACAAATATTCAACTTGGATCAGCATAAGACTAGAGAATAAATTAGGAATCAAGAGCAAAGTGCAAATAAACTTTCGACTGCTCTGATGTGGATTTGATTGATTCAAAACTGTGATGTAACATCCATTATGGAAGTTTCCTAGGTTCTTGCTCACTGCAATTTGTGACAGATCATGGTTTCCTTTTCTCATTTGCACTTCTTATTAAGAAGTGGAAAGTGACCTCCACTCCATTTAACAAGAAGAATTTATAGATTTTTTTTTTTTTTTTTTCTTTTTTTCTTCAAGACAAGATATTTCGATACCTTTTTTTTTTTTTGGCTGAAACTTCATTAAATAAAACACCAAATTAAATTAAAAACAAGATGGATGCTCTGGAAAGTGCCCCAAGTTTGTAACACAGAAGCATAGTGGTATTATTCTGATTTCTCGGAGTTATCAGTGCTTTGTTATACAATAATTGCTTGTTTGTTAACTTGAACTAAATGGTATAGAACAACATTAAAGAAGAAATAGAAACTAAAATCTTGTCATATTATACTATCCATCTTGTTCAATAGTGCATAACAAACATAGTTGGAAGGTTCACTAATGTTTTAAGACTACTGTCAACATAGAGAAGAGAGGAAGTCCTGATACTATTTTCTGGATTCATGATTTATTTTGTTTGTTTTTGGTCTTTGGAGCAATTATCAATACATATAAATAAGAATTAGGCAGACTGGATGCTGAGACAACTATACCTAAAAGAATATTAATTGGATTTTGCTAACTTTTTGGTGAAAAAATATTACATTCCACAAATTCTTTAACTTTTTCAACAAATTTATTCAATATGGAATACCACTTAATTTCAGAAGCCAGATTGGTTTTTATCTCAATTTAATTCTGATAAAACTGAAAGTATTCAATATAATTTTTCAACTGATATAAACCTTCTTATATTTTATCATAAAACTAATTGATGGTCCCTCCATTTAGCTTTTCTTGAAAAAAAGAAATAAAAATATGATGAATGCACCTGTAAATTAGTAAAAGGAAAAAGAAAAGAGTGATGAGGGATCGCATGATATTTTCATTTTACACTTTAGGTAAAGCTTGAGATGGATATCACTACTTCGTAAAAGGTATTGCATATTACTAGAGGATATTAAAAAATAAAAAGAAGTTAAACCTTACCCATAGCGCTAAGATACTCGTATATATAATATAATCATCCAACCCCCACCACCAAAAGAAAAAAAGAAAGAAAAAAGAAATGAAAAGCAAAAAACAATCCCATAATATATAGGTTCTATTCTTGACCTAATTATGACCACATTCTGTTTGAAGAAATCATGGAAAGCCTTACAAGAAGGAAATATTCATTCATTCATCTCCAATAAAAGAAGAATGGATTTGGACAAAAAGTGTCATTAAAAAATAAATAGAAAAGAAAACATGTCAGTGTCTTATTTTGAAACCCAACATTCTTGGAGGGAGATGGAGGTAGTGAGGGAAAAGAAATGAAAAATCATCTCATTTCTATATATCATAACATTTTGTACCAATCAAATGGTAAAAACTAAAAAGTGATATCAATAAACTAACTTAAGAAGATTACATGTATAAATTTCTTTTTTATTTTAATTTTTTTACTTATTACCCCATTTCAATGTTTCATGTAAAAAAGTGTAAAAAAATCTTTTAATGTGATTTTTTTTTTTTAACATATTAGCCTAACTTTATTTTTTTTAGTTCGGTCCTGAATCTATCCTTGAACAAGACTGTACAATTTACCTTATTATACTAATAAATTACGTGACATAATTAGATCCACATTAGCTAACTCTATATCAATGATGTCAAATGAGCTTTGATACAGTTCATTAGCCTATCTTAGCCAGCCTTATGTGTGTATACATGTCCTTTAGCCCATCTTGCCCTGCCTTATATGCCATTCTGTATCTGTGTGTGTATTTCCATTCTGCATCTGCTATTTACAATCTTTATCTTTGTGATAAATCTGTTTGAAACTGCTGTTATAGTGAGAATAAGTGTTTTTACTTGACAAACTCTCAGAACTGAGTGACGATTGTGTTCTATAATTTGCTGCCTCTTTACTAATATATTGAGCCATATTTTAACTTTGTGTTAAATCTCGACTTCACGTGAGTGCAAAATGACTTCTAATAATTTCTGTTGGAACTTTTTAGTGATTTCCCAATGCGACGACAACATTTTGTTGCATCAAAAATTGTTAAAGCCTTGGATGAGAGTTACCCTGAAGCCTACACTGCAGACAAAATACTAAGGCTATGCATCTATCATCCTGCATTCATCTTAGAAAAGTAGGAAAATCAGATACTGCTAAGAATTCGGGGAAAGATTGGAGTAATATTTACCGGATAATATGCTCCCATTGGAACAACTTTTTCTCTATAAGTTAGATCTTTCAAAAGATCACGATGAGAGTTTAGACATGTTCAATAAAATAGTGCAAGACATAGAGAACACTGGAGATGAAGTGCCTGATGATTACAAATCAATTGCTTCTAAACTTCATACCTGAATCTGCTAGAGAGATTAAGCAAGCCACAGGGATAATTTTGCCCTGACATAGTTATCGATTCCTTGAAAGCTAGAGAACTAGAGCTTAAATCCCTCTAGAGATGATAGTAATGGGACTGAAGAGAGCTAGTTGCTAGAGGAAAGAGTACTACTAGATGTAACCACCATGAGAAACACAATAAGATGGATAAGAGTAAACATAGCCCCTATTTCACAACCATTATTTGGATAAAATGGAGTTTTGAATAGTGATTTTTTGGAGAGTGTGTGATTAAAAAGCAGTAAAAATTTTGAATTTAGGTAGAGAATATTTTATTATGTGAATGTGTTGTTGAAAATGAGTATGTAGAAAAGAGAACTTTGAAATAATGGTTGTCAAACAGGGGCATAAGTCTAGAGCAACCGGAAAATAGTTCATGTGAAGTAAAGAGTATAGATATTCATAGTCAAGAACTATTAGTAGTCATCTTATGTGGTAGCTTGCTATTTGAAACATTAACTTATTATTAGCTTTTCATCCATTAATGTCTCATATAACAAACTGTAACATGAAATGACTACTGACAGTCGCTAACTATAAATAACATTATTCGTGTAATAAAATATGACATCTTAGGGTGTGTTTGGTATAGATTAAAATCGGATTAAAATTGAAAAATTAGCCGTTATTGTTGACTTTTATTAGACGAGTGAGACCCAATAACGGCTATATTTTCAATTTTAATTGAATTTTAATTGCTACCAAACGGGCTCTTATTCTGTCATAAGGGAATATGAACAAAAAATTATAATAAAGAGCAAGGAAATGTGGCTGAACTATAAACAGCTAAAGGGCCTATGGTGATTGGGCTCAAATCTAGGGATGGTAAAAAAATTCATCAAACCCGATATCAGTGGGGTCACGCCCCGAATGGGGCGGACATTACCCGCTTAATCAGGTATTCGGAGCGGGACGGGTTAGAGAACTCGACCCCAAGCGGGTACGGGGAGAGGATGGGTATTAAGGTCCCCGACGCGTCCCGCCTAACAAAACTTTACATTTTTAATTTTTATTTTAGCATTTTATTATTTAATTTACTTTGTGAATGTTTCAGGATTTCATCTGTTTCTCTCTCTCTCTCTCAAGAACACTATTTCAGTCTACAATCCAAACTAATTATAAAAATTACTTCTTCCTTGAATTTTCGTCTTATATTCTTGGTCATTTATTTGAATTTAAAGATCCATTAAACTTCTTTAGTAAACGTTGTATTACTCTTTATTTAATTCTCACGTCTATCTGATCATTTTGTTTTTTTCCTGTCATTTCTTTTTTTTGTTCTTTTTCACATTCGACAAAGAATAAAATATCGTTTTTTCTGAAACTTTGGATTGTACAAAAAAAGCTTTTGTTTTTCAAACATCTTTATTATATTAATAAAAAAGGATAATAAATGGGGTAGGAATCCCTACCCGCCCCAACCCGACCCCGCCTCGTTCCCGCCCCACCCCGCCCCTTAAACGGGTAATGGGACGGGTATGGGGTGGAGAATTACCCAACGGGTCGAGGATGGGAAAGGCCGACCCGCCCCGTTGCCATCCCTACTCAAATCCAAGTTCCAATTACTATATATAAAGGAAATTATACTAGGTATTAATTTTTTTTTTATATAATTACAAAAGTGTCTCTTTTAAAAGTTATTTCAAAAATATTACTTTTGGACATTTTTGCCCTTCTGAAAATTTTCAATACCTTACAAGTCCTGTACTTTAGTCAAACATGAGGTAATGGAAAAATTGTACTTATTGTGTAAAATGTCAGGATGAATTGACTGATGGGACAATTCTTCGCAGTAATTCTCGACAGATGGGTGAATCCCAACAGATTAAATATCTTTTCCGACAGTTCACTTCAATAATTCTCGACGGATGGGTGAATGTTATTTTTGCATATGCTAATATAAAGTTATATTCTTTTTTTTTTTTTTTTTTTGTAAGGCTGCCACGACTTTCATAAATCATTTTCCGTAAGTTTCGAATCACATGCAATTCAAATATCAAAGTTGTTAATGTAGAGCCTTATTTGACCGTAATTAAAATTATAATTCATTTTTCTCTATTTTCTTATCAACCATACATTTTTCAATGAAATATTATTACACATAAATTTAAAATTTTTCATACTTTTTTAACCGCACATTTTTCAAAAAATTACTATCCCAAAATATATTTTCCCAAATTCTGATTATAATGAGGTCAAACAAGGCCTACAGAAACAGAAGAAAAAAAAAGGAGTTTAATTTTACGACGACCTTGACATGCTATTTTTCTTTAATGAAAATTGGCGCAACGTTTTAAAAAATTGAAAAAAATAGTTTGATATTGCTATTTGTTAAAGAGTAACAATAAGTGTCTAATATTTTGAAATAAATATAAATTAAAATCAGTTGTAACGAATCATATTTTGTATTGTCTAGTTCAATACACTAAATTTATTTAAATAATTATTATGATTTCCTTAAATTATTTGTATAGATCATTTTATTGACCACCAAATTTTAATTAATTTTTTTCTTAATTTTCTCATTGTTATTCATGTTAATAATTTTGTTGGAAATAGTCTCAACATTTGTGTGGTTGAGAGTAGAACTTTCATAACACTTCTTTTATCTTCTTCTTTTTTTTTTTTTTTTTTTTTTTGTATTAAGAAAATTCATATTAAACAATATATATATAATATAAAAATTAAATCATCACATTAAAGCATTAATGATAATGATAGTAGTATTAATGAGCATTAAATGTTTCTAGAATTGTGAGTCTAAGAATAATATGGACTATTTACACCCAAAAAGTGATATTTTTGAACAAATCAAATATCAATAAAAGTTTTTTTGTGCATTTTCAAAAAAAGTGATATTTTTGAAAATTTCCCCCAACTATATTAAGTGATCAAACGTCCTTTTAAATTTGTACAACACTAATCCAATTTTTCAAACGTTTTCCAAAAAAATTCCTATGACCATCTCCTCGTGTAGAAGAACGCATACTTGCGAAGTACCCTAGTCGACAAGCAAATTTCACTTAAATAATTAATCAAAGTTGTTCGAAACCAACTTATATTTAAGTGTTTGTATGAAAAGGGATTATTTGAAAAGTGAATTCTTTAGAGAATGTGGATCAATTATGGAATAATATTTTTTTAGGAGAATGTATGGTTAAAAATAAGGAATTTATTTATTTATTTATGTATAATATTATTTTATTAAAAAATGTGTGATTAAAAAAAAAGAAAAAAAATGTATTAAAATTTTAATGGGTGTCAAACAAGGGTTAAACAACTAATGGCCCGGATTTTGACGCATAATGGAGTGTGAAACTTGTTAATTCTATATCTAGTACGGGTAAAACTTTTCACTTTATGCTGGACAGTCCATAGTCTGTGTTATTTGCTCACCGTGTCGATTGGCCCTATTTTTGGGAATGAAAATGAGTAAAATAAAATAAAAAAATTTGAAAAATATATGATTGAAAAAGAAAAAAATAATTTCGATTCACATGTAATATTATTTTATAGAAAATTATTTGATTGAAAATAGAAGATAGAAAAATGGAATGTAATGAAATTTAATTTAAGGGATATTTTAAAAAATATTTAATTTTATGGGTGTCAATTGAAAAATGTCTCCACATTTGAATTTAGTACCAAACTGTCTATTATGTCCTTAATGAAAACAATGAAGCAACGAATTTCGAGAAGTAGCTTTCATGAGAAATTACATTAAAATGATGTTCTCGACATTTTATATGTCGTTCTTGATATTTGAACCATATTTATATTGATACTTCATTTGTCTAGAATGACATTTCATTCCAAATATGTCTAAATGAGTCCAAATAAATTATTAAAAATGTAATTAGTACAAAACGTCCATAAGTTTCAATTTTTGGCATCTTCACCCTTATTTTCACATTTCATTGTAAAAATCATATTTTTTTTTTCATTTTCTCAATTAAAAATTATAAAATAACGAATATACCCTCATATTTAAACAAAACAAAAATAAAGAAAAGAAAAATAGAGAATAAATTGTAACTACACTCTTAAATTTTTCGAATAAATTTCAAATAAATAATTAAAAAACAAAAATCGCTTACATATATATCTCATGTATTTTTTCCTTCTACACAGATCCGTCTCTCTCAATCTGCAATTCAATTATCACCCCCTTTATTCCCATGGCAACCAAGTTTTTATAAATCGAACATAACAAAGCTGGCAAAACAAAATAAAAAAGACTAATTAGCTGGTGCTAAAGGCAGTATAACTCATGCATCGCGCCATCTGTACAATTAACTTTGGCCATTATGTTAGTAAGAACATATGAACTTATAATAGCAAAGCACAAAAAACTTGTGTTCCACAGTTAGAAATTCTGACGCAATCATATCCTATCATATCGCGTGTATGTAAATCATTATATATATGTAGTACAACTGTAAGAATTATATCACTTCTGACTTATTTTGGAGATTTTATTTTACAGTTTGACGATTGTCAAAATATATTGTGTTGATCATGAAAAAATAGATGTAAGTGCTGCATATTCACCATTAAATGTTAGCTCAAATCATTCAAATATTCCACAAAAATGAGGAAATTTTTTGACTTTTTGGCTAATTTTTCTTTGACCAGACAAACGAAGGTTCTACGAGGAGTGAGAAAGGGAACAAATTAACAAATCATCGATGATTGTATTCTTATTATTATTATTTTTGTTATTGTTGTTGTTGATACTTCCTAAATAAAAGAAAGGGAAAAACTAATAAAAAAATAACTCAACAAATTTTTATGCAGAGAAAAAAAAAAAATCACAATTATTGTGGACTCTTGGAGAAGATTATTTTATCTCCTTGCACTCCTTTCATATTGACAAATTGATCTACATTAAAAAACCACAATCCTCAAAGATTCTATTTAAATTGTCAATTATGTTTGTCTCTTTTAATAAAAGAATAATGCTTCTTGTACATTCTATGGATAACATGGAGTTTGACATCATTTGCAATTCTTTGTAAATTCAAAATGTAGTGTAGCGAGAAAGTGTGTTGAATTCAAAAACTAATAAATCATGTGTCGACACGTGGTACAATGTCAAATTTGATGTCAAATACAATGTACAAGTAGCATAATTGTTAATAAAATTAAAATATTACTTTAAGTACATTGTACTTGACATGAAATTTGACACTCCTCTCACATTCAAAAGGTGAGGTCCACGATTAAAATGATTGCAAACCCCACACATGTGAGGGAAGTGTCAAACTTCATGTCAATGGAAAATGTACACAAAATATTTTTCATTTCGAGAAGAGAGATTCAATTGTAACAGTATTTCTCTGAATATTTAAAGTGGAAATTACACAATCACCTACTTTATAAATTCAGTATTCTAAAATAAGATGGAAACTTTCATTATTCAAAAATCAGATGTTTTGTTAAATAATATATTATTAAATTAATTTAATTTATAAACCAACCAACCTTACCTTCCCCAACCCACCATTTCCCCCAATCCATCTCCTCTCATCTCTCTCTCGTTGGTGATACTTTTCCCCACCTTTGTCACCACCCTAAATCGGTGATCGGCAACAGGCGCATCACCGGAGAGATGGCACATCCGGCGTTGAGGCGCGGCATCGGAGGTAGGGTTGGTTCACACAGCTACTGCGATGAGCAGATCTAGTCCGCATCACGCCGTGCCGCGATTGCGTTTCTTCCGACAGTGGTGATCCAGTTGTCTGAGTATGATGCAACTCCAATACTTTTTTTAAAAAAAAATTTAGTGGTGCGACGATTTTTAGACTGCGGGTGGTGGTCGTGGTGTGTGTGCGACTGTGGAGTGTGGTGCAATTGTGTGTGCGTGCGGCGACGGTGGTGGTTGAGCAGTGGGTGCGGTTGTGGTGTGTTGGTGTGGTTGTGGGCGACGATTTTGTTGATTTTTTGGGTGGCGATCTTGTTTATGGTAGTTTTGACAACTATGGTGGTGTGTGTGCGGCAGTGGCGGTGATGGGCTTGACGGGTTGGTGGTGGATCTGCACGACGATGTTTTGACCGGTTGTTGTGAGGTGACGGTGGCGATGCTCTGTTGTGGTGGTGAATCTATTGTTTTCTGTGGTGTTGACAAGTTGTCGTGAGGTGGTGGTGGCTTTGTTGGTAGTAACGGCGTTGGTGGTGGTCGGGGCGGTGATGGTATGTTTCCGAATTTTTTAGTCGGCCGTAGTCGTGTGGTATGGTTTTGCCGCCCTGATGTGGTGGTGGTTTTTGTGTGGTGGTCAGGTGGCGATCGATCTGTATAAATACGTGTTGTATAGTCTCTGTGACCAATACTGTGACCTGTGCTGTGATCTGAGTCATGTGCTGTGACCTGAGCCATGTGCAAAATATTTTATGACCTATGCTGTGACTACCAACAAATAATATGTGACCAATGAAAAAAATGAACCGTGACCAAAAAATAACGTGTGATCTAAGTTGTGACTTATAATGTTTGTGATCTGTGACCGATAAAGAAATTGTGACTTATAAATTTTTTATATGTGACCAAGGAAAAAATTGTGACCTTTAAAATTTTTAAATTGTGACCGTAAAAAATTTGTTGCATGATTTGTGATCGAAAAATAATGTGACTAATTAAATTACGAATCTGTGATCGATGAACAAATTGTGACTTATAAATTTTTTGAATTATGACGTTAAATAATTTTTGAATTTTAAAATTTTTGATTTATGACCGAAAATAATATGTGACTAACTAAATTGTAAATCTGTGATCAAATTATATAGATCTGTGACCTTAATATATTTAATTAATTAAATTATAAATAAAAATTAACAAAAATCTGATTTTTGAAAGTTAAAACTTATTCTCTTATTATTGAATTGGAACAAAGTTATACTCTTACTTATGAAAATTTCCCATATTTAAAATCCCTTTTTGTCCAAATTTAGTCTAGTAATTATTTTAGCATTTTAATTACATTCTATTATTATCAAATAGACTATATTACCCTTTCATTAACAATGTATTATTAGATTTTTGTTAACACACGATTTTTCCTTGTAATTTTACAAACTGCTCGATTTTAAAATGTTAATAGTTTTATTGCAAAAGAGAAAAAAACATAGAAAACTAATTTCTCAGAAAGTGAATATGGGGGAAAAAAAATCTAAGATGAAACTATTTTTTTCCCCCCTTAAAATATACAATCTTGCTACAGAACTCGTCCTCTCACATTAGGGGTGAGATCAGCACATTTGTCGGAAGTAGGATCTGACCCCATGTGACGGCGTCAATAAAATTGAATAACTCGAAGTGTCAAATTTTGAGTACGAATGACTTAACCCTAAAAAAATAGGAATGTGTTAAATGTACACAATAATATACATAACACTCTATACTCTCTCACATGGAGGGGGTCCATATATAATAAAATATTTTTAGACTCCTCTCTATGTGAAAAAAATGTAGAGTATTATGTATATTATTGTGTGTATAAGTAGATTTATCATTTCTTCTATGTACAATAAAACATCGCTGAAACCTGTGGCAGCTTTTGTCGTCTCCCTGCACAGGTTTACACCTACAGTTAAATGGCTTGTATCCAAACTTATTGGACCGCCTCAAAAATTTCTTTTAAGTCCTTTATTTTCTAACAAATTACATTTCCTCCCCAAAGTAACTGCTCAAATTTTGATTTCGTATAACCACACCCCCGCTATTTTACACTCTTTAAGAGTTTCACCCCACCACAACTGGCCCATTTCTTGAATTTCCAACAGTTCAATGGCGGGTCTGCATACCACCCTGAGACCGCAACCACTGTCTTCAACCGCCAACAACCACTCCTTCATCGCGAAGCTTCTCTTCCTCCTGACCCTTCTCCCTCTATCGCTTGCTATTTTAGCTTTCTTCCTTCAGTGGCGAGGCGGTGGCGTCGACGATCCAATCTCCCGATGGTCGCCCGATGAGTCCCATACGTTTCCTGGTATGGACTCCTCCCCTCTGGCCACCGTGGGGCACTCATCTTCTTCTCATTCCCCTGATTGTTCTATGTTGTTGGGCCACTCCAACACGGCGTCGTTTCCTTACTTCAGAGACTGGAAACTTAAATTTGAGTCCGATCTGAAGCCCAAGGTCTGAACTTTTTTTTATATTTTTATCCTTCTTGTGAGTTATTTGAGGTTTCCTATCATTGAGGTTTTGTGATCTTGGTTAGTGTGATTTGAATTTTGTTTGTTTTTGTGATTTATGTTTTTGGGTCTTGCATCTGGATTCAAGAAAATTAAATAGAAATCTTGTTTTTATGGCATTTCTGGATTTTCAGAGCAGATAATGCAATTGGTTAGACTTATTTCTTTGATTTCATGATTTTTGTATACTGATGGGGAATATTTTTTTATTTCTCTGATAATTAATTTTGTCATCATTTTTGCATTTAATGCAAAATGTAAAGTAAATCTTTTGAAAGATCACTGCATTTTAGGATTAGGGGGAGGCGCACTTCTTTCCCAAGAACTGGGACTTCGAATTCTTTTTGAGTACATGGAGTTAGAGATGTTTACATAAGACCATAACTGATAATATTGGTACACGCCTTCATAAATCATGGAATGATAGGACTTTTTCAGCTTTTGAAACAGATGGCACTGGTATCACATTTCTTTCATGCCATTTGGTCTCTTTGAAGTTTATATGAAACCTGTCCTCTAATTGAGGATGAGAATTGGTTAGACTTATTTCTTTGATTTCATGATTTTTGTATACTGATGGGGAATATTTTTTTATTTCTCTGATAATTAATTTTGTCATCATTTTTGCATTTAATGCAAAATGTAAAGTAAATCTTTTGAAAGATCACTGCATTTTAGGATTAGGGGGAGGCGCACTTCTTTCCCAAGAACTGGGACTTCGAATTCTTTTTGAGTACATGGAGTTAGAGATGTTTACATAAGACCATAACTGATAATATTGGTACACGCCTTCATAAATCATGGAATGATAGGACTTTTTCAGCTTTTGAAACAGATGGCACTGGTATCACATTTCTTTCATGCCATTTGGTCTCTTTGAAGTTTATATGAAACCTGTCCTCTAATTGAGGATGAGATTGTAGAAATAATAAATGATCATCGAGTTGAGAATTATCCACGAAGAGAATTGGCTTAGATTTTGATGCACATTCATTATTGAATTGAAACGTTGGCAGGATATACTTGTCATGATAATCTTATACCAATTAACAGCTACATCCAATCACAAAATTACATGATGGATGTCCCTTTTCTCATGGTGATTTACTTGCCAAAGACAAATTTCACTGATGATTGACCCCAGTTCTTCACGTTTCAGAATTGATTTCATTGTAAATTTTGTTTTCTAGCAACTACTGTTTCAGTTCAATTGTTGGTAATGACCTCATTATATTCCTCCATTATGTGCAGATATGTATTACAACTAGTACATCCGCTGGCTTAGAGCAGATTTTGCCATGGATGTTCTATCATAAAGTTGTCGGTGTGTCAACCTTTTTTCTTTTTGTTGAAGGGAAGGCTGCATCTCCTGCTGTGTCCGAAGTCCTTGAATCCATTCCTGTGAGTTTGTATCTTGTCTAGTCGGTTTCTTTTGCTGCTTTGTAAGATTAGTTATACACTTTCGGGGTCATGATTTAATCTGCATAAACACTGCATCGTAAAACACTTTTGTATGTTTCGTTGTTTCTTACTTTACCAGTTACCACAAACGAAATAAAGAAAAACCCATTACCTGTCCTTTAAATGCAGTGAAGAGGTGGACACTAAGAAATGTGACCAGAGGACAGGACTGATATATGGGTCCTTGTCAGTTGAAAAAGTCACTACGTGTGACTAATAAATTACTAAATGGTCCACGAGATGCTTCTTTATGAGTAAGGAACACATAAGTGCACAATCTTTTCACGTGATAAACATGTACACCTGAAGTTACATGTTTATAAACATGCCATTTGTAACTTCTTGTAACCAGATCCCTCAGTGTAACACTGTATCTGGATTTCAGCTGTATTGATGGGTTACGATTATATAAATATTATTGGCTGTAGTATTATCGCAGAGAAATTTTCCAATTAGTTGATTTAAGCTGACAACTGGCAATTAATATTCCCGGAAAAATACTGAATTATCTATTACTTAGTAATATAAACCGATAACTTTATCTCAATAAAATGCTGAATAAGCCATTATTGTAGGGTGAATTTGAACATGAAAACTATATTTGGTCTTATTATCTTCAAAAGGCAATTTATTGGAGGGGTGATAATTTTTAATTTTTAATTTTATTTCCGAAATTCGGAAGTGTTGTAATTTACCTTTTCTCTGCCTTGGTTAAGGTAGAATGCTCATTCTGCAAATCCTTTAGAGTATCTTCAAAAGACTCTTTATTTATAAAGAGCATCTTATGTATAATGGAGAGTTTATTTAAATTTAGAGAAGAGAATATTTCAACAATGCTCTTTATTTTGACTCTTTATTTTGATTTTTCAAAAAATATTTATTGATTTCTCCCATCTTTTATATAATTAATGGCTAATCAATTCAAATAAATTTGAATAATTTAAGAAATAGAGTATTAAAATCTGTAGCTTATTAAATTCAATCATTAAAATGTAAAAATAGAGTGTCCACACTCTATTTTAAAAAGTTAGAATAGAGAGCCTCTCGGAGCTTATTTTTAAGCATTGCGCTAAAAGAGAGAGCAAAGTCTCTTAAAGATGTTCTTAAGAGCTTAAAATTTAATCTACCCAACATTAGTTGCCTTTGTACACGTGACCAAGTGATTTGGTGGGTAGCATGTGAGAAAAGAAGTTAAATGGAGCTTCTTTTGTCAAGTCTCAAGACTCTTATGTGGCTTCTGTCTGGTGTCTGGTCTCTGAGAGAAGTGGGATGGTAGTAGCCAGTATTTTGTCTACTTGAACATCAGTGGTAAACTATAACTCATCTGTAAATCTAACCAGGGTATCACTTGCCAATTTCTAGCCTTGCCTCCTGCCAAAACTCACCCCATCTATTTTTCTTGAAGTACATGTCGGATAGGGACTAGATTACCAGATAACTTATCGTGATGATATCTTTTCAGGATACGTGTTAGCCGTCACTTCAATCTGATTATTATGTTATTCTATGTTAACAGTATAATGTTATCATATCAAAATCTATGGGTTAAAAAGTATGTTTATCCTTGCAGGGAGTGAAAGTAATATACCGAACCAAAGAGCTGGAAGAGCAACAAGCTAGGAGGTCAGTCACTTCTGATATGTCTCTGGAGCTTGCTTGACAGCTTAGATAGCTGATATGAGATAGACAAAATGAACTAATGGTTCATTGGATGCATTTTAACATTTTCTAATCCCAAACAAACAATTATCTTTCACCTGAGTCTTACAATAAGCTCTCTGAAATTAGTACCTTGGTCTCTAAAGTGCAGAAATCTTCATATGATATATTAGCAGTCGTTATAATTCTCTGACACTATTTGTCCCTGATGATTCAGCCGGATCTGGAATGAAACATGGCTGTCAAGTTTCTTCTACAAGCCTTGCAATTATGAGCTTTTTGTGAAGCAATCTCTCAACATGGAGATGGCAATTGTCATGGCAAGGGTATGGATCATTACAAATGTGGCAGAAATGTACCATTTTTATTGTAGAGTTGATCAAATATTTTGTGTATTATAATTCTAGGATGCTGGTGCTGACTGGATAATTCATCTGGACACTGATGAATTGTTACATCCAGCTGGTGCTCGGGAGTATTCTTTGAGGCAATTGCTAGTTGACGTGCCTGGGAATGTGGACATGGTTATCTTTCCCAACTATGTAAGTAATTTGGTGTCTCCTTGTTTCGGTGTGGGAGACATACATAAAATACTCTGTTATTTGTTCTCACTGTATTCTTGGTACAATTGAAGCTATCCAGCTTAACTTACAAAAGCAAATTGGAAAAGAAAAAGAGGCGTCTGTGATCTTCTCAAGTTACACCATGTTTTTTTTCCCTTTTCAGGAGAGCAGTGTTGAACGTGATGACATCAAGGAACCTTTCACAGAGGTAACCTTTGCACTTCTAGTTTCTAGATTTACTTTATTTTCTTGCACTGTTCACCTGCAGAGTTATACAATTTTAGATTTTTTTTTGGCTTATAAATTTTGCAAGTTAAGGAATATATGGAGTACAGTGTAAGTACAGCAGGAATTGTGTCGTGTTAATATTTTTTCCCTTATGTATGGTAGCTTTTTTCAATTATTTATATCCCACCCCCATCCCAAAATCTGCTTCAGTAAGTAGACTTTGGACTGTTTAATAGATATTTGTGGCAGAAAACCTCTTTATACCATGATATCTTCACTGATTTCAGCATTAATTTATTAGAACTGTTTTTTTTTCATTTCTTGTTTATTTATTGTTCAGGTATCAATGTTCAAGAAGAATTATGATCATTTGACAAAGGACACTTATTTTGGCATGTATAAGGAGTCGACCCGTGGCAATCCAAACTACTTTTTGACCTACGGAAATGGGAAATCAGCTGCTCGAGTCCAAGACCATCTTCGTCCCAATGGTGCACACAGATGGCACAATTACATGAAAACTCCAAAGTAAGTTGCTCTATTTATGCATACAGATGTTGTATGCACTTCTTTAAAGCATCCGGTATGTTTCACTTGTTGTAGTATATGATCCACATATGCTCTACCATCTTTCTGTTTTTGTGTTGCACCAAGTTGGCACTGGACCACACTGCTGTATTCTGTTCAATAGGCTTTTACATAATGTTTGACAGCGAGATCAAATTGGAAGAGGCTGCTGTTTTACATTACACATATTCCAAGTTTTCTGACTTGACTTCTAGGCGGGATCGATGTGGTTGTAAGCCTACAAAGGAAGATGTCAAGCGATGCTTTATGTTGGAATTTGATAGATCTGTGAGTATTGTGCACTTGCATTTTTTCCCCTTTGTTGGTTTGTTTATTTTCTACATAATGTTGGCACAAAGGACATCTATGTATCCTAGCTGAATGCCTTTTTTTAACGGGTTTAAGTAAAACTTGCGCACTAAGGGATTCATAAGTGTGCTAGTTAGGAGATCATGCCTTTATTGTTATACAATTTATGACAACAACTATGCAAAAAATTGCAGCAGTTAATAGATGTAATCAATCTATTAATTGTTGTGGATGCAAAAAGTGCTATCATTTTAGTAAAATAATTATCTCGAAATTCAAGTGCTGGGATGAGATTTTCTTGCTCAGAAACACTTGAGGAACACTGACTAAATAATTTACTTTAGATTTGTATAAATACTTGTTCTATTCAGTGTTAAATAAGCATTTTTTTTCATGTACCTAAAAGAAAAATCTACGACTTGCTACGATAAATGTGAAGTTGCAAAAATGATCTTGCATTGAATTTCCATATTTTCTCTTTCAATAATAAGCATCATTTTAAATTTGTTAACTTTTGAGTTACAATCTAGACATCTCAAGGTCAGTTGAGCCCGTATTCACTGCATGAATGTAATTTCTTTCAGTTCACTTTTATTTTAGCTTTGTTTCGCCTCAGAATTAAATTTGTAGATGAATCATTGGTAAATAATCATATGCAAGCAAATCATCGGTATTTATTTAATAGAATTTTGAAAATAGCTGTTTGGACGATGTTCCCATGTGAAACGTGTCTATATTTTCACACTTCACAGGAACTTTGCTCATAGCTATGTTGTATGATAATATTTTTCATATATTTAAAATTAATATCAATTCTTTTGTAATATACTCTTCACTTTGATATTCTTGCTGACAAGTGTTTATAATTTAACTATAGGCCTTTGTAATTGCTTCAACTGCGACAGAGGAGGAGATGTTAAACTGGTAATGTTCCAAGTTGTTGGAAATACTGAAGTTTTTTCTTGTTACTCTCTGCTGTACATGAATTGCGTTGAGTGCGTCACAAACATAAAAGAAACAAAACTGATTTCTTTTTCTCTGCAACAGGTATCGAGAGCACGTTGTGTGGACTGATAGAACTCTCAATTTGAAATTGTTGAGGAAGGGAATTTTAACTCGCATATATGCTCCCATGGTAAGCTTTACTTTTACTCGTCAATTTGGTCGAAAAAGGGTCTTCCATTTAACAGGCTTGCTCGTGTTTCAGACCATCATTCAGGGTTTGAGGGAATCTGGTGTATTTGGTGCTGTCATTGCATCTGCTCAAGGATCTCTCTCCAAGGACAAGTTTTTAGCATCCGTTGCAAGCAATAATTCCTCGGGGATGACTTCTGCTGCTGAATCATTTACATCAAGGAAAATAGGTAGGAACATAGAGTCTCAGGCGACAACTAGAAGACCTCTTGAAATTATTCTGTTTGCACCTCACGAACCAGCTGTCCCGCCATTATCTCCCCCTACCATCCATGACAACGACTTTATAATTGAAGCATAAGTCTCCCCGCATGATTGCTGCTTTTTTCTTTCTAATGTGAAAGAACCGAAGGAACCTGGTTTTTCCTCTCTGGAATACTGAGGATTTAGAAGGATCTAAGAAAGCAGATCAGCGGATGGGATTCATTTGTGTTTCTATAGTTAGATGTTCCCGATCGTTACCCAAGCGGAGGTGTATATTGTTACAGAGAATGAGAGAGATAGAGTTGCCGGGTTGAGAAGGGGTTTTTTTTTGGCTCAAACTGATATTTTAGATATGCTGACAATTGATTATGTACAGAGTTCTTCTAGCATTCATCAGCCGGATTATTTTAGTTGTATAGCGCTATTACCATTTCATTGCGCGATCTTGTAGTTGACAAAAGCTAATCGCTTACATCTCTAAAACATACTGAGCTTAATAAGTTAGTCTCAGCGATCCTGAAATTGTCTCCAGAAACAATATGCTTCAAGGACCTTGCACTGATATAAGATGCAGTTCATTTAGCTTTTTTCTTTCAAGAAACTTGATTGAATCACACCCAGCTCTCAGATGCATATATTTATCCACTTCGATTCAGAAGCAAATTGCTGTGAAGGCAGATTTACCATTAGCACTCCCTGCATCAGTCACCCTGAAAAATCCGTTTCATTTGTCACTAACGTGTCGAACAGAATTTGATATGACGTCTGATGTACGTTAAAATAAAGACAAATCACCTCCAAAAGCCAACTAAGCATATAATGCATTTTCTAAACACGTTTTTGCCTTTCCAAAAAAATAAATAAATTATCATCATCCATTTCCTTTAAGTTTTGGGTTTTTTTTTTTTTCTGTATCAGATCTATTTTAGTCTACAGTTGAAAGTTAAGAGAAAAAGAGCATTATTCGCTAATCTTTTATCTAAATAATGTTTAATTAGATCCTAGAATTGATTAACAATGTGACATGAAAAATAATTATTTTTAACAAAATGTTAATCTTTATGGTGCATCAAAACTATGGAGTTCGGTTCTCTAATGAGATCCTTGGGTAGAATCTGACCGAAGCTGAGCTTCAGGACATGATAAAAAGAGGTTAATGCCAGAGGCGGACCCAATAAAGGCCTGCCTGCATTGAACTTTGGGCTGCCACCTGAAAACCTACGCTCAAGCTCAAGGTTTAAAAAAAATAAAAATTGAAATAGGCCAATTAATTGGCTCAATTTTATAAACCCATTACCTACGGTCTACCCATATAATTCAAGAGGAATTACGTAAAAATGACCTTAATTTGAACTCATATTTTCAAAGTAACCTAAAAATGAAGTCATATTTCCAAAATAACCTTTGACCATTTAAATTTTTTTAAAATCTCTAAAATACCCTCAATATAAAAATTTCAAACAAGTCATTCTAAAATAAATCAAATTTCATTTCGGTCCCTAAAAATTTTGATTTACTAAAACTTTGATTTTATTAATTAATTTTATTACACAAAAACCCTATATTGATATAGAAATCATGGAAATTATAAAAGAAGATAAATATTACAAGTGAAAAATAGATAAGGAATATTATATATTTGAACCTATTCCTAATAAATTAAAAATAATAACATTAGGTATAATTAAAGAATTGCCTAGAGAAGTAAATGAACAAATATTACATAAATTAATTAATTGTAGACACGATAAAAGATATATATATATATATATATATATATATATATATATATATATATATGTTGACATAATTATAAAAGAATTCGAAAGTATTTTATATTCATTACAGCCGGTGGTGAAGGTGCACAAACCTACCATTACATCTGCTGCGACCAACCAACCAACCACGCAACAAAAGAGACGTTATGAAAAGAGAGAGAAGAGAATCGACTGCTTCTGCTGTTGAAGGAGACATTCTGAGCCCACCAGATTTCGCGGCACCAACACTTCTAGCAACCAGTGCCGGCGCCGCTACAACCTCATCGCCACACCACGCCACGCCACCACAACCTCACAGCCACAACCATACCACCACATCCCAGTCCAACAACACCTCACCACCACTAACGTCGCGTCGCCAGCACACCACCACATCACCAACCAACAACGAATCAAAAATCAAAAAATTCCCCAAAAAAGTCGAAACGGCACAGCTATGCGAAGTAGCAGAAGCGCCGTGCTCGCTGCGCCACCTCGCTTCGTCTAGCTGCACCGACTTCCTGTCACCATCTACACCATTGAATCAGTGGTAGAGGAGGGGTGGGAGCGGGGGCGGCGAGGGTTGGGGAGAGAGAGGCTATGGAGGGTTTTGAAATGAGAGAATGCATCTGCGGTTGGGAGAGAGAGTTTTAGGATTTTTGAAAATATTGATTTATAATATTAATAATTTATGATAATTAATTGGATACCTGACTTTTGCATAAAAAACTTGGTGGCTTGACTTTTGCACTGGGGTCTTGGAAACACCTGTGCCATGTAATTATTCCTTTTAACAAAATGCTAATCTTTATGGTGCATCAACTATGGAGTTTGGTACTCTAATAAGATCCTTGGGTAGAATCTGAACGAAGCTGAGCTTCAGGGCATGATAAAAAGAGGTTGATGCTAGAGGCGAACCCAATGAAGGCCCGTCTGCAATGAACTTTAGGCTGCCACCTGAAAACCTATGCCCAAGCCCAAGGTTTAAAAAAAATAAAAATTGAAATAGGCCAATTAATTGGCCCAATTTTACAAACTCATTACCTACGGTTTACCCATATAATTCAAAGGGTGAAGCAGACCGCAACGCTACTCCTTCCTATTGCTACTGCCTAGTGCCTTCGACGATCGACTCAACGGCTTTCGCCTTCGACGGACGGAGACTAAGTGAGCGACTCGGCTTCCGCAGCTTGCTCCGTTCAACCGGCTTAGTTGGGTAAAATAATTTCATTTGCAAAGCTTTAATTTTTTTTTTTTTTTTTTTTTTTTTTTGCTGGCTGATGCAAATCATTATATGAGGTTTTAGGGGACAAGGGTAATCTTTTATTGATTTTCCTTGTGTTGTTTCTTGTTTGTAGACTTGTAGTTTTTTGTGGTTCCCTTTTCTCAAATAAATTTCGATGTTAATAAAGTTTGGCTGTTTGGGAAAACTGAAAAGGAATTATGTTTTGGAATTTGTGATGGGCACTGTTTGCTGGTGTTTCTTTTGTATTGAATCGAAAGATTCAAAGATATCTGGCCTCATGGTCCTCAAGCGAGGTAGATGATGCCTGCGCCTCAAGCCCAAAATGGAAGGGAGCCTCATTTTTTTTTAAAAAAAATTCCAGCTCACAATTTCCCAAAGAGCAGCCCACACCACAACTCACAAGCCAAATCCCTTAATCTATTTACCCATTACCCAACCCTACTTATGTATCATATTATCATAAGAGGAAATTACACCTAGATGTTTCAAGACCAAGTGCAAAAGTTAGGTGCAAAGAATTTTTAAGCAAAATTTAGGTAAAAAATTAATAATTAAAAAATTATATTTACAAACCCTAAATTATTTTTCCCATATTCATATCTTCACTCTCTTTCTCTACTCTCGCGTCTATCTCTCTATTCTCTCCACTCTCTCGCCGCCGTCGCCGCCAGAGACCAACGAAGATCTTCTTCAATTTGTTGTTTCTCCAACCATTTACTGTGGCAGATGGTTCACACAGTGGTGGAGGTTGTACGGTTTGATGATGGCTTGGCTCTGCAGCTCCCTCGCCGCTGCTGCAGGTCGATAGGGTTGGGTTTGCAATTTTTGTTGGTTTTGTTGAGACGGCATGGTGGTTGTGGTGGTGTGGGCTGTGGTGTAGGAGGTCGTGGTAGTGTGGTAGTGGGGGTGGTGTGGTGGCTTTGATAGTGAAGGTAATGTTGGTGGAGCTGTCGGTGGGTGTGTGATGTGGCCTGTGGGTGCGGTGATGGTTGGACTGCCGGTGTGTAGTGTCTCTGGTTGGCGACCGATTCTTCCACAAAAATTGGTATTTTGTGTGGTGGTGATGTTGTTTGTGTGGTGGCGTTTTTGGGTGGTGGTGGATCTAGCGATTTGGGGTGGATTTTACTGACTTTGGCAGTGGCAGTTGGCAGCGACGGTGTGTTTGTGTACAGATGGTGGTGTCGGAGTGATGCCGGTGGATATTGTGATGGTGGATACTGTGGCGGTGGCCTCTGGCCTCTGGTGGATACTGTGATGGTAGATACTGTGGCGGTGGCCTCTGGTGGATAATGTGTCGGTGTGGTGTCGAAGTATTGGTGGATTAGACTGGGGAAGGGAAGTGTTAGTGTGGTGGCGACTGTGGTGGTGGTATTGTTGGTGGTGGTGGTTGTGGTGACGGAGGTGGCGACAACGACGGATGTATGTGACCAACTATTTGGTCGATCTGTGACCAAGTATTGGTGAACTGGGATTTGGGATTGGGTGTGTGACTAATTATTTATTTATCCGTGACCAACAATCATTTGTGACCTAAAAATTGTGACCAAATACTCATTTATGATCTAAAAATTTGAAAATGTGACCGAAAAATTTCTGTGATCAGCTAACTGAAAAATCGTGACCAACAAATAAACTGTAACCTACAATTTGTGATCTCAAAATAAATTGTAACCTGTAAAATTTTCTTCGAAATAATCCGTGACTTAATAATTTGATAATATGTGACCTTAATTATAAATCTGTGACCAATAATTGTATAATTGTGATTTTATTATATTTAATTATTAAATATATTTAATTAATTATATATAAACCTGATTTTTGAATTGGTGTAAACTATACACCTTAATTATGAATTTTTCCCTTATCATAATCCATTGTCATCATCCAATTCTCAAATCCAATTCTTCGATTCAGACCCATTTACTTGACTCCTCCGTCTCGCCGTCTCGTTCCGGGCTCGTCCGCGCCAATGTTGAAAATCTGAATATTCTCCCAGCACCTCCTTGCTCGCCAGTCGACTGCTCTCAGTGGACCGATTTCAGGTAGGTAGACAAGAAAAAAAAATAATATTTTGTTTCTCCATTGCTCGGTGCTGCTTTTTCTTGCGTTGGATGTTTGTTTTTGTTAGCAATGTAAAATAAATACAGTAATTGAATTCAAATCAACAACTTGTTCGAGGTGTGCAAGCACTGTCCTTAAGGATAATTCCGGTAAAATTGGCTATCTCCCAGGATTCAACGAACTCTTCCTCTGTTGAGAGGGTAACATGAACAACAGAATTCAACTAAGATTATAGACCCAATCTAAATACTAATTGTAAACACAAAGAACCTTTAAGAAAGCTATGAAGAAAGAATAAGAGAGAGCAAATGAAAATGAAGAAGAGACTATATCAATGAATAAACAAGTGACTGTATTTATAGGCTTCAAGATAACTACTTATGCAATTATCGTGGCCAATATCAGTAAGCAATAACTTGCTGATTTTGTGCAACCAACAAATACACATCAAGGTCAATTGCCTGTTGAAAATAACAGTCAATAAAATGAATTGGTCAAAGACAACCTTTTAAAATATTTTGTACAACAGTTTTTGGGTATCCATAGGAGTGCCATGAAAAGGAAAGGAGTGCAATGAAATGGATGACAAGTGCTGCTAAAGTAGTTTTCACTTTCATATGACACATATAGTCAGTCAGTCACACACTAATGTAGAGAGAGAATGGAGAGAGATACTGATACTGATACATACGACATACAGTGAGAGAGAGAAATGATGGTGTTAAGATTTGAGAAGTTATTTCTTTAATAGAGATTGAGGTCTAACGTATGGGGAGGGATCCAAGATTATTATCCTTGTATAAAGTTTTAATTTTTTTAATTTTTATCTCTAGATACTTAGTTATGAAATTTATTAGGAAAAACTTATTGCCAAAATTACAAAAATATTGTCATGTGGTTATTATGAAAAGCATGTCATATTTAAAACTGAAGAAGAAAAACAGAATTTCACATACGAAGATTATGTAACTATTAAGTCTACAACCTTCATGTGGTGTCACTTATTGGTCATTGGTGTTTGATGTTAAAATTTTATTTCAGGCTCGTGAGTTGTGACGGTGAAATTCTCAAGGGTGCGATTCCATAGTTTTCGTTGAAATTCTACTTTTCAGGTAAACAATGGCTTGCCCTAGCTTGTTATTGAAGAGACTGAAAATGTTTGAAGTCTTGTCGGTTTATATAATTGCGGCCTGGTCGGCTTATATGATTGATTATTGTATGATCAACAATTGTACAGGCGCACGTAATAACTATATTCGAAATTCTAATTGTGAGATGATTGAGATATTTTTTTGTTGTTTTAATGTTAAGTTTTAAGTTAGCAATATGTTGCGTAATACACTGTTGAATTTTGCATTTACATTGATTTGGGGCTTGGGGCCTGATTTATGGACTTCGTCTCGGGCCCCAACAATCACAGAACCGGCCATGACCTCATTATTTGATCTGGATTTAGTGTTGTAGTGGAATATTGACATTCTCATAGAGAAGGATACTAACAAAGACAGACTAAAAATCTTTTAGGCATGGAATGGACTATGGACGTAAAACTCAGAGATCTTAGAATGCAAATGAAAATAACATTATACATTTATATGCTATATAATTATTTTTATAACTTCTTGTTTTCAAATTTCAACAATATATACCGTTTTTCTGTTTAATGGGGACTAACCTAGAATTGGAATTGGAGAAGTGCAGTGAATTGGAGGGCTTTGTGGCTGATTTTTGTGAAAATAATAATGGAAAGATTTTATAAAAGAAAATCTCTTGAGGATGTGGTAAATGTTGATGAGGAGAATTTTTTATAAAAGATTTTTGTGTATTGTGTTATAATGCCGTTATTTTTTGAAAATTTTCTGATATCGCCTGCACTGAATAAACTTTTTGAGTCTGTCCCTGGTTAATGCTGATGGTAATGGAATCATTGACTTCCTCGAGTTTTTGAACCTTATGGCCAAGAAAATGAAGAATATCAATTCTAAGGATGAGGTTAAGGGGGGTGATGGAGATGATTTTGGTTTTAAAGATGGAGAAAATGTGTTGATTTTATTTTATTACTATTTTGGGAACGCAAAATGTGTTTGGAAGAATAATGCTATTTGTAGTCGCTCACTATCGTAGTCGTCTTACATGATGTACATGTGACGGTTAGTGATTTATTGCATAATGTAATAAAAATTTATCACATTAATCTATCAAATTATTAACTGTCACATGTACGTCACGCCATGTTTGACAACTACAACAGTGAACGATTGTAAATAGCATTACTATTTGAAAAAATGCGTTATAACCTAAGTTGGCTTTTGGAGGTGAATTTGGCTTCATTTTAGCAGACGTTAGACACCATATCAAAATTTCATTTGCCACGTCAACAACTAACGAAACAGATTTATCAGGGTGATAGATGGAGTTCTAATGGGTAAAGTTGAGTGAGTATTGTAAAGCATAATGAAATATGATGAGCGTTCCGTTACCATGGTATAAGCTTTGTTCTAAAAGGTACGCCAAGACGTCGTCGAGGGGGCGCCAACGCACGATGCGCAGCAAAAACACCAAGACAATTGGCTTGACCTCTTATTTAGTGGTCAACAACTGCCATTGATCGATAATGCTCGTCTAGACGCGCATTATTATATATATTTTTTAAAAAATTCTTTTAAACTAAAATTTAAAGGTTGATTTCGTTACTTTGTCTGCCATAAATTCAAAGAGTCACTTGAAGTTTTGAACAAGGAAAATTTTCAAAACTTCCTATCTATTTATTATTTAATATTTATATTTGAAACTTATTTTTTTGCTGGAAACTTTGAAAAAATGTATAAAATTCGAAATTTCTATAAATCTATTTTTAGATGTTTAGTAGGTTTTATTTTTAATTATTAAATATTTATTTGATTGATTAAAAATTAAAATAAAATTAAAATAAGAAAATATATTTTTAGGCTTTTTAACACCTAAACCTCACTTAATCCATAATTTGGCCTCCATGCATCGCCACACATTACTTCTTTTAGAATACTGGGTATAAGTTATCGATTTTTTTAAAGTGGAAACTACATGCAACCAGACTTTTAAATTTCTCGATTCAAAGTTAAGATTTACAATTTTTTTTTTACAAAAATTAGAAGATAATTAAAATTTTAATAATTTAATTAAAAAAATAAATAAAATTTAAAACACAATGGGAACCGGATTTAACTCCCCAGCAAACCCTAAATTTCTCTCTCTCTCTCTCTCTCTCTCTCTATATATATATATATATATATATATATATATATATATATATTCTATCTCTATCCAACTCCATACCCACGCGCTCTCTAATTCGGCCGATCGGTCGGCACTTGCAGTTGCGCCGTGCAGAAGGTGGCTCTCCTCTTGAGCGGCCGGTGCAGAAGGTGGTGCGCACAGCTGCGCGAAGGCCTTGTTGACCTCCGATCACTGAAGCGGCGCTCTTCGTTTTCCGTCGTCAGTTCACATATCTCAGATCGCCGCTTTCAGATATCCACTCCATTGTACCTTAAGTTGTTTACTGTTTAGGTAAATAATGATTTAATCATTTTCTATTTTATTTTCAATTTTGGTTTTTGCAATTTAAATTTGTATTTTATACGATTATTTTACAATGTCAAAATATTCAACTTTCTAATTTTGAATTTCGCTGAACAATATTTTAGGTTTTAGGCTTTTTTAATTCTTAGCTAGGCTATTTAAGAATATAAGAGTTTTTAATTTTGAATTTTTCTAGGTCAATCTCTTTTAATCCATAACCTACTAATTAGAAAAGGAAGGAACAAATGTCAACATCTAAGATGATCAGCAGGTAGCAGCAGTGGTTTTTTGAATGGTTTTGAGGTGCTTTCAAAATTCAAAGAATTGTCTTGGACTGAATTCACTTAGAAGTAAATTCAATATTCTTCGACTAAAATTTAAAAATTTTAGATTTTCAAATATTCATTGATTATGATTTCTTCTTCTTCTTCATCATCTTTCTTTTCTTTTTGGTTTTTTGCCTTTACCAAGTCTGGTGTCTCTGGAATAGTTTCCTAGATCCACCCCAGCATTCTGCAGACTATCTCACTCTACTACATTTAACAATGGTAACTAGAAAAGACCGTCTTTGTAGATTCTTCACGTGTCAACATCTACAACACAGTCTTATTTTTCTTATTCCTGATGTTTTTTTTTCAGTGTCATGGTTGTTGTTTGTGAACAGTTTTAAATCAACTTTGTAAAGTTTAATGCGTGTTCTTCAACATTAGTGCAGTTATGGTGGGGCTTTCCCTCGGAGAGAAGAACTTTATAAAGGGGGGAATTGCTCAAGATATTCGAACGGATGGTCGTAAACGACTAACTTACCGGCCCATTTTTGTGGAGACTGGTGTCATTCAACAGGTGGAGAGTGTGTTGTTTTGCTGATTTATTCTTTGCATATTTTTATAATTTTCATGCTAAATGATTTGTCCTTGTGAAAAGGCAAGTGGCTCAGCAAGAGTCAAGATGGGTGCAACAGATGTGATTGCAAGTGTGAAGGTATTATGCATTGTCTTAGTAGTTACCCTGTTGGCAACTGCCTATGGATCCTATTGGGCTTTGCTGAGTATTTTTTCTGATAAATGATAATAGATACCAATTTACAACCTGTCTCTTTCATATGCAGGCTGAGCTTGGAAAGCCGAATGCATCTCATCCTGACAAAGGAAAGGTTTCCATATATGTTGATTGCAGTCCGACAGCTGAACCAACTTTTGAGGTTCTGTTAATTTCTTTTCTTTTTTTTTCTTAGTTATATATAATTGGGTGGCTCGAGTTTATTTTTTTGATATAAAAATATGAGTGACAGCATGATCTTACTTGAAGCAAATATGGTACCTTGCGAAACATAAAGTTTTTTATACTAAAATTTTTTAACATATGACATTCTGGAACATCTTCTAATAGTTTAGTTTACCCTGATAAATAGACCATGATGCTATATAGGACATTAGATATTGTACTTAAAAGTTTGTAGAACGTAAAGGCTCATAAGTGATCGTATTTGGGAGGTGGTGCGTTTACAGGAGGGGACTGTCTTTCAATATTGTGTATATAACAGCACAAGATTTGTGCATACAAGGCGGATGTCACTCAAGATAAAGTTCCTGGGATTCTAATGGAATACTTTAGTCTTCTTTTCTTCATCTTCACTTTTTTCTATTTCCAATAACACATTTTGTGATCACTAATGCTTCCCTAATGGTTAACTTGGTATGGTTCAGTTTTAGGTATTATTAGGTGGCATTTCCAGGGATGAAATGAAACTTTGTTGTCAATCTTTAGTAATTATTGTAGTTTTTGCTTTGTAGGTTTTAGTGGTCATGGTCAGAGGGATTCCCCGCTGTTGTGTTATCGAAAACAAGATACCCATCTCTATTCATTATACTATTAAGAACAAGCTTTTGATCAAGAGAATTGAGAGACCAGAAGAGAACATTAAAAATCCGTGGACATTTAGATTTTAAGGATCATTGGAGGCTAAATCTAAAATACGTCTCATTTTAGCGATGTCATATCCACTGCTGCAACAAGACAGTTTCATCTCCCCTTTCTTGTCTTGGTTTGAATCGCAATATTATGATTCCATCTCCCTTCCTATGCGAGCATACACACGACAAGTGTACATTACTATCTGTGACAGTTGATTTTGCCTTCTTTGTGAAACTACTGTTTCCCAATTTTCCCTACCTGTCTTAAGGAGGGCGTCGCATGGTTTTCTGAATCTTTTATTTACACAGGGTAGAGGCGGCGAGGAATTATCTATGGAACTGTCTACAGCACTTCAACGGTGTCTCTTGGGTGGTAAAAGTGGAGCAGGTACAAATGCTTAATAATTAATCTCATATTACTTTATTTTCTATGAAACTAGGGAAACCTGTAAACCTTTGTAATTCCCCCCTTTATAAATTTCACTGCAGGGGCTGGGATCGATCTCTCGTCTCTGTCAATTGTTGAGGGCAAGGTTTGTTGGGATATTTATATTGATGGCCTCGTGGTTAGTTCAGATGGGAATTTGCTGGATGCCTTGGGTGCTGCCATTAAGGTATATGCATTTCTTTCTGACATATATATGAAAAGTAAAAGGTGAAGACACTGGGGATTTAGAGAATGTTTAGATAAGCTTAAAAAGTTTCTTATAAGTAAATAAGTTCAATAATAATTTTTATGATCAAATTTATGAGTAAGTTAGTTACTCATTTTAAGTGGCTTTTTCTATTATAAAAGTAAGAAAAAAGTAACATATCTGAACCTGCTCTTACTGTGTTATGGTTTTCCCATCAAGGATGTAGATGACAAGGTGATCTTTTTATTCATTCTTTTCGGTTCTCATTGGCATTATAATTCCATTTGTAAAGCAATTTTTTTGTTAATACCGGTTTGCTTTTTGATTATTTTTCTTCCAGGCTGCTCTTAGCAATACAGCTATTCCAAAAGTCGAAGTCGCAGCCAATGCCTCATCGGATGAGCAGCCAGAGGTAGATGTAAGCGATGAGGAATTCCTACAGTTTGACACAACTGGAATCCCTGTCATAATTACTTTAACAAAAGTAAGACGGTTATTAGAGGTTTTTTTCTTCTTTGAAATGCAAAACTTTTATGCAACATAATAATTGTTATTTTCCACTTGACCAATTTTGCAGGTTGGTAGACATTATATTGTAGATGCAACTGCAGAAGAGGAGTCCCAAATGAGTTCAGCCGTCTCCATTTCTGTCAATAGGCAAGGGAGAATATGCGGACTGACCAAACGTGGTGGTGCAGGGCTAGACCCAAGCATTATACTTGACATGATTTCTGTTGCTAAACACGTAAGCGAGCAGTTGATTGACAAATTGGATTCTGAAATAGCTGCAGCCGAGGCTTGTGATGAGGAATAATAATATAGACCCTTCGTATTACCTAGGTCTTTTAATTTATTGTTGACTATAGGATATAAAAGGAGCATGATGTGTATTCTACTCTTCTTTTTGACGTGCGTTGACCATAATCTTGTATTTTCGAAGACCTAGCGTAAACAGTTACAGTTGTACTTTACTGTCTTGGGCATTGCTCTAGTTTCAGCATTTTCATCCATATTGCATTTTACATCTTCTGATAGTTCATATTAATTAAAGCATCCTTAAAAGGGATGGAATTGAAGTATGCATCCATTTGCAAACAATTTATTTTTCGTTCATTCGATTCTGTTTTTACATTAAGTTTTAATATAAATTCCTGCTAGCTGCATGTGCCATAAATGGTTGAATCATGATTCTTTAAGCTTCGAGCAGAATCTAGTAAAAATGAAAGGAAGGGCATATATACATGTTACCTGTGTCACATGTCACTGAAAATAAGTTCTGCTTCATGTTTGATGAAATTTTTGTACCAAGAAATGGGTAAATTTTGCCGTTGAGATGGCGAAATATATATCCTAAGGTTGGCTTCTATATTTATTTACTAGTTCTCAATTGAGGTGTCAAATTCCCAATGCAAACTGGTTGCTAGATAAGCGCTGACGAGATGATAATGGATGATAGTTTCACGGGTTAAAGCAATGCTCTCTGCAAATACAAAACCTCCACACTGAAGTGACCACCTGCTGGAGGAATTCTCGTATTATTATTGGCCAGTGATGTTGGGTAAAATCAAACTCACCCTCGACACCACGCCACGAAACTCACCCACGAAACTCACCCACGAAACTCACCCGCGACACCACGCGGCCGACAGTCGGCCCCTATGGATGCTCCACCACCACGCGGCCAACGCAGTGCTCAACCATTGTGAAAGGTCGACTCCCACGCCTATCGCTCCGAAGCCGTCGTCCCCATGCGGAAGCTCAACGTACAGGCCGAGCCGCCTACCACTACACGACGCTCTATTACACTTGGCCACGAGAAATCACTCAAGCAGATAGAGATCTCCTAGAGGTTATCACAGAACCAACAAACCGCCAGGCGGATAGTGCCCACTCTCTCAGAACGTGGGGAAAGTTGAAGCATAACGTGGGACACGTGGCATTACAACCGCCCGGCAGTTACTCAACCCCAGCCGTCTATAAAAACCCCCAAGGCGGATCAGGTAAAAGTTAGTGAATTTTTACTGTAAAAGCTCTCCTCACGCATTTTCAATTCCTAATTTGATATCTTTAAACCTTGTTCTAATTCTCACGCCGGAGGTACAACGGGGGAGAAGAGCCCCGCCCTCATTTTGCAGGCAACTTTGGATTATTGGAGCAGGAGGACCACCTTACGCCACCAGGAGAAAACTGAGGTTTACTTAGAATCTTTTCATTGGCGCCGTCTGTGGGAATACCACTGAACAAAAAAGCTATGTCTAGAAGACGAACGAGGAGTGATACACGCTTGGTTGGGAACACGGCAGAGACGGGAATCGGAGTCGGTTGCTAGGGGACATGATCCGCCACCACCACCTCAATATGTAACGCAAGGCCAACTTGATACCTTGGAAAGACAAATGGCGGCCATGTTGACCCTCTTGCAGAGTCAGACTCAAAATGCCCCGACTCCCGTACCTGAGCCACCGCTCCCGTGTGCACAAATGGTTGCCCCGCCCATCACTCCGCCCACAATGGCTGATGGGGGGGCTTCTGGGTCCGCGGCCTCGCAAGTTCCTCATCCCGGAATAGATCTGGAAAGAAAGATAGAAGAAATGATGACCCAGAAGATAGACGATGCACTAACCAGGAGGAAAGATAGACGCAGGCAAATGGTGCTGGAGGAAGACCCTTTTGCACCCGAAATCATGGCCGTTCCTCTACCCAAAGGTTTCAAGCAACCTATGATAGAAGCATATGACGGAGTCACGGATCCGTTGGACCACCTGCGGACATTTGTGGATTTGATGAGGCTCTATGCGGCCCCAGACGCGGTGATGTGTCGATCGTTCCCCCCGACACTCAGGAGGGAAGCTAGGGACTGGGTGGCTACACTGGCGCCCAAGTCCATAAAAACTTTTGACGAACTCTCTCGGAGTTTCGTGGCCTATTTCATGAGTAGCAAAAGGAAACGAAAGACGGCTATCGGGTTGATGCAGGTGGTGCAAGGGGCAGACGAGCCCCTGCAGGAGTACTTGGCTAGATTTAGCCGGGCAACGCTTGGTATCAGAGACCTTCAGATGTCCGCAGTGGTGACAGCTTTGATGAATGGGACTCAGAACAAGGCTTTCAAAATGTCGCTATCCAAAAACCCCCCAGAATCGATGCATGATCTGTTGAAGAAAGGAGACAAGTATGTGGACGCCGAAGAGGCAGAGAAGGTCACCAAAAATCTTAGAGAAGGGTGGGAAACTCAAGGTCACAAGAGAAAGATAGGTGACGAGCAAAAATCCACTGACAAAAGTAAATTGAAGAACGAACGTTCGAACAAGGGATACTCACATGATCGATCGACCAGGCAAAGGCGGGAGGAGGCAAAAGCCTTCGCCCCTTCGAACTCCTTCACTCCTCTCAACACCCCTAGAGCAAAGCTGTTGATGGAAATTCGGGACATGAGGGAGCTCGAGTGGCCGAGACCCATGTTGACACCCTCCAACAAAAGAAACCAAGGGAAGTTTTGCCAATTTCATAAGGATCACGGGCACGACACTGAGGAGTGCCTGCAGCTGAAGGAGGAGATTGAACGCCTCCTGAGGCGAGGGCTCTTGACCCGATATGCGAAGGAGGACAGAGGCAAACAGAAAATGGAAGGACGCCCCCCACCTAGGGCCGGAGTGATAAACATGATCAGTGGGGGGGTGGCAGCTGGCGGAGACTCCAACTCGGCTAGAAAGGGCTACGCCCGCTCAGTGGGAATCTGTTCGATCCAGAAAAAGGCCAGGTTCGATCAGAGCATAACTTTCGGTGAAGAGGACTTGATTGGTGTAGCGCACCCCCACGATGACGCCCTGGTAATAGTAGGCGACATAGCAGATTTTGATGTCAAGAGGGTGTTGGTCGACGGGGGAAGTGCAGCGAACGTACTCACATGGGAAGCCTTGCAGGGGTTGAAAATCTCCTCCGAGAAACTCAAGAAGGTGACCACCCCTCTGCAGGGGTTTGGAGGGGCGACGGTGATACCGGAGGGAACAGTGGAGCTACCCGTTACTCTAGGCACATACCCAGCGGCTGTAGTGATTGTGACGAGTTTTCTAGTTGTCAAGACCCCCCTGGCGTATAATGCAATCTACGGTCGACCACTGCTGAATGCAGCTCGAGCCGTCCCCTCGACCTATCACCAAATCATGAAGTTTCCAACGAGCAGAGGGGTCGGGTGTGTGCGAGGAGACCAATATGTATCACGAAAAATGCTATGTTGACAGCATCCAGACGAAAGACTCATCACCCGTCATGACACTAGACGTGGAGCCCCCAAGAGGGCGGATCGAACCACTCGACATGACTGAAAAAATTTCTGTGTCAAGAGGACGAGAGTTTAGCATTGGGGCAGATCTGAAATCAGATGAGAAAGAAGAGTTGGTTAGGTGTCTGGCCAACAATCTCGATGTTTTTGCATGGGGTCCGGGCGACATCCTGGGGATCAGCCCGACAATTGCCCAACACCACCTCGGCGTCCTACCAGGGGCTAGACCAGTGAAACAGAAGAAAAGAAACCTTGCTCCGGAAAGGCAAGCCGTGGCTAAAGTGGAGGTCGAAAAATTACTGCAGGCAGGTTTCATTCGAGAGGTGCATTATCCCGAGTGGTTGGCCAATATTGTGCTCGTGAAGAAGTCAAACGGGAAATGGCGCATGTGTGTGGACTACACCGGCTTGAACAAGGTATGCCCAAAAGACTCATACCCACTTCCTCGGATAGACCATCTGGTGGACGCCACATCGGGTCATGAAAGACTCAGCTTCTTGGATGCCTTCTCCGGGTATCATCAAATTTCCATGGCCAAGTCTGACCAAGAAAAAGACGTCATTCATTGCAGACTTCGGAACATACTGCTATGTAGCCATGCCGTTCGGACTGAAGAACGCTGGGGCAACCTATCAGCGCATGGTGAATAAGGTCTTCCGCGGCCTGATAGGGGAAGTGATAGAGGCATATGTCGACGACATGGTGGTCAAAAGTGTTAAAGCCGACAACCATGTGTCCAGCCTGCAGAAAGTATTCGACGTCGCCCGACAGAATAGCCTGAAATTCAACCCGGAAAAATGCGTCTTCGGTACTGCCGGTGGGAAATTCTTAGGCTTCATAATCACCCAAAGGGGCATTGAGGCAAACCCCGACAAAATTCGAGCAATACTAGAAATGAAAAGCCCCACCAGCAAAAAAGAGGTACAAAGACTAACGGGGCGGGTGGCAGCGCTTAACCGTTTCATGAGTCGAGCAGCAGATAAGTGCTACCACTTCTTCAAGGCGATTGGGGGCTCCACCAATTTCGAATGGACCCCGGAGTGCGAGGAGTCACTGGAGTCCTTGAAACAATCACTACAACAGCCTCCAATCTTGATCAGTCCTTGCCCGGGGGATGTGCTATGTCTCTACTTGGCGGTATCACCTCAGGCAGTCAGCGCAGTATTGGTGAAGGAATTTTTGAAAGCACAAAAACCAGTCTACTATGTGAGCCAAGTGCTAAAAGGTGCAGAAACAAGGTATAGCCTAGCCGAACAACTGGTGCTCGCGCTAATCGTTGCTGTTAGAAAGCTACGGCCATATTTTTCAGTCCCACACAGTGCAGGTGATGACCGATCAGCCCATCAAACAGGTTCTGCATCGTCCGGAAACTTCGGGGCGACTATTGAAGTGGGCGATCGAGCTGAGCGAGTTCGACATTGAGTTCAAACCAAGAACAGCTATAAAAGCACAAGCCCTGGCAGACTTCATTGCTGAGCTCACCACCCCCCCCCAGAGCAACCCGTGGAACAAAAGGTGGATTGGAAGATTTTTGTAGACGGGTCTGCTAGTAATGATGGGTCCGGAGCAGGAATCATAATGATAGGGCCAGATTCCGAAGAGTTAGAGTACTCGCTGCGGTTCGAGTTCCCGGCCACGAACAACGATGCCGAGTATGAGGCAGTAATCACGGGCCTGGGCCTGGCGGCCAGGCTGGGAGTGTCTTCAGTGGAGATATGCAGTGACTCTCAGTTAATAGTGGGACAAGTCATGGGGGAGTTCGAAGCGAAAGACGGGAAGATGGCAGCATATCTGATGGCAGTAAGAGACTTGCAAAGGGGGTTTTCAAGCTTCAAAATAACTAAGGTCCCCCGAAAAGACAATGAACGGGCAGACGCGCTGGCTAGGCTTGCCTCTGCAAACCCGAGAAACTTACCCCGCACTGCCAATGTACAAGTTCTGCGGCGACCCAGCATCCCTCGTAAGATTGATGTCGCAAACATAGAACACGAGAAAAGTTGGATGGACCCCCTGGTTCAGTATCTCACAAAAGACGAGATGCCGGACGATGGTCGCGAAGCGAAAAAGCTCAGAGTCCGAGCGGCCTCGTTCACCATTATTGACGGCCAGCTCTACAAGCGGGGTTTCACCATGCCCTATTTGAAGTGTTTGCGGCCAGCGGAAGCACATGAGGTACTATTCGAGATACACGCAGGGATGTGTGGAAATCACCAAGGGGCGACCACCCTAGCATTCAAAGCCCTGCGGCAGGGGTACTACTGGCCCACCATGAAGGATGATGCAAAAGAATTGGTAAAGAGATGTGATGCTTGTCAGCGACATGGGAACTTGATCCACGTCCCGGCCGAACAACAGGCAGCGATCTTCGGGGTGTGCCCGTTTTCCAGTGGGGAATGGATATTTTGGGGACCATTGCCCGTGGCTAAGGGGCAAAGAAAATTTCTGTTGGTTGCCATCGACTACTTCACCAAATGGGTGGAGGCAGAGCCATTGGCTAGCATCACAACAGCGAAAATACAAGGCTTCGTGTGGAAAAACATCATATGCAGGTTCGGAATACCGAGGGTCATCGTGACAGATAACGGCAAACAGTTTGACAACCATAGCTTCAAGGCCTTCTGTACGAGTTATCACATTGAACACCGACTGACTTCAGTTGCCCACCCTCAATCGAATGGGCAAACCGAAGTGACAAACCGCACCATACTATGGGATCTAAAGACAAGGTTAGAAAAAGAAAGGGGCTCTGGGCAGACGAACTACCCAATGTGCTATGGGCATACCACACCACCCCCCGAGAATCAACCGGCGAGACACCCTTCAGAATGACTTTTGGAATGGAGGCAGTGGTCCCCGTCGAAATTATGAACGAAACTGGCAGGATGAAAGTGAAGCAGCTCGACGTCGCCTCCACTAAGGCAGAACTTGACCTGCTAGAAGAAGTAAGAGAGAAGGCGGCTATAAGGATGGCAGCTTGCAAACGAAGGGCCGCCGAATATTTCAACCGACGGGTGAAACCGAGAGTTTTTCAGCCAGGAGATCTTGTGCTGCGGGACGCAACAGCTGCCGGGCACCCACCGCCTAAGCTCGGACCGAATTGGGAAGGACCCTACGAGGTGATTCGCAACTTGGGAAAGGGAGCTTACAGCCTGAAGGACATGCAAGGAAAGCCGCTAGGTCGACCATGGAACGCAGAACATCTCAAGAAGTACTACCCATAGGCTGTCGAGTAGAAGACCAGCCGTAGTCTCTGTAAATATAGTAGATAGGATGCTTTGTTGAAATTCCCTAATGTAATGCCTCCGGTAGGCACGATCTATTGTAATTATTATTGTTCAATTAATGAAAAGCCTAGGTGGTGACGAATGATGAGGGCGCTAAGGAAGGGCCAGCCTAGCTGGGACGTCCCGGTGCGCCTACTGAACTCACAAATCCGGGCAGTTTTTATGTCAGACTGCTGTTTGAAACCTCCCTAAAAATCTGGCAATGCCCCGCAACCTAGTGGAGAGCCCTCAAAGCCAAAAAATTGGCTAAGGCCCTAAACCACTAGGCGAGGCCCCACGCTCGACGAAGCCTAAGAGGCTAAACGAGGGTCGGAAAAATCGACAACTAAGTTGTGAAAACTCACAACGCCCCGCAACCTAGTGGAGAGCCCTCAAAGCCAAAAATTGGCTAAGGCCCTAAACCACTAGGCGAGGCCCCACGCTCGACGAAGCCTAAGAGGCTAAACGAGGGTCGGAAAAATCGACAACTAAGTTGTGAAAACTCACAACGCCCCGCAACCTAGTGGAGAGCCCTCAAAGCCAAAAATTGGCTAAGGCCCTAAACCACTAGGCGAGGCCCCACGCTCGACGAAGCCCTAAGAGGCTAAGCGAAGGTCGGAAAAATCGACAACTAAGTTGTGAAAACTCACAACGCCCCGCAATCTAGTGGAGAGCCCCCAAAGCCAGAATTTGGCAGGGACCCAAAACCACTAAGCAAGGCCCTGCGCTCGCCGTTGCCCAAGGGGCTGGGCAAGAGAGACAACAAAATCAATGGCTCTCTTGTAAAAATCAAACTCGGCGAGCAACACTCAACAAAAAAAAAAAAAAGGGGGAGGAGGGGAAAACAAAAGAAGAGAGGAAGAATAAACAATGACAATATCCACCAAAATCCATGTTCATAACTGAAGTGCGTTTCCCGACCCACATCCCGGGCCGGTAGGAAACAGAACAGATCGAAAGACAAAAATAAGCGACAATGAAAAAACACCGAAAAACCTACAGGTCACGGCGAAAATATGTTTCTCGACCCACATCCCGGGCCGGTAGGAAACAAAACGGATCAAGGGCCAAAAAGGAATAACGGTGAAGAATGTCAAAAAGCACACAACTAAGCAGTGCATCAACTCGAGCGGTAGGCTCCTTCACTTCCCCCCCTCGACGTGCGCCCCAAAGCATCAGGCTGGTCGGCTCCGCTCTCTCTCTCTCTACCCTTGCGCCTCGCCAGAAACCTTTCAAAACCCGAAGCATCGATGGAAGGGTGCTCAGCAGCCAACCACTCCTTGGTCAATTTAATGGACGCCGCCATCGCCTTCCCCCCGTATGAGTGCAAGGCCTTGGCATAATCTGACGACGCCAGATGCTCGTCTACAGATGCCTTCAAGTCCCTAGCATGATCTGCAGAGGCCTTATACCGCTCCACGGCCTCTTCTGGCGCTCGGGCTAGAGCCGATCTCAGGTTGTCAATCTCCATCTCCGCGGCTTCGAGAGACTTCTTCAAGGAGGAGCTTTTCTTCTTGTAATGATGAGCATTTCTTTCTTCTTTTCTTCCGCGAGAACCTTCAACTCCAATGCTCTACGACGATTCGAATCCACAAGCTCGGCCTGGAGGGCGACCACCTGGCAAGCAAGAAAGCAAAACGATGTAAGCACGTGAGGTAGAACAAGAAAATTAAACTTGGGCAAAAATATGATAAGCGAAGTATAGCAAGAACGTTACCCTCTGTGTATAAATCGCGATACCCCTCTCGAGGTCCTCGGCACTGCATGCCCGACAATCGCCCTTCCCCTAACAGGAGTCACCAAGGAACGAAGCACCCTCATCTCCTCAAAACCCGTAGTAGGACGAAATCCGAAATCGGGAAGAGCATTCTGAAGGTCATGCCTGATGCGGCTTGGAAGGTCCATTTCGGCCCTCGAAGACGAGACTACACGAACAGGCTCATCAGAAGGTTGAGGAGCATCTTCGGCGTCGCAGCACTCGACCGCCCTACCTGCCGACTTTTCCTCTTCAAAGGGACGGGAGCCAGCTCCGTGTCATCCTCAAGCTCCTGCTCCAGAATGGAGTCCATAGCAACGTCAAGGTCGAACTCCACACCTGCATATACAGAGCAACCTATCAACCTTAAAGAATGGCAAACTAAGATGCGCACGAGACGCTACGTTAAAAATAGTATATCCAAGACTTACCATCCGGAGGGGTGAACCCCTCATCGCTCGCTCCCCGGTGCAGGCAGAGTCTTTAGCACCTCATCAAGATCAAAATCCATGTCTGCACAGCGTTCCTAAGTTGTCAAGCCCAAAACATAGAAAACAGAAGTACTTGTAAATATGGATATGCTTGCAAATAACGAAAGCTTACCTGTAGGACGACTGATCCCCACTATCAACATGTTCCTCATGGTCAGTACGGACCCAAGGTCGGGGGCGAGAGGCGGAGTGTCAGTCAATGTTTTGAGTAGGGTTTTTAGGATAGGTGTGACCTCTACCTCACTGTTGAAAAGGCGGATTTGAGGATGTCTCCAGTTGGTGTTAAAAGGAAAACTGGCCCTCTGAAGGACGAACGAAAAAGAACCGGGATTTCCACCCACTATTGGAATTCCTAAACTTAGGAAATCGGAACGGTATCCTAGTCGTGAAGAAGACAAACGCATTATACTGGGCCAACTCATGCATCTCAAAAACGCATCTAAAGAGGTCTAAAGAGACCGGAATTTTCTTGCTGAGGCATACATATAGGAAGTACAACGCCTTCCTCCACGCATTGGGGTTTATCTGACTAGGGGTGAGATGAAATTCGTTGAACACCGAAACAAAGAAGGGATGGATGGGGAATCGAAAACCACCATCCATCATGTCTTTATAAATTGCCACCTCTCGGGGGTCGGACCCAGGTAGTTCTTCTTTAGGCCTAGGGGCTCTATAAACATAGTTGTCAACCCGAACAAACCTACTTAGAGATTTCTCTAACTTTAGTGAGGTATTGTAGATACTATGGCCGTCCGGGATTTCTAGAACAACGGGTTCACCCGCCGGATCTCGCCCAATCTCTAAGTTTTTGTCTAGGGATTTTTTCGAACCAATGTGTCTTTTGGGACGACTTGGGCTAAACATTTGAGGCTCGACCGAGTGGATTGAATCATCTGAATCGCAGGGGGACATGCTAGACTCGCGGGGTGGCGCAAGAGGAGGTCGGCCAGCGCGTAGGCTGGCCGACGGTCGACCAGCATCGCTGGTCGACGGTCGACCGCTGCTGGTCGACCGTCGACCAACGCCTACGCTGGTCGACGATCGACCAGCGCTGGTCGAGCGTCGACCAGTGTTGCTGGTCGACAATCGACCAGAAATGCTGGTCGATTGTCGACCAGCGCTGCTGGTCGACTGTCGACCAGCAACGCTGGTCGATGGTCGACCAGCGTTGCTGGTCGACTTAAGGCCAGCGACGCTGGTCGATGGTCGACCAGCGTCGCTGGCCCCCAACTGGCGGTCGCCGGTCGGCGATTCACGCCGATCGGCGACCCACTCTTCCTCCCCTTCACTCTCGCCCTCGTCGGATGAAGAAGTAATGACAGTTTTATACATAATCGAAGAATAGAAAACTTAAAAGCTAGAACGGAAGAAGAAGATGGAGGATTACCTTGTTTATCGATGGAAGAGAATGAATTTGTGGAGGAAGGGAAATGAGAGGGAGGCCCTCCCCCTTTATATAGGCCAAGGGTTTAAAATTCGAAATTTTTGGGGGGAAATCTCCCTCCAATATTTGGCTCTCACATGGGATACCAATCGTGACAAGTTTATCGTCTCTCTCCGCTTCTTAGACCGCTCAGTTGAATCGATCGTCGATTAAAAAAAAAAAAAAAAAAAAAATAAAATATATATATATATTTTCGAAGAGGAACAAACGCTACCCCTCGTCAATAAAGCTCGACAAGGGATAGAGGGGCTAATGATGTTGGGTAAAATCAAACTCACCCTCGACACCACGCCACGAAACTCACCCACGAAACTCACCCACGAAACTCACCCGCGACACCACGCGGCCGACAGTCGGCCCCTATGGATGCTCCACCACCACGCGGCCAACGCAGTGCTCAACCATTGTGAAAGGTCGACTCCCACGCCTATCGCTCCGAAGCCGTCGTCCCCATGCGGAAGCTCAACGTACAGGCCGAGCCGCCTACCACTACACGACGCTCTATTACACTTGGCCACGAGAAATCACTCAAGCAGATAGAGATCTCCTAGAGGTTATCACAGAACCAACAAACCGCCAGGCGGATAGTGCCCACTCTCTCAGAACGTGGGGAAAGTTGAAGCATAACGTGGGACACGTGGCATTACAACCGCCCGGCAGTTACTCAACCCCAGCCGTCTATAAAAACCCCCAAGGCGGATCAGGTAAAAGTTAGTGAATTTTTACTGTAAAAGCTCTCCTCACGCATTTTCAATTCCTAATTTGATATCTTTAAACCTTGTTCTAATTCTCACGCCGGAGGTACAACGGGGGAGAAGAGCCCCGCCCTCATTTTGCAGGCAACTTTGGATTATTGGAGCAGGAGGACCACCTTACGCCACCAGGAGAAAACTGAGGTTTACTTAGAATCTTTTCAGCCAGAATCTGTACCAATTGGCTGTTCTTGGGTACTCAAGTTTGTAGCGAGGCAGCTGTTCATGCTTGATGGTGCTAATTTTACTTGTACTCTGATGGCACCTTTGTGTTTTGCCAGGTATTTCAAGACGGAAAATGCTTGTTGTACATCACCATTTATAAATTCTTTTACAGGTTAATGAGGCGACGAAAAGAAAGTGGGGAAATTTATTTATTTTTATTTGGTTGGTGAGATTTTGAAACAATTAAAGTTTTGTCATATCATTTGTTGGCAAACAAATTTGCAAGTTGTGATGTACATGCAGCAAATCCATTTCAAGAATTAAGCATATCTGTTTAGACATTATTATTATGCATTGGCTTGTTGGTGGTACCGTGGGTATGCTGCTTTATTGTTTCAGTTGAAAGGATTGTTTTTCTTTTCATTCATCTTCACATCACATATTGCATGAATGATCCCCAAATGTGCTAGAATATACAATTAAACTGAAAGCAGTTCTCATTTTCTTTGATTATAACTTTGTTGACTAATAAAAGGACATGTAGATGTATGAAGTATCTTATTTACATCTGCTGCCTTCTGGCCAAATATTTGCTGTTAAAACTCTGATACACCTTATTCCCAAAAATACTGGGCTTTTAACAGCAGTGACATGGAGAAGACAAACCTTTTCCAGGCAGCTGAATTTCTTGCACATTTGCATATACTGTGCCACGAGTCTGGTGTAATGTGTTCTTGATTTGATCTGCAAACTTGCTTGTTGAAGTTATCCTCAAATGCAATCTACCCCCAATAACATTGAAAGTGTGACCGACCCGGCCTGGCGCGAAACAATAAGTTATAATACTGTTATATTAGCCAAGAAACTCTCGTAAGAGACTAAAGAAAGGATAAACTCCCAAAGATTAATGCCTGCTTTAAACATACTAAAGACCGACAAGAAAACACAGGCAAAGAGTAGATTTCTTGAAACGTAAAAAAAGGAAGAGAAATCGGGAAAATGAAAAGAAACCTGAATTAAGGAATATAAGTGCAGTAACCAAATGGGGGGGGGGGGGGGGGGGGGGGGGGGGGCAAGGATGGATGATCCGGTGGAGAAGTGCTGGACAGGCGTGGATAATGGATTGCTGTCTTAAGAAACGATTTGAATAATTTTGGCGCCTTATTGAGAGATTTCTTAAGCCAGGACTGGGCGGCTCCACATGCGAGTGTTGATTTTTCTGTTGAATTCACGGGTGAATCACGATGAAGAAGAAGAGGATGAGAAGACGAGGATCGAGAAGAAGAGGTAGGAGAAGGGGGATTCGGAACCATCTTTGCAGTGAATTTGGAATCAGAAATTGCTTGATTATCTGTTCATGAGACTAAATACTTGTTTGGTTTGGTTAAAAAGTTGATTTAAAAAATATACACATTTGATTGGATTAATACATTTCATCAATTTTTTCTATCAATCAATTTTTATTAAAATTTACTAAAATGTCTAATTTTTATCCAAGTCCGAGCAGGGCTTTAATCTCTTTTTGGCTTTGCTAAAAAGTTATTAAACATAAACATTAATTATTATCTTATATTCATAAATACTATTCATTATTCATAAATTTTGTGGTATTCATTACTATTCCTGTTATATATTTACTAATGGAAAACCCCAAATGCACCCGACAGCCCCCCTCCAATAAGGGGGCGCCACTTTGCCCCCCTATTTTTGGGCCTGTGTCAATAGCAGGGTTCTTTACTAATACTACTTTCGAGTGTTGTATATATAGTTTCTGTTTGACTTCCATTTTTTAAAATTCATTTTTTTTCAATTTTATTTTTAATTATACATTTTATGGAATTCATAATTTTTTAGTCACTTGTTCATCAATTTTTATCAAATTTTTTTGAAAAACATGATTATTTTATAAACCACAAATAGGGGCATAGAGTGTCTAGGATAATGGGCTCGATCAATGGACCACTTTGGATTGGGCCTGTATACGATGGACTACTTTTAGCACGTAGTTGAGGCTACTAGAACAACTTTGGCATGGGCCCATTAAGATGGACTATTATTAATAGGCTCAGAAGTCCAAAAGCTTATTGTTGATGAAATGTTTGATGAACGTCATGTGCAACATGTACTTTGTTAGTTGGTTAATTTGTCACATTTTATTCTCAAATAACAAGAACACATCATGCGGGAATACTCGTTTTCGCTAAATAGATTTTTTTTCCTCGAAAAAAGACACCAAAATAGAATGTATTGAACTCTCAATCAGAGCCGGCCCTGGCCCAAGGCGACCAAGGCCGCTGCCTTGGGCCTCTGCTTCTAAGGGGCCTCAAATTTTGGGGCCAAAAAAAAAAAAAAAAAAAAAGATACTAGTAGTAGACTAGCAGTATGAGCCATTTTTTGGGTTTTCTGATTCCTGTCTTCCCGTAAAATGAGGACATTTAGAGGAGGTAGACTGGTAGAAAGTATTTAGAGGGCCTCATAATGATGCGTTGTCTTGGGCCTCGTATTTCTCAGGGCCGACCCTGCTCTCAATTCAATAAATACTTTATAGAATATCACGTCCTAAATAATTTTGTGGATAAATATTTCACATATCAAGCAAATCATTAACGTTCGAATAAACAAAGTGCATCTATGCAAATCATTAACGTTCGAATAAACAAAGTGCATCTATACTCACCTAAGGGCCTAAATTATGATGTCCCTAAGTGCAATTTCAAACTTACAAGGGTGTCACCAAAACAAATTTCAAAATTTATGAAGAAATATGTTCCTATAAGTGGATTTGTCATCCTTTAATTGATTCGTGGCAGACGTTTTACGATCACTAGAGTGCAATTTAAACACATAATTCTAGTCCATGCCAAAAAAGTAAAGGTCCATGTCGTGCATACGTGTCAAAACCAAGTCCCACTTGGCAGACAACAATTGGCCACCAGAAAAATCCATCCCAACTTTCAAAGGTGGCTACTCCTTATCACCTCCAAGTTTTCGGGCCAAATCCCACTTGCCTCGTCCATTTAATATCGAGCAATACCATTCATCATTAATCATGATCATCATTTGCTATATTGGTATCAAATGTTTAAAATCGCCAGAAGGCAGAAATCTGTAGCTCTCAGGTAGTTGGGATTTCTCTTTTTCTAACTTAATTGAGCAAGAGAAATATGAACTCTCTCTCTCTCTCTCTCTCTCTCTTCTTGACCAAGACGCGTTTCACGATTAAGACACACTAGGTCAATAAGCGTTTTATAGTCGTGATCATGAGGTGATCTTATTTTGTATTTCTGAGTCTAATACAAGAACTTAAGGTTGAGAACATATATCACCCATGGTATGGTAATACTATTATTATTTTTATTTTTTTATTTTTTTTTTGCTCAAGGCTGGTATAATAATTCAACAGAGAATTGATTTTTCCAGCTGCTGCGAAAAAACCCAAGAAGATACGTCAGATTGATTATTTCATAGAGGATCATACGTACAATTAACATATTTAAGAAACTATTAGCATTTTATGCATATATTTAGGCTCTGTTTGATTCTCATTTTTGAGAAAATAATGCATTTTGAATAGTTGATTGATCGAGAATGTGTGGTTAAAAATTAAGGAAATTTTTTGGATTTGCGTGTAATATTATTTTATTGAAAAATGCGTGATTGAAAAGAAAAGAGAGAAATAAATTTTAAGAAAAATAGAAATCAAACAGAGGCTTAGTTCAGATTTATCAGGCTATTATAACTTAAATGTACGTTTATTGGACATTATTGAGTATGATTGAACGATATAATGAATAAAATTTTATATATATTTTTTAAATTTTAATTTTATCAAATATGTTCCAAAGGTAAATTGTAAATTGTTGAACATGCTTTAAATATTCAAGCAACTTGCAGACTACCATTTAAAACACCTAGTATTTGACCCTTCTCCTTGAAGCTTCACTTGGTCCTACAATAGATATGCATCTATCAATAGAACAAGAAAGAAATTTTGTATTTTGTCACTACATACTTGTGCGATCTTTTTGATAAATATGCTTTGTTAGTATGTACTTTTTTGTTTTGCATGATTATTATATCTTTTGTCACTATATACCTTCGTGATTCCTTCTTCGTTCATGTGATTCTTTCACGCTATTCACGTCTTGTAGCGTGTAAAAGATGTGAAACTTTGAAAGTCTTTTAAAATAATGTTAAAGAAAAGAGAAAAGGGTTTCACATTGGCAGCTTCAAACCTTTGGTAAGTACCCCTAGGTGGTCCAAGGATTGAATGCAGAAAATTGTCTTCTATTACTTTTCATATCTATTTCTCTTTCACAAAGATTGACATATTTTAATGGAATGGAACGCACTAGTTAGGAGTCAAAAGATTGTATGGTCCAAGATTTCTTGATGGCACCATTTTGATACTTGAAAGCAAAGGTGTCTAATGCTAATATAATTCCTTTGAATTGGCGTTTGTCTCGAACTTATTCTTTAAAAAAAAAAAATCAAGATAAAATACTATACCACACATGGATTTATTGGGAATGAGATGCAAAAAATATATATTTTTAGTTGACTTGGGTTGAGAAAAGAGAAATCAGTGGATGAAGCTTGTGATAAAGCTAAAACTAACCACATCTTTGTCACAAGTCATTCAAGAAATCTACAAAATATATCCTCTTAACAACCTTGAAAATGGATTGATATGCTTTGCTTGAGACTTGGACCAATGGCTCTTTTTCAACTTTAGAAGATGATTCCATAAGCCTTTTTTTTTTTCCCTTAATTTTTTTTTATAGTGCAATTAATTGAGTGAAATTTGTTTAAACATTGTTTGATTCGAAAATAGGATTGAAGATATGCTCTTTCAAAATTAGTTTGAATCAAGAGAAAAGTGCGTTTTCAAGTTTAAATTTGTCTTGTGAAGCAATAATCAACATATAAGAGTTATCGAGAAAGACGATGTTTTAAAATGGAATTTCAAGACTCTATATAATATCAAAGTTCAAAAAGCTTAGGCGAATAATTCAGTTTGTCCAAAGTTCAAAGGAGAAATCATATTCTAAAATTATTGTTTTCAAACAAGCCACCATCTGAGCATATTAAGAACAAAGTTGGACACTTAAACAGGAAAACAAATAATCAATATAAGGATTTGAGTTTCTACTTTTGATTTTGATTTTTAAAGATAAAACCTTGAAAACTCCGCTCTTATTTGATAATCCATTATTTTAAAACTTTTTTTTTTCTACATATTCATTTTCAATCACATATTCACACAATAAAATATTCTGACATGTAAATCTAAAAATTTTCTCTATTTTTTAACTACATATTCTACAAATATTATTTTTATTAAATAACGTCTTAATCGAAATTGTATTGTCGAAAGTGTAGTGGTGAACGTTTGAATGAATAAATTCATTCAAAACATTTTCAAGGAACGAATCTCTAGAAACATTTTTCTTTTTATCTCTTATACTCATCCCTACTAGCTAGACAGGCACATTTTTTAGTTAAACAAAATAATATGATTTTATGATGGAACGTCAAATTAATAAAGGTACCAACAAACCTTTATGATATGGTGATTCACTAGCTCTCAAAATTTTTCAACTTTCCACCTTGGATCTAAATTAATTAGAATGGGATTAATCGACTTTTGCCACAAAAAGAATCTTTAAACAAACCCTTTATCCATTCATTTCCCCTCTCATTTTAGTAATAGATCATTACATGCTGAAATGGATCCACCTCAACATGTACTACCATTTTCAGCCAAAAAAATCCTTTCTAGACTGGGTTTAGAGGATAAAGAAAATCATTTGTTTGGTAATAAGTAACTTAAAATTAAATTCGACTTACTTTTAAGCACATCCAAAATGCTTCTTGTGGCATGTTCAGTATGAAAAATTTGATAATAATACTGATAATATTAAAGCAGAAAAATAAGTTTGTTATCCGAACAAGTACTGTGCAAGGAAAATTCACTTGGGGCACAAGAAGAACATCCTTTGTAATCCAAAGATTTTCTTACAACATAGATTTTCTAGTTACAACGTATCTTGTTGAAGGAATCTAGTCGAAGTCTCACTGTGTGGAAGATATAGAAGTCCAAAACTTTTTTGGCTGTGACTGTATTGTATCAACTGTTCAACAAAAGGAGAAAAAGAATATATAAGCAAGCACATGGCTTCAAGGAATATTACATGCATCTTTTTAATTTGTTCTCTTTTTTTTTATTATAATCAAAGATTTTTTCTAATTTTGATCTCAACCTTTTACCCAAAGTTGCATGATCTGTCAACTCTTTCATCAACAAGAAAATCACATGAAAACATGTATATGGAAGGAAGGACTCCATATTTGAAAATTTTCATTCATAACTTTATGTTTATCTTGCTTAAAAGCACTTTTTAGGTACTCTCTCTCTCTCTCTCCAGGATGCTACACATTGTCAAAATAAGAACCTAAAACGTGATTTTAATTGGGGCCAGACGTGCTTTCTAATCCCTTTATTAAAGAAAGGTTGAGAACATTCAAAGTGTCTGGACCTAACACATTACACATAATATATGGATTTATTGAATGGAGGACCTATTGGGACATATGTGTTGTGTTCGTGTATAAACGAGTTCTTCACACCTACAACTATGTGTGTCCCTACCATTTTTCTATTGGTATTGGGGCTTTATAGTTTAGACTTGGCTACACCAAATTCTTGAATCTTATGATGACACCTTATAATATATAGTGCTTCAACATTCTACAATCTATTATAAATTTTGACGATGGTTGCAATAGTTATTGGAAATATGAGCATAGGTATGATAATGGAATGACAAAAGTCGGCATAATAAGTTCTTTTATACTGATTTTGTTAAGACTTGAGGGTATAATCCCACATCGATTAAAGATGTAAACATAGGCCAATTTATAAGGTTTTGGGCTACTCCTCTTAATAAGGTTGATATTTTAAGACGAACCCTCAAATCTTAACAATTTATACCTTTTTTGATGTGTGTGTTTCAACCACGATCTTTAAGCGAAATCATTGGCTTTAGAAAGTATTTTGAAAATAGTATCGTTTTGTTTTACTCGTTTCCAAAACAATGTGTTTGCGTGTTTCAACCTATATACCACCTTAATGATGAAACATCATCAAACAAAATCATCACCACCGTTTACTCATTCACAAATATTTAGGGGCTGAAATATTATTCTTAAGAAGAACAATTATTTAAAGAGAAGAGACAAAACTAATACTAGTATTAGCACACAAAGTCTCATTTCATCTATTTATATATATTATTTACATACATGAAACACACAACTTCAACTTTTAAATCATTCTTCGTGATTGCTCTGAACAACCCACTTTTATAATTAATATAAAATAACCATTGTGTGTGTTTACAGAACCTTAATGTGTCAAATATGCAAGAGTTTTGTGTGTGAAACCGACCAGGATGGACCCTTCCCAATTCTTGTTGTAGGTTGACTGAATCAGAAGCCAATCAAATTTGGATCCTTCAACCGTAATGTAAGAAATCGGAAGGTTCTTAAAGGAAAACACTCCTGTCCAGGCTTAGGGACAGGGAAAAATACAGGGAACGTCATATTGGAGGGGGCTGACACAACAGCCCCCTCCAATAAAGGGGCGTGAAATGTTTGCTCACTGTCCCTAAGTCGGGATAGAAAGTACGTCTCGTTCTTAAATTACTTCCGTATTTAAGAATATATATATATATATATTTTTTTTTTTTATTTTTTTATTTTTTTTTTTTTTTTAAGTATGCATATATGATCATGACACGAGATTTTGAAGTTGAATAATGTCATGGCAATGAGCGCAATTTTTTTTCCCAAATAAGTCAGCTTGTGGCCTTGTATATCTGATGATTTCATGTGAAAGGATTTCAAGATTAGAAAGTCTCGTCAGCCGCAGAAAACGAATATAGCTTAGCATAAATTTTCTACACAAAAAGAGTAACTATTTATTTACAGTAATGAAAAATACTTAAATCTTGAAGTTACAATGAGGGGACCTTGACATGTAAATATACATGTTGGGAACATCAATATTGTATAGACTTATTTCAAAAGAGCAATCTCAACCATTGTTGAATCTTCCTCATCAGTCGAAGTCATTTTTAAATATGTTTTTACCAAACGCATGACATTTACAACATCTTGAGATATAGTTCTTGAGTTGTAGATAAATAGGGATGATAATTTAACTCGTCCTGCCTCGATTCGACGGGGTTTCGCCCCTAATGAGACCTAAAAAATTCGTCCCGATGGATTGATGGGACGGGACGGGGTGTAAAGGGTCGCCCCGTTACGAGTCGCGTGGCTGGGTGGGGCGAGGATGTCCCGCCTCGAACCCGCCCCGTAAAAAAAATAATAAAAAATAGAATTTTAATAAATGGTTAGTTTTAAAATATTGTTGAATGTATTTTTTTTTAACATATTTCTAATCCAACAATTATATTATACAATTGTTAATTTAAAATTTTACATAGCCAACAATTGTTTATATAATTTATAAATTCGGCCATTCAATCTTTTTATTATAATTAAATTATATAATCTGAAATTATGAATCATGATAGTTAAATAAATATTTTTTGCTTATGAAAAATTGATACCAATTAATCAAAGTAAGTTAATATCTTGGTTGAAAATATTAGAAACAATTTTAAAATATATGGAATGACCTTTAAATTTTGGGTTAAGGGTTGAACTTTAAATAATAACATAACCCGAATTTTTGAAAATGTAAAAAAAAAAAATAAAAAAAAATGGGACAACAAACGGGGCAAATTCTTTCCCCATCCCCGCCTCGATCCGCCCCGCACCCCGTCGTGCCCCGTTTAAGGCGGGATGGGACACGGGGCGAGGCAAAGTTAAAGGGAGGTGGGACGGGGTGAGATGAAGGTGCCCCGCCTCGAATCCGTCCCATTGCTATCCTATAGACAAAGGACAAAGTCTATCTATATTGGTCAACTACCCCAATTCATGTACATTTTTCCTTTCATAGTTTAGGACTCCACAATGATTCTTGAACTTTGTTTAGGTTGTTGCTCGCTCACTATATTATTGAGTGCTTGAACAATAGTATCTATTGTTTTTTCTCGAAGAAACAAAACACTTAGATGATCTCGTATATTACTCATGACATTAGTAAATATGTCCTTGTTTGATTTTGATTCCCTTAATAATAATTTATTTTTCATAGTCGTTTTTAATCATACATTCTTAAAAAAGAATCAGCTCTTCTATATTTTTTAACAACACATTAACCCCAGAAAATTACTTTTCAAAGAATCAATTTTCAAAAAATCTTTATCAAAACAAACGGTAAACTAAGGGTCCGTTTGATTAGGATGGAAAATGGTGGAAAAGAAAAATGTTTTTCTTTTCCATACTTAATTTTGGTGTTTGATTACATAACTTTTCAATGAAATTCATTTTCACCCATTTTCTAGGTACAACCATTTAAAACATATTTTTCACCTTTTATTTTTCCATGATTTTGGTGGGAAAGTATTTTTCATATATTTTTTTATATATACTTTTTGGTAAAACATATTCTAAATTCAATGGTAAAAAAATTTATTCATTTAATTGACAATTTGCATAAAAAATAAAGTCAAATGAATAAAAAAAAAATTCAAAAATTATTATTTTTTAATTTTTTTTTTTTTTTTTTACTTTTTGGCAGTCCAAACAAATTTTAATACAAATTGTAAAAAAATTTATCCCAAAAAGTAACAATCTGTATGAAAAACAAAGCCAAACAGATTAGGTGAAAAATTATATCAATCAAATATCATTAATTACAATTCCCTCTAAAACAAATTTTAGGTAATTTAATTTTCTGCAATTTGTTTTATTTCCACCCAAATTTCACTCTTACAATCAAACGCACCCTAAATGATGTAATTTTCTTAGGGATAACAATTCAAACTGTCAAATCGAAAATCGCAATGAACCGAGCCGAATGGGGCGAAAAAAATCGAACCGATGGCGCAATGAGGTGAATATAATATTAGATTTTAATGAACTGTTTTAAGGTGGGGCGGGTATGATATTTACACTGTTGCCCTGCCCCGAATTGATTAACCGTTAAAAAAAGTTAATTCGACAATTGAGTTTCTCATTATTCTTTCTATTATTCTGTCCAGCCCAAAATTCATTTCTGATTCAGACCCACCTAAGTTCAATTGTTTAGTATTGTTATGTTGATAATATTATTTATTAAATTCGAATTTTGCATTTGAGAATTGAGATATTGTTTGCATTTTCATTTGAGATATTATTTGTTAAATTGATTTAGTATTACATTTTTGTTTTCATTGATTTTTTTTTTCAAGTTGACGACTAGACTTATAAAAAATAATTTATTTTCGTGATTTTTAACTGTCCGAACCGAGCCGAACCAAACCAACTTACATGGTTATGGTACGGTTATGGTATAGCCAAAAAAATTGATGGTTCGGTGATGATTTTGGCTGAACCGACCCCGAACTGAAACGTTATCATCCCTAAGTTTTCTTTATGCTTCTTTGCCACCGTTACAAATTAAAAGTTAGTTAAAGTTCATGAGCTAAACGAAGAAAGTAAATATATATTTGAATTCTCTTTCAAAATTAGTCCTTTAAGGCTATCAAATTCACCGTGCATATTAGTGGCTCCATTACAACGTTGTCTAGATATAGCTAACTCATATTTGATAAACTATTTATCAATTGAGCATTAAGTGAGAGAATTTCCACACGACAAACTTGTTCAATACCTATGAAACATATTCATTTACATGATTATTGTTTAATGCTAACCGAAAGCAAGAAAGTTAATTCTATCTATACGATTTAAGCTAAGCTTGTGGAATATATATAAACCGGGGAAGAGTCGAGGATGAACCATGAGGTTTATCACTTGACCACAGGTAGAATGGTCTAAGGACATGTTATTAGAGACGAATATACTACGCCTATTTTGAGCTCCATTTTTTTTTTTTTTTTTCAAAACTCAAGGTTTGTTTGATTTGTGTTCAGTTTTCAGTTCATTTTCATTTTATGTTTTAGAGTGTCTGTTTTAAGATTACTAAAAATGCATTTGGTTTGTAATTTTAAAAAAATTATTTCTCAAAATGGAAAACTAGAAAACACATTTGATTTGAAAATTTTTGAAAAATTGTTTTATGATATTTTATTCCATTAAATTTGATTATCTAGTAAAAATAAAGCAAAATTTATGTTAATATATCATCAAGTAATACATACATTTTAAATTTGATGAATCTTACAATTTTTTCTAGCTACAAAAGTAAAATAAAAATATATAATAAATTGGGTTCAAAATATAGGAAATACAAGTAAAAATTAATGACATGAACTAAAAAATATTTTTATGTGTTCATTTAAATATTTTATGTAAATAATCATTAAAAGTTTGAACTATTTTAATTTTCTAGAAATTCTTATAATTTTAGATTTTATTTTTTTAAATTTTTTTATTTTCTATTTTTTTTTTTATTTTCTAATTTTTTATTTTCTTGAATTTTTTTAAAAAGTTTATCTGTTAGAATATTATATTTTTAAAATTTTTAGTTAAATGATTGTTTTCCATGTTTGAGTGTTTTTATGAATTTTCATTGAAAACCCTCAAAACGCTAAAAATGAGTTTTAAGTTTTATGTTATAAGTTTACCATTATTTTCAAAAATGCATTTTTAGAAAAATCTTACCAAACCGTTTTCAACTACTTACAAAACTGAAAATAACTTGAAAACATCATACCGATCACTCTCATTTTTTTCTAAATTTATTTTCAACCACAAATTTTCTCATAAAATAATTTTACACGTGCGTCCAATTTTTTTTTTTTGATTGTAACTATGCATTTTTTTTTAAATCACTATTTTAAAATTTATTTTTCCCCAAAAATATGACTCAAAACGGGACGTTCAACTTTGAGGAATATAATATTAATAATGACTAATGGCTAGGTATCCTGTTTCCATGGAGAGTAGAGGGACCCATGTGTATTGATTAGAAAAGAAAAATATACGGGAATGAAGGAAGACGAACAAATATGGAAAGGAGGAAAATATGCAAAATATTTCTTAGAAGGAAAATGAATATTTTGTAAAGGAAAAATAATAAGGAAAAAGGTGAAACTTACCAATGTGGAGGTGAATCGATTCTACTCCAAGGCAGAATCTCCCATACACGAAACCACCACCAGAAATTTGGTGAAGAGGGGTTAGAGAGACAATGAAATGGAGGGAGAAAAAGAAAAAAGGGTTTGAGAGACAATGCAGGAAGAGAAGCATATTGATCATAATAATATAATCTATTATTAGCAGAGATGCATAACCAATTAGTTGACAATGAATTCTCTACATCATTATCTCATGCATTAAAGTGCAATTCAACTTCATTGCACAATGAATAAAGAAATTTATTATCACCTAATCGATGATATATCCCTACTAATGATAGATAAAATTACTCGATTGATGACCTCATCTATGAATGATTAATCCCATAAACACCTTAATTGAAATTTGAAAAGGATTGGTGTCACTCCCTGTTGGCTCCTTGTAATATTTTACACTCTCATTTTTAATTTATAAATTAAAAGATAATATTCAATTTCTTAGTCATTATTTGATAGAAATTAAAATTAAAATTTTAATTCAAAACAAAGTCAACAATTAATTTTAATCACATTTTCATGGATCCATGACTTTTCAACAATACAATTTATCATTTTTTTTTATCACAATATACTAAAAACCTGATTTTAATCCATACGAAACAGGGGCTTAGTAAATGACATCTCTAATTTGCTTTTTATACAATTCTTTATGGGAAAAATTCATAATTATTGATATAAACTAGATAGAAAAGACAAGAAAATAAAAAATAAAAAAAAAATAAAAAAAATCAATAAATTTGTGTGTATTTTGTTACGAACCAAAATATATCATATTTATAGGGAAAAATTGATTGCAAATGATACAATAATATTCATAAATACTACTTTATTTACGACACTTTCCATTAAATGATTAGTTATAAAACAATCGCCTCATTAAAAATACTGATTGGTAAAAATTCGATGGGACAAAAATTTCAAAGAAATGAAAAAAAATACAAATAATTTGGAGTAATAAAATGTTGTCTCGTTAAAACCCTGTGAAGAAAATTTAGTGGAACAAAATTTGATCGAATGAAAAAAAAAAAGTACAACTATTCCCCATGATTTCAATAAATGAAAATTGATGTATCTAATGATCCATGTCTTCAATATTGTAATTCTGGTGAAACATGTTTCATGTTGTCTTGTTATAGCCTTCAAACAAAATTGTCTTCATAGATGATATTTATCAATATTTGTTTGATATATAAAAATATGATTTTCAAGGTAAATATCTTATTATGTACATCATTAAACAAAGAATATCTCTTGTTAAAATTTCATTAGAAAAAACTTGTGAGAAAAATCTTAATAAAGGAGAAAGAGTATATTGAGTAAGCTACAAAAAATTGTCTTATTAAAAATATTTCTAGGAAAACTCAGTGGGAAAAAATAATGGTCAAGAAAAAAAGAGCACAATACTTACTTACTCTCTCTCATGATGATATCACAAATATGATATATAATATAATAAAAATACTTTTAAAGAACATACTTATTTCGATTTGAAAGCTATAGAGAACATTGAAAATTTGATTATTCTCATATTACTCAAATTTGAATTTGAATTTTTTTACTACTTAAAAATTGCTATTGTTCACATAGCTATTTCTCACAAATGAACCATTAGATTTTGATTTTAATCATTGGATTAGAAGAATAATGAGTTTTGAACTTCATGTCCAAATTTCACGACGATTAGGTCACGAAAAGTTGAGATATCAATATTTTGATCATAGAAGAGCAAACTGTCCAAATTGTACGAATTTTTGCACTATTGATTTCGAAATAATAATACAAGTTTTTCATAATATATAAAATTACGTCTTCTCACGTGTATCAATCCAATATCCTTCTAGAATATTGATTTGTATAACTTCATACTTTATTTTGGAAGCAACAATAAAATATTCTTTAGAACCTTAAGATGTATAATATTTATATTTTTCAGAAGTATTAACACAATATTTCTCTATAATATTGTTTAAATAGAGTCATATTTTACCAAGAACATTGATAAGAAATTTGTCAAGAATATGATATGCAGAAATATTTTACTTTTTCAAAACAATGCAATATTATTTTAAATATTGTACATTTTAGTTTGTGCTTCTTCAGGATTATAAAAATAATACAAATACAATATTCGTTTTCAAGAGATACTACAATATTTTTATGAAATGTTGATTAGATTGTTTCATTTCAAGAGTAATAATACAATATTCTTCTAAAATATTGAATGAAAAAAATTATATTCAAGCAAAAATATATATATATATATATATATATATATATATATATATATATATATATAGTCAAAATGATATGATCAAATCAAATAACTATACCCTTTTTTATGCAATTCAAATTTAAGAGAATACTTACCTTTTATTTGAGCAAAAAACAAGAGTTTGTATACTCATTTGGCTAGAACTTTTGGTCTTTTTCTTTTTGTTTTTTATTGAAGAAAATTTATTTTTCCTACCTCAACTGGCTAGAGATTTGTGAGCAGAAAGGGGAACTCAATTGACTAAAATTTCGTGTTGATAACTTGTTATAAACTAGAGAAAAACAAATAAAGAAATTAATATACTTGTGTGCATTTTATTAAAATCCAAAACCCCATATTTATAAAGAAAAAATCGGGTTGCAAATGTATAATAGTCATCAATACATACTACCCTTTTTTTATTACAACAATTACGAATGTTTAAAATACAACTTCAAAAATAATAAAATTGTGAAAATGTTTTTAAAATCACGTGGTTACATTTTGTGACATCTGATAAAATATTAGACATGTAATTTGACTAAACGGGTTACGATTGTAATAATATACAATTTATTGTTACGATCACATACTAGTTACAAATTGCATAAAGTTACAGTGATAAAGATAGAATTTGTAAGTCATAGTTACAGATTTAGTCACAAATCATATATTTAATATGTCACAAATTATTCTATTAACTGATCACAAAAGCTATTCATCCTACCTCATCCCACCATGCTACACCACGATGATCACCTCATTAGGAACAAAATATACTAATTAATTGAAAATTAAGAATAAAAATGCGATAAAACAAAGTTGGATATATAAGTGAAATAATGAGCAAAATTGAGAACCGTCATTACAATTAAAATATGAATATTAAACAACAATTGGGGTGCGAATATAATTATCTAAATTAAAATGAAGGATATTTCATAGCGTTAGTAACTATGACAACATTTCTATTAACAAAATACAGCAATACAATACATCTAATTAAAAAAAATACTTTATAATCTTAATAATCTTACAATTAACAATTAATTATATTTTAACTATAATTTTTTTATCCACTCTTGTGATATAATCTATCAACCTAATTTTTTTAAGAGTATGTTTGGCTACGCTTACAAGATCTTTAAAAAAAAAGAAAAAAAAATTGGATAATAATAAATTATAAATTGTCGAAAAATATTCATCTCAAATAACTTTTAAACTTAGCCAAACATCCTCCTACATTCTCTAATCTACGTGCTTTATCACATTCAAAAGAATTTGAATGTTAAACTCTCAAGAGTGAAACTCGAAATGTTGAGGTAAAAAATGAATGTCATTGTCTTGTTCGAAAAATCCAAATGTCAAGAAATCAGTTTTGACTACCTATTTTGGACGTTTTTAACAAATAGGTCATGTTTGGTTAAGTTTTAAAACTATGTTTAAGTAACTTTTAAATTTCAAACAGGGTTGATTGTTGAACAATTATTTATTTTCTTACTTATTTTGAAAATAATTCTATCTTTATTTTGAAAAATTAAATATTAAAGGGGCCCTCTACAAAATTTATAATGCTAAATATTGTTGTCCATATAAAATCAAGATTCAAGTGGAAGAAAACAAGAAAAAGAGAGATTTTTCAAAAGGACAAAATAAAACATATATATATATATATATATATATATATATATATATATATTTATATATAGATCAACTCGTGCATATAAATCAAGATATCGTGTCATATATGCGCGCGCAGAATATTGCACATGTATAACATGTTAGTTATACTAAAATATGATTAGACATACTTAAGCAAGAAAAATACATGAAATGTTTGTCTAATTTAACGTACGAAATGACATGTATAGAGTATGAGGATGGTAGTCAAAGGGAGCAATCCTTAAAAAGAGAGTCTAGAGACACAAGAAGGTCGTAAACATCAAACAGAAGGCAAAGCGTCACAAAGTCTATGATGTGTGTGGGCGGACTTGGGTGTGCACTAATTTTTTTTTTTTTTTTTTTTATGTTGGGCCAATCCAGGACTAAATCCGCCTCTAATGATGTGGAAAGATCGAGCTCGAAGTCACGTATCCTTGAACTATTTACTCCAACAGGCAATGAATTAGAAAGATCAATTTAAGTGTGTCAATAGATGTGCGAGTCGAAAAGGCAAGGATTGAAATGTCAAATTACAACACCAAGAATAACAATGAGAAAAGGAAAAAGTGATGGAAAGTGGAATAAAAGTTTAATGGGGAACATGATAAGAGAAATTGATTACTCCTAATCCTGTAGGTTTCATTATTCTAAATCAATTTGTTTCATAACAATTGTCGACCCCCAATTTATTTGTAGTCATGGCATGATGACAAGGGTGGTGATTGCTCGTACGTGGCAATCCAACCACTCACGGCCAGCTTTGTGGCACTTCATCAACTTGACACTTTATCATAGGTTAACATGCCATCTCCAAACAATCAATCCTATCACGAAAATTGTACTAACATCCTTATGTCGTTTAATTGTACTACTCACTTTCACGCATACATGCATATTATAGTTTGTTGTATTTAAAAAAATGATAACTTCTTGAAAAGTTATGGGTTTGATAAGAAAAGGTGGCAAAAAGGTCCTACAATGGGGTTCCATGTAATTAACTTTGTTTAGAAATGGGATAATCCTTGGTTATTTGCCATGACCCTTTATGGTTTGTTTATTAATGGTCGGTCTCCTTCTAGAAAACATGTAATCAAGATTAGGTTTTTACCCACAAAAGATGAATGAGAGGACTGGGTTTACCAAATTTCTTTGTTTTGGTCATCAATGCAACACATAATCTTAGGAATTGAGCACAAAATCTATTCCAAATTATTGCACTTACAAATATTATAATATTATAGTGCATAACTGGAAATCTTGATTGAGACACTGATGGGGATCTTACCATGCTTTGTTGTCTAATAGAATGGCTATGCTTTATTTACTTTGGGGTCCCAAAATTGTGCAATTTGCTTGGAAAAAAAATATGAAGAAATGGCAAATAGATTGCACATTTGGTTTGTTTTCAAGATTTTTTGTTTCCTACATTTGGTTTCTTTGAAAAAAAATACAATATTTCGTTTTACATCAATCCTCAACATCATGTCTATTTGTCTAATATAAGAATAACAATAAAATATGAAGCTTTATTTTCGACAATAAAGAGTTGGCTATAAAGATCTTTTTTGTTATTTTGTTGAGTTCATTCCTAGAAGATTCGATGCAAAGATTTAAGGATAACACTAGGGGTGGCCACTTTTTCTTGGAACCACATGTACTGGGCCAAAATCGGAGTGAAACGATCCAAAAATAATGGTTTTGATCCGATTTGGCTCCATCATTGCATATTGTTCCATACATAGAATTTTAGTTGATACTCATTTCATTCGAATTCTTGATTATTTTGAATAGAGTCAGATTATTCCCACCTCTAAATAACATATTTTTCTAAGTGTCACATGAATCTCCATAACCAAAGAAATGTGGGAAACAGACATGGTTCAAAGATTTGTTTTGGAAATATCATCTTGGGGTCCATTCATGCCCTCTCAAAGACAAGCAAGAAATCAAATCAACTCCATCAACAAGAATTAAAGGCCTTAATTAAACAAGGTGAGGATAATCATATCAAAACGTGTTTATTACAACGTAAAACAAACAAAAAAAACATCATTTTTTGCCCGTCCCGTCCAAAACATGTTATCCTTTAGGCAAAGAGAAGACTTTCGGTGTCTTCTTTAACGTGTCCACTCTTACCATTAACCAATGAATATATAAATTTCAACAATTTAAGATTTTACACATATCGTTCAAGTCCCACATGCCAACCTATGGAATTAGGCCATAGACGAGAGGTCCCAACACAAACCAATGAGTAAATAGCTCTTAATCCAAGAAAGTGTGATTCCTTAGGAAATTCACGTGTCATATGGACGTCTTTTGGCCTGCCAATCCTTACACCCAATCTGCAAATTAGATACGCAATGTTTGCTTTTTAAACAACAATGGCTGTCAGGAATATAATCATAAAAATCCAAGTCATGAAGACAAAGTTGGAGCCAGACCAGTGATTGTGAACAAACTAATGCTAGCCAGTTAACACCTTCTATATATGGCAACCTAATCCTTAAAATGGTATATTAGGAAGGATCTATAGAGATTTTGTGTTTCATGAAAAAAATTGGGTGGAATGATATTTTTTAAAAAAACTAATAATTACTTCTCTATTATTCGATCTTGATTTTCGAACTATCAAATACTAAAATTGAACTTATGAGTATCAACAAGAATCAAGATAATCTTGATATAAGAACATTCTAATTTCTATACGAGTCTTATCTTGCAATTTGGTTGATTAAGCTAACTACTTTGAACTATTATTAAATTGAAGTAGCGTTAAATAACTTAAGTATTGTCTTTTTCTCACTTTTATTAGTTGGGTATAACAAACTTTGACATGGATAACTAAATTAAACTAAATAAACACTAAAACATGACTTGAACTTCGAAGAAATGTAATCACCAAATTAAGCACAAAGCAAACGAGAAGGTAACTAAATAAAACGGGCAAGCATACTCGTCTTTACGTGAATAAATATTTCAAATAATCGGTTTATTGTGTCTCATTCTTTTGATCTTGTTCATCATTAACATCAAATATCCATATCTTTATCTCACAATCTCTCTTGTAAATCTAATAGGCAAGATCACGATGATCTTGTTCATCATTAAGAGCAAGTATCGACATCTTTATCTCACACTATTTGGTGAATCTAATCAGCAAGATCAACAAAGGATCAAAAAAGGAATAGAGCATAAAGCATATTTCCTTACTTTTTTGATATGAAAACGAATTAATTTATTAACTTTTCAAATGAGAACCCCCAACTATAATGGCAACTGTGTGAAAATTGAGAATATCTATGAAATCTCGCGTGACTTTTTTTGACTTGTTTTATGCGATGGTTCTCTCTTGCAAACAAAAGAGCCCAAAAAGGAGAAAATCTTGATAAATATCCCTCCAAGTAAGCAGTCTTCATACAGATTCTTAACACAGAGGATAAGTAAGTTGACTCTGCAAGACTGCAACCCAAAACCATCTCTTTAAATTCCCTCCTCAACTCATCACCTCTGCCTCTTCTATATATCAACTTTTGAGTTCTCTTACAATATAACAAAGCATCACAAAACATGAAACTCCCATCCAAACAAAACAATATTCTTCCCATCAGAAGCTTCACAATTTTGTTAATAGGCTGCCTGGCTATAAAACTAAGCCTCTGTTTCTCTAGTTTTCCATCTTCACTCGAGACACTAAATGTCGAAGGGCATTTCAGTTTCGACAACAATGAATTTGCAGCCAGAGATTTCGGGAACCGGTTCCGGTTCCTTCCTTCGGCAGTTCTGCACCCAAAGTCAGTGTCTGATATTGCCACCATTGTAGAGCATATTTGGCGAAAGGGTCCTGGTTCCAAGCTGACTGTTGCAGCTAGAGGCCATGGACACTCACTCCAAGGCCAAGCACAAGCACCACTAGGGATTGTAATCAACATGGAATCACTCAGTAGGCAAGAAATGAAGGTCCACACTGGGCGATTTCCTTATGTTGATGTCTCGGCTGGCGAGTTATGGATCCATATCCTGCATGAGTGCCTGAAATTTGGGTTAGCACCAAAATCTTGGACAGATTACTTACATCTAACAGTCGGTGGTACTCTGTCCAATGCCGGGATCAGTGGACAGGCATTTCGACATGGCCCCCAAATCAGTAATGTCCACCAGCTCGAGGTCGTCACAGGTTTGTATGAGAAAAACTGAATTAGGGATTGGCTTAAGTTTGATAATTTTGATTTTGATATTATTGAATCCAATTAATTTGCTAGATTACCCTGTTTCCATGAAGGATCATTAGTCAGTATAGGTCAATGAATTTGAATTTATCAAAAGAAAACTACATCAATCTTGTACCTTTCTTGACCAATACACTGAATTTATTGCAGGAAAAGGAGAAGTGAGAATTTGTTCGGAGGAGCAGAATGCTGACCTATTTCACGGAGTTCTGGGTGGACTTGGCCAGTTTGGTATAATAACTCGAGCAAGAATCTCTCTAGAGCCAGCACCAAAGATGGTAAAGATTTATCTACCCTGCCAAAAAACTCTATTATAAGCCTTTGGAATAACAGAATAGTTTGACAAACTTGTAGTTCAACTGTCAACAGGTGAAATGGATCAGAGTACTTTATTCAGATTTCTCCACTTTCGCAAGAGACCAGGAGCATTTAATAGCTGCAGAAAACACATTTGATTACATAGAAGGCCTAGTGGTGATTAACAAGACGGGTCTCATTAATAACTGGAGATCATCCTTCAACCCGCAAGATCCAGTTCAAGCCAGTCAATTCAAATCGGATGGAAGGACCCTCTTTTGCCTTGAATTGACCAAAAATTTCAATCCCGGCGAGGATGATAGAATGGACCAGGTGAGCTGGTGAGGCATATCACAATCCAACGTTTTAGAGCATGTCCCCAGATATGTCAATAGAAAGGCCATAATATTCAAATTTCTCAACTCTGTTGCAGGAAATTGAGAGCTTGTTGTCTCAATTGAGCTACATCCCCTCAACACTCTTCATGTCAGAAACTTCTTATGTAGAATTCTTGGACAGGGTTCATACAGCTGAGCTAAAACTGCGATCAAGAGGATTGTGGGATCTCCCACACCCATGGCTCAATCTCCTCGTTCCGAAAAGCAAGATAAACAGCTTTGCTGAAGGTGTTTTTGGCAACATTTTAACGGATACAAACAATGGCCCCGTCCTCATCTACCCGGTAAACAAATCAAGGTAACAACTCATAATGACAACTTGTTCACTCAATCAATTTTTAAAATTCATGTTCCTAAATTGATTTATATTTTATTTTTCAGGTGGGACAACAGAACTTCAGTTGTACTTCCAGAAGAAGACATTTTCTACCTTGTGGCGTTCCTTCCCCAAGCAGTTCCCTTGTCCAGAGAAAATGGTGGCTTGGAACCTCTATTAAGTCTAAACAAAAGAATTTTAGATTACTGTGAAGAGGCCCACTTGGGAGTAAAACAATATCTTCCTCATTATACTACACAGGAGGAGTGGAGGGCACATTTTGGTCAACAGTGGGAAGTCTTTGTACGACGGAAATCAGCATACGACCCTCTAGCAATACTTGCTCCAGGGCAGAGAATTTTTAAAAGGCGATATCCATCTTATGACAGGCAAAACTTCAGAATAAAGGAAAGAGTGGACTTACTGCATTTTCTGGCAATGCCACTGAAGGCAACTGTTAGCAACGTCGTGTGGTGGGGGCAGATTTATGAATTTAGGAATAAAGAGCAGCTGCAATTAGCATATAAATAATAGTACAATATTTCTTGCACCTTCTCAGCAACTGTAGGTATAAAGAGGAGGCTTGCAACCAGTTAAAATTCAATCGAAATTTCATTGAATATTACATATGTATGGTTGGGGATTTACTTAATCATGCACAGTAAAAAATAAAATAATTTCAATTTCTACCAGTGACATGTTTTGTGTTTAGATAGAAAATGTGATAGAAATTATACATTTTTGTAGATTCTACAAACTTCTTTGTTGATGTTGTAATACAAACAGTCACGATTTGCAATCCACAACTGTTTAACCTCCAATGAAAATTTACACAAAAAACAAAATTGATAGAACTAAGGTTTTTATTTTTCTTGTGCTAGCAAGAATGTGAATTTTCTCTACAGATTTTCAAACCCTAGAAGCTTATTTATATAAGTACAAACGAACTTAGTCCGTCTTACAACTAAATCCGGTCCAATATTTAATTAATTCAATTAATTAAATTTGGTTCATGAATAAGCAATCCAATTAATTAATTAATTGGTAAATATCATTCTTTTAATTCTCCTTTTGTGTGTGACCCATTAAGTTATCAATCATAATGTCCAACGACGTGAATTATTTTTTTGATCTAATCAAAATCGATAAATTAAAATACATTTTTAATTTATCATTAATTCACATTTGTCGTCCCAAATTGACATCTAGCAATGTGTCAGGGCAATACATGTGACGAAAAATGTCACGTGGTATGAAAAAATCAAACTTGTTCGTTTACTATGAAACTATAATTATTTCGTCAATATAATCCGATCAATTACGAGATATGGATATGTGTCAATCTCAATTATCGATTATATTTCATTCTACCATTAAGTTAATATAAGTCGAAAAAATCCTTTTCGACTTATGAATACACCTCAACCAATGATTTTCATTATCAACTTAATTAAATGAAATTTAGATAATAATCTCTTATTATATAAGAGTGATGAATCCTCTATTGATTATTAACAACCTTCATATGAATTTTTGACATACTCGAATATTTGAGAAATCGGTTATCTTTCTCTGTGATTTGCACCTTTCGCTTTCTCCCTTCTCCTTTGCCGTCTTGGCTACCTTTGTGGTTGTATTTACATTCCTTTGTGTGTGTGTCCTTTGTGGGTAAACCATAGACCAAAGAGAGGAATTGGTTGCAGGCTTCTTAGGTCGGTTGTTTGTTGAGGTTGTAGATTAGAGGTTTGAAACCGAGCTCGGAGCAACTATTGGTGTCAAATCTTCTGCTATACATCTCATTTCTGTTTAACCACACATTATTCAATAAGATAATATTACACTCAATCCAACACTTTTCTTATTTTTTAATCTCACATTCTCCATCGATCTATTATCCAAAATGTATTCTATACCAAAAACGAGGCCCAAATATATTTTTTATTTTTTTTCCTAAATAAAAAAGGAAACATATATGCTTTATTAACTGAGCAATGCACAAAGTATGGTAACTGCATGACATTTAATAATAGATTCACTTAAGTGACTTTGTCACACGATTCGTTTAATTGAGCCAACAAGTGTAGCCATCTAAACTGATGTTCTAACACCACTACTATCAAATAACATTATTCTTATTAAAAAAAAATTATTTAGTATCAATGATGAATGTCCAAGCTACAATAAACGCTTAAATAGACAAAGTAATTTGTTAGGCATGTTGATTTTATTGAAAAATTAAATTAGTTTTCATTATAAGTTTATGAAATAATGACATTACGTATCTAGTACTAAGATTATCAATGCTTTTAAAAATCAGGTTGGCCCAATCGATTCAATCGGGAATCCGGATAAAAAATAGTTCGAATCAGGCGTATAAAACCTCTAATTAAAAATTCCCAAAATTCATTAAATGGTTGATTTTTGAAAAACTCATAACTTATTCTCGATTGAGCCTGTTCAACCTATATAAATGTATATTATTTAAAAAATTTTAAATGTATATTTTTTAAATTTTTTGTAAATGTATATTTTTAAATTTTTTAAGAATCATCGTACACGATCTTGGTTCTATTTTTTTGACCCTCGATCTTTTCTCCTTTTCAAATTGATGATAGGGTCGATTTTTAAAACACTGAAGATTATATCTAATTGGACACTCCAAAATACTTGCAAGGAAAAAAAAGTAGATGATGTTTCACATGCATGTTCGAGAAAATGAAATATAGGTTTAATTTGAAGGAAAATAGAGATTGTAAATTGAAAAAAAAATAAAAATATGATATTTATAATTTATGATTATATTTCCCCTTTACTATAAAAGAGGCAACGTCGAAGTTACTGTTCATTCAGGACATATTTTGCTTTCTCATTTTATCCATGTTTTATTTTATTTACTTAATACTATTATATTATTTCCTTCAAATTGAGGGTTTAACGGTAAAAGTGTAGCCACCTTTGTTGATTATGTGATAAGTGTGGATTTTTGCACTTATTTGAAACATTAAATTTGAATAATTGTGAGTTTTTGTTAGTTTTTTACTACTTAAATTAATTATATATATAATTTGTATGTGATCCAAAGTTAAATAAATTAGTTATGTATATTTTGTATGTATATTTTTCAAGATATGACTATAAAGTCAACAATTGTAGTAGGTATATCTACAAAATAAATCACATATTTAGAGGTAATAGGGTAGAATTGAAAAACAAAAGGGTAGAGATCACGGGGTCGATGGACAGCGCCTCTCGTGTCCTCGAAAAAAAAAAACAACTCTTTGTACGCGCACGGAGGATGGTCTCTCCGTGACACAAACTTTTTTTTTTTTTTTCTCATTTTTTTTTCATTTATTACAGCTAAATTCTCGAAATAATTGCTCATCAAGTCCTTCAATAAAAATCAAGTTATGGATTGCATGGTCGCAAACTAGTTTCTTAAAAAAAGCAATTTTTTAATAGAAAAAGTAATTGTATTCCTTTTCCCCAAAAAAAAAAAAGAGAGAGAAGAAAATACAGTAAAAGCGTTGAAGGCACAGAATTAGAGGAATTCCCCAGAGGAAAAGAATCAGAGGAATCAAAAGAAAGATCATTGACGATGGCACTCGTTGATTATGCATCTTCTTCAGATGATGACGAACCTCGAATCAGTGAAGAAGAACAACTAGTTAAAGGTATACAAGGCCCCGAAGAGGAACGATGCCGTTTTCAGGACCCTTCATCCGTTCCACATAACAACGATTCGACCCACTCCCGCAAGTAATTCCTAGATAACTCTTCTGCTTTAATCTTTTGTTAATTTTTAATACAATTTGTGTCACTCCTGCAAATTTTGTTTTTGGTTATGGTGTTGAAGCTAAAAAAGGAAAAGGGTAACGACTATGAGCTTTTAAGAGTTAATGGAGATTGCTATTTCAGTAGTAAGCGTGTTTTCAGTTTTCCTCTATGCAAATTTGTGGACCTGAGGAAAGTTTTAGGTATTATAGCAATGAGTACATAAACATGTAAAAATCAATAGTTGTTATGTTCTATTTGGACATTGTATATACTGTCGAAAATTGAAAGGGAAATGGAGAAAGAAGAACCGAACAAAATGGATAACAAACAGACTTATTTAGGATTTTAGTGATAATAATTAAGTTTAAGAGTTGTGCAGTTCTAAACTAAGATTGAGAAAAGGAAAATAATGAGAATTTCTAAAATCTCCATAAGATTGAAATGGGCTTGAGCAGGTGAGGATTTTTGCTATTTTGGCTCTATCTATTCAATATCATGGCGAGAAACTGAAATTATTCAGGCTTGAATGTGCTCTGCTCAAACTAGACCCATTGAGTTGTCTTAAAATTGGCTTGGCAAAAGTTCATCTAAAAATAGAAGTGGCCAGGCTTGAGTGAGTAATATGATTCATTCATGACATTGAGCTAAGATTTAATAGTCTAAAATTTGGCTTTTGTACATCTTTACATGCCTTTTCCATTTGTCACTTACTGATTTTTTTGCATTGTGATGTAATAACAAATCACAGTCCTGAGTCGTCCATGCCAAAAGGTGTAGCATTTCAGAAAAGTCAGATGAAAACCTAAGAATTAAACTGCCACTCCAATTTCTTTCGTCCAAATCAATTTTCGGTAATTGATCTTTTCTTCTTACACTCTCTAAAATTCTTTCCAAATTATTATTCAAATAGTTTTTTTCTTTCCATGGGAACGGTTCGGCCTGCTGGCCTGTCCTAAAAAGGGATCTGTTCGGTGCTATATGGGTTGAATCCATTCATTATTTGTGTTTTAAAAATTGAATTACCAAAATAACTCAAAAAATTCTTTACTTTTAGTTAAATCAAGGCAGATCTGCCTTGATCACCATCTCCTTTCTGCCTTGTTTCAAGGTACAATTAATTCTGCTGTGAATCAAGGTAGAAATTAAATATAGAATTAAATGCAAAATCAAGTCTTCCTTTTAATCAAGGTAGAAATAAATTTTACTTTAGAAATAAGGTAGAAAAAATAATTTAAGCTATGTTAATAAAGGCAAAACTGTCAGTGGAATATAAGAAAAGCTCAAATATAAGGAAAGCTACCATATTTAATAGGTTACCATTAATGAATATTGTGATTGATAGCTACCGTATTTAGTTGTGATTTTGGTTTTATATAATTAAAGAACCTCTCACATTGAAAGACATTTTATTGAGTATATTTGACAAAAACTATTTCAGTTCCAAAATTATCTAACTTTAATAAAAAAATAATAATATATGAACCTGTTGTCAATCGCCGGGCCTAATACCACGTCCTGGCCTGCCGGTTACAGTCCAGACTTTTGCCCGACAGGCTAGTAATTACAGGCTTGCCCACCAGATTTGAAACCTCTACATGCCACCTCAACTCGTTTCAGCGGATAATGAAAGGTAAATAATTCTTTTGTGTTTCCCATGGTTCTCTGGGAATGAAAAACAGATATTTAATCTGTTAAATTTTGGCTGGAAGACATGAAGTAGTAAATATGGTCATGTACTTTATATGTGATTTTCCGTTTTCCAATGGGATAATAGTTGAGCGATCTGGAGTATGATAAAGTGGTATAGTTGAGTATTTGACATTTGTCTGAAGGATGGATCCTTAACTACTCAGCCAAAAAAATAAATAAATAAAAGGAGGAGAAAGTTGAAATTAGCTTTATTCAGTGTGCATGCACGACTATCAATTTATAATTGCTACTGCAGTTGGAAGGTTGATTTAAAATGACTCTGTTGTTTATCCCTATCTTTGTTCATGTTACCCCTGTTGCTTTTTGATTCTTAGTGGCCTTTCGTTACATGTTACCCCACGTACTGAAACTGTAAGCATACACCTGTTCTATTATCAGTTTTTTGATAAATAACTCTAAGAACATAAAATCCAAATAATCCAACTTCTGAGTTGCAAAGTTGTCAATTCACAATCAAAAATCATTTTTGTTTATGCCATCAATTAACTAAGTTTCATTTTCCTTCTTTTCTCAACTTCTTCTTTCGTATTAAATATTTTTCTCTTAGGGTCCGCTTGATTGCAAGATGGAATTTAGGTGGAAAGAAAACGAATTACATGTAATTGAATTGCCTAGAACTTTTTTTACTGGGAATTGTTGATTAATTGTGTTTGATTGGTATAATTTTCTACCTAGAAAAATTTGAAAATTTGAATCTTTTGGTATTCGTTTGGCTTTATTTTTCATGAAAAATTTCCATTAAAGGGATAAAATTTGTTACAATTGAGGATATAATTTGTTCCAATTGCCCCAAAAAAAATGAAAAAATCAAATATCGTTCGTTTGGCTTTGTTTTTCATGGAAATTGGCAATTAAAGGATAATTTTTTTTTTACAATTAGAGTTAGAATTTGTTCCAATTACCAAAAAAAAAAAAAAAAAAAAAACTTGAATTGTTTTTCCCACCAAAGTGATGGGAAAACCAATTCCATGAAAAGCAAGAAAAGGCCAAAAGGTGGAATTCCAATTGCCAAGAAAAAATGTGCAATCAAACAAGGCAAAAGTCCATGGAAAATTTTACCCTATCAAACATGCCCTTATTGTAAAATTGGTTCCTCTGACTAACCTCTTATTCTTCTTCTTCTTTACGTATATTTCAATCTCACTCTTTACTCTAGGCCTCTGGTTGATATTTATAATGTGCCTCCCTTCTTTTCTCTCCAGTCTAATCTGCCAAATTTTTCCAGAAATTCTCCCAAAAGCTTCATTTCCCCCCAATCCAGCTCGATTTTTGAAGTCAGGAATCAATTCCAACTTTGGTCTCTTCTCCTGTTAGTTCAAGAGATCTCAGTGGCCCTTTCTCTGTCTCAAAGATAGCAAGTGCCACACCTATTGGTGGCATTACCACAATGTCTTCATCAAGGCTGTGCCACTTTAGTTTGAGTGAGTATCTTTTTGTGCATGAGAATCTCATCATCTTTGTGAGTCACCCCATCTTCTAGAACAGTCTTCTTTATTTAATCCTACTCCTTGCATCATTGTAGTTATGGGTTCTTCTGGAAATTCTCTTTTAGTTTCATGCTCACTTCCTGACCTGAATCCTTTGATATCACTGAATCGAATTTTTGCCACTTATTTTCGTCTCGTTTTAATTCTGTTAAATCCATTTCCCATCAAATTTCAAAGTCTTATTTATTGTACAGCTGTATCTTCATATCTGACTTCAAAATGACATTGGAATGGAAGTAAGGCACGGTTTTAGACATTTGCAATATTTTCTTTGATAAGTCACATGTATACACTTTCAACATACATTATGCATTTGTTTGGAAGAGTTTAAATCATAATTTTATCAATGGGTCCCATAGAATGTGTGGATAAAAGGTGTGTAATAGTGTGGGTTTTACGAAATGTGTAGTTAAGAAGTATGTTTGACGAAAAGTGATTATAACTTTAACTCTCCCAAACAAGCACAATATAAGTCACAGTAAAAGAAAACTTGATTACCATGGTTTCTTTCTCGTGATACGCTATTGCATCAATAAAAACCAAACTGAGCTCTACTTTACTGCATCTATAAAAACATAGAAAACATGTAATTAGATGATCAAAATCTGTGTTCACGTTTTAAATTCTGGATTGAACTCTATGTACGAGTTATTTTCACCTGGGACCGTTGAATGCTATATCTTTTCCTTGTGCTAAATATGCTCTAAAAGGGATTTGATTTTCCTTTATACCAACTGATTTAAGTTCACTTTTGTTCCATAATCACCTAAAGACCGCTACAATTGCTTTAGGTACCCATGCTGCACATTTGACACTTGAGCAAAGCAATGGCATGTATATCCAACATTTTGCATTGAGTTACTTCAAAAGTATATACATAGATGTCATTTGTTATGCTTACTTTAAATTGAGTTGACCGAGTCGTCTTGAACATTTCATATTACGTTGCACATGGCCCCTGTGTTTCTGTAATGCTGTAAGAATTAAGAGATAGGAAATATATCTTCAGCAATGTCCATGTCCTGGAACTGAAAATTCAAAGCCTAATGCTCTGCATGTGTCACTCTGTGGTCCATGATATCTGTATAATGCACACATGTAGTGTAATTTAGGAGGTGGTTTTTTTATTTAATTTTGTTTTTGATTGAGATGAGTGGGTGTGATGAGTGAGTGTAACTTGTAAAATATGAATCTACATTTTAGTAATCTGCATGTGCTTTCAAGCACTAGCTCATCTTGTTATGTATCTCAATGGATTTTTAAGGATCGTGAAGGGATCCTTCTTTTTTATTTGTTTTTGATTAAGATGAGTGGGTGTAACTTGTAAGGGATGTACTTTGGCAATTTATATTAACATAATTGTGGCAACTTGAGTAAAAGATGAATGAGATGAGTAATTCAAATAAAGATAATCCATGTACTGAAGAATATCGGGGATTTAATCCCAAATTCTCCAAAAAATCACTATTCAAAATATCATTTTTACCCAATTTCTTTTTATAATGGCCATCAAACAAGGGCATAGTCAGGTTGTGACTTTTGTTGTATTGGGATTTAATCTGTTGGATATCATTGGATGGATTGGGATTTGGACAGGTGTATTTCCTTTTCATTTTTTTTTCATGCTTCTGATTTTGTAGGGAATGAAGGAGTAATGCCCATTGCATATTTTGTAGTCATGTAGATTGTAGATCCAGATCTTTTTCAGTTGTTTTTATGATAGTCTCCTGCTTTGTATCTGCTAACTTACTTTTCTCGGCATGTAGGAGTTCAGGGTCGTCATTGCCTAAACAAACAGAGAAATTTTCTAATCAGCCAGAATCTTCTGGACTGAAACTCCCCGACGCCTCACTGCTCTTGGGTTCACCTTCTTTGCCATCTCATCTTATGACTACCTCAGACCCCTCATCTCGAGTTGCAGCTGCAATGGCTGAAGGCGCATCTCGGAAGAGAGACTTAAATGGTTCTCCTGCCAGTCATCTTCGTAGTAAAGTTCCAAAGGGGACCTTGCCTCATCACAAGAATGTTCCAGACACAGTAGGTGGCAATTTACTCCCACCTCAGCTTACTGGAAGGTGCGTACTAAATGTTGATTATTTGCGATAGTGTTATAGTTACATTTAGCTTAGCCCAAACCTTAATGGCAGAGTCATCATTTGTTTCTTGATGCAGCCCAAACTGTAACTTGTAAGGATAATTTCTTCATCCAATTTCTAAATTGTTTTGAGTATGTGATTGTGTGTGACACATGTTGCATCGCTTATTCTTCTGGTAAATCAAGATTAAATTTATCAATTAATACCTGCCAGAAGGGAGTTTGTTACAGATACCTGCCTAATAGGAATGAGTTGTAGATATCTCATGTTCGTTTAACAATTTTAGCACTCTTTTCTTGTGTATATACCTATTTATTATTCTAGCCAATGTCTGAAATCTCAGTTATGTGTTGTTGGCAATGGGACTCAGATTTCTTATTTTAGAGTGAATATCTATATCATTGGGTAGCGGGTAGCGGGTAGCACTGTAGAAAAATATTGTCTCCATATATTAAGATCTTTGTCTGTTTCATGCTCCTCTATGTTCTTGCCATCATATTATTGAAAAATTAAGGGGCTGAAAGAACATCTAGAACCCTCCAACTACTCAAATATTGAGATAAGATGAAGTACTTGATGCAAGTTTTCACCTTTCAATCAATTTTTTTATAGACGTATTTTATTTTATTTTATTTTGATTTTCTAATCTGTTAGTCACGTTGTCATAGGATCATGATTCTTCACTTTACAGCATGCATCCAACCACCATCACGTCCACCATTGTCCTGATATATCATAATAACTTGTCTTTCGCTGAGTAATTGCTATGCTAATGTTTTTTTTTTTTTGGTGTTTTCTCAGTTTGAACCCATAAGCCCTTGCCTTAAATGTAGATTTAATGTGCTTGGCATGACATTTTGCTTTCCACAAGTTAAATTTACCCATGATCAAATTGAATTTTGCAGGAGCAATGTTGTTACAGAGGACATAAGCAAGCTCTTTGTAAGAAGGCATGCCGACACTTCATCACACTAGTACAAGTTGGTCGCATATTGTAATGTTACTATCATCTTCATGTTACGACAATTTAGAAACCCTTTGAATTTAAAAGGTTGCTCCTGTAAGACATTATGAATATTGTCCTGAAACGTAACTAATTTGTTACCAAGATTTTGTCTAAATAGAATGCGCAAATTTGTGGCTGTGACTGATAGTTGATATGTATGCACATGCTGATCAAATTTTAGCGTATATTTTAGTACATTAATTGTGTACGGTTCCATTTTATTGAAGTTGGGGTGGACTGTTTGAACTGTAAATATAATCAAACTTCTTAATTTCTTTTGTTTCAAATTTCCTCAAAGTGGTTTGTTTCTTTTTGCCTTTGAGTTAGGAAAAGTGTGTGCTTTAATCTTTAAAGAAAATATCCACGTTGGCTTGGCAAGAAAATGCAAATGCTGCTTTTTTCATTACAATGAACTCAATTCATGTTTTGTTAACTTATGGCTGAGGTTGGTCTTGGCCTGTTTTGTGAAAGTTCCCTTCTGATTGAGTTTGTCTTCAAGTTATGCGCAGTGGTTTGTTCATATATAATGAATGCACGGAACAAATTTGTGCATATAACAAATGGAAGTTCTCTCATAGAAAATAAGTAGAAAGAGAGAATGACGAAGCTGAATATTAACATAAAACTTACAACTAATCGGAATATTAACATGAAATTTACAGCCAAAATGTTTGAACTTCTAGTTTTATGCCAGGTCCGGTCCTGAGGGAAGTAGTTCGTAGCCACTGTGATGCTTGACGTTTTCGGTGTTATTGGAAGTTGAAACGGGAATGCATTTGAGGATAACAGCAACCGGCAAACTTGCAGCTCCAATCAATATGCTAATCCCCCACAACTCAAGACTCAATGGGACTGTATCTGTAAATGTGCCTAAATATTCTACTATAACTACTTGGAAAGCAACAGTGGAGACCACAATAATCATGAAAATCCGGCTGCCGAACATGCCACGGAAGACATCTATCTTCTCCATGTCACGGCTGTTTATTTCGTTAAAAACCTGATATTTGTGAAAGGAAGGTTATCACTTATCAGAGTTTCCCCAGCAAATATTAGGCCATTCAATGCAGATGTAAATAAGGTACTTTTACATGTCATTTTCATTTACCTGGCAAAACACAAAGGTATTAAATATCAAGGTGTTTAGAGTAGAAGCAGAATCTGCACCATTCAGCTTCAAAAGCCGCTTCCCTTCAAATGAGAGTATCCCAAGAGATGCCAATTGGTACAAACTCTGGCCAATAATATTTCTCCACATAACCCTTGTAATGAAATGAGAATTTCTCCCAACAGGCGGTCTCTTCATCAATCCATCATGTGGAGGTTCTGTAGCTAGAGCTAATGCACCAAGACCGTCCATTATCATATTCACCCACAGCAACTGCACAGCAGTGAGGGGCGCAGAACCTGTAAGTTATACATTAACATTTTTAGTAATCAACTATGTGTAGATTTATCGATATCCCATTGTTTCATTCGGTTGAATTGTGGTAAAGGCTAGCTACCTGAGACGCATGCAGAAACGAAATTTGTTATGAGAGCAACAACATTTACAGTCAGCTGGAACTGTACAAACTTCTGAATGTTGATGTAAACTGAACGACCCCATTTAGCAACATTCACGATGGTCTTAAAATTATCGTCCATTATCACTACATCTGCTCTTTCTTTAGCAACCTGTGTGCATCAAAGAACTCTTCGTCGTTAAGGCAATGGGAGAACAACTAAAGCATCTTATTCTACTGAATACTATATATAGAGGATATTAGACAGACCTCTGTTCCTGCTATACCCATAGCAAGTCCAATATCTGCCTCGTGAAGAGCAGGAGCATCATTAGTTCCATCACCGGTCACAGCCACCACTTCTTTCAATTCTTTCCTCAACGTAGTGACTAATTTGTGTTTGTCCGAAGGCAACGATCGCGCCATAACCTGAAAAGTAAATAACTCAAGAAATTATGAAGCTAATTTGCTAAACACAATGTCTAAATCCTTTTTCATGTCAGTATCATACCTGCAGTTTAGGTATTAACTCCTCCATTTCCTGGGTACTTTTACCCCGAAAATCTGGCCCTTCTATGGCTATACCATCATCAGTCAAGATGCCACATTCTCTAGCTATGGCCTTGGCAGTATTTATGTTATCTCCGGTTACCATTCGCACAGTAATTCCAGCAGCTAAACAAGTCTGGACAGCTTCTTTTACACCCGGTCGAACTGGATCCTTAAGTCCAACTACTGCTATAAGTGTATAGCTGTTATCAGGAATAGAATCATCAGATGTGTTTTCTATATCCTTAAAAGCCAAACAAAGTGTTCTGAGAGCTTTGCATGCAAAACCTTCAATGACATTCGCGATGTTCTTTCTTTGCTCATCAGATAAAGATACCGATTCTCCATCCTTCCCAACAATTTTGTCACACATGCCAAGTATAATTTCTGCTGCACCTTTAACAAAGGCTCGAAGTCCACCACCTGGAAGAGCCACCAGCGCCGACATACTTTTCTTGACTGAATTAAAAGGTTCGACTTTTATTGTTTTGCACTCCTGTTTTTCAGCATCAAAGTCCTTCTGAAATAGCAAGCCGAACTCCAGCAAAGCTGTCTCAGTTGGAGAACCAAATATTTCAGTCTTCCCGTCCCGACCTTTCACCACTTCAGAGCTTGTGTTTAGAAATATGCCAAGAACAAGAGCTTTCGTTACTTTTTCTGGTATAGAAGACTTCAATGCATTTCCCAGCCTGTTACTTTCTACGGTTTTAGCTTCTCCACATATCCAAATTTGTGTAACCTCCATGTGATTTGTAGTCAATGTGCCTGTTTTATCCGTGCAAATGCAACTAGCCGAACCCATAGTCTCACAAGCAGAGAGATGCCTCACTAGCGCCCTACCATTCATTAGTTTCTTCATTGCAAAGGCAAGACTTAACGTTACTGCCAATGGCAGCCCTTCCGGTACAGCAACTACAAGTATAGTTACTGCAATTACAAAGAAATTCAGAAGGCTAAGAGCATCATCCATAGTCCATTTTGTGATCCCACCGTGCTTTGTTGCTAAAAATTGTGCAGTTAGCACCAAAAATGTCAGAACAGCAAAAGCCAAACCAATTTTCCCAATAATAGTCGCCACTCCATTTAGTTTCACCTGCAATGGCGTCTCGTCATTTCCTCCACTTATAGTGGCCATCAACCGTCCCCATTCTGTCCTCATTCCAACAGAAGTCACGAGCATTTTACCTGATCCGTCTTGCACTTTTGTACCAGCCAGAAGAAAAGGTCTCCCTTTTTCTATATTCACCGTCTCACACTCACCAGACAAGCTCGATTCATCAATTGACAAGCTGCAACCTGATATCAAAAGCCCATCTGCTGGAACTTGATCTCCTATGGACAGGTGAACAATGTCACCTGCCACCAAATCATAAATAGAAACTCTCTGTCTGTTCCTATTTCTTGTGACCTGAACTTGTATATTTCGTTTTTCTTTATCGAGGTCCCTGAATTGCAAAGATTGCTTGTAGTCACTAATTGCAGTGACTAACACCACTAAGAAAATGCACAGGATTATTCCAAGCCCATCATACGTGCCTTTTGGCCACCCTTCTGTCGCAATACCAGCACCTACAGAGATTACCGCGCAAACCATTAAGATAATCAGCGTAAGATCTTGTAGGGTATCCCACACAAACATAAAGAAGGGCCTTGATGGTTTCTCAATAAATTTATTTAAGCCATAGATTCTTTGCCTATTGGAAATTTCACTTGGGCATACTCCTTTTTCCAGTGAAACAGATAATTTTCTTGCTAATTCTTCTAATCCACCATGGGATTCCAATCGCTTGAGATCACGAGAACGAACAATCGATGCAAGTTCATCTGGATCAATGCTGAAACCTGCTTGACTAACCTCCTCGGGGATCTGGCGCTTATCTGCTGCTCGACTAGCTTCTGTAGTATAGTATGCAAGAAACACATATGAGAAGGAAAAACAGGGAAAATGAGTAGTAAGACAGTATATTTCATGCTAATCATACCATCAATGAAATTCAGTGCTGCTTTTTGCACGTATAAAGCTAGTCGAATCTTCTCCTGGAAAACGAATGTCAAATTACAACTGAACTAAAGAAAATAAAATGGAAGAGTACTTAATAAGTAATATCCCATAAATTCTCATGTCTACCCAGATAAAATTCAAAAGTTCCATTGCACAAAACTGTCCAAAGCACAACTTTGATAAATCAATGCTATAAAGTCCACCGTGATCTTAAGGGCTACAACACACAGAAAATATATAAACCATACCATATTCTAAATATTTATTTAAGTTTCTGTTCATTGAAACTTACTTCACATTGTAAACTTAACATGTTGCGCCAAGATGTTGCTGGTTTGAGAACAAAAATCTTGAAATCCAGCTCCTTTAAACGGATTGAAGCTCTGGGTTCATAAACTTTTGTACCAGAGTGTGGATATTAATTATGGGATAAAACTAAATGGATTATGGTAGAAAATTTTAGAGGTTTTTGAATGATTGAAGCCTATTTATAAAACACTTAATTAAAGATGATTTATGGAGAAAAGTTACAATTATTAAGTTCATAAAACTGTTCAATTACTCTAGTGGAGTCTTGTAATTGAAAGCGAGTTTGGATGTCTATGGACAAATTACAAAAATGACAATATATATGTGCTGTGTGAAAATAATTACAATTATATATAAGACAACCACCTTTAGAGTTTAGAGGACCATACCATTTTTCAGAATATGACAAAATGTAAAAGAAAAGGTACTCGTGCCATCTTTGAAATCCTCTTTTTCTTTTGCTTTGATGATTAAATTTTTTGATTTCCTAGAAAATAATATATAATATATTAAATAGCAGAATCATTTTTTTGACGATTTTAACCTCATTACAATTTAATTATTTCAATAATATCTAACTTTTTGTTTTTCAATATGTATTTAATTTACAAAATGTAATCAATACTACAAAATTCTTATTCATGCATGTATTCCACATATTCATTTAGTATAAATGATTTAACATTCATTGTCACGTATATATTCATTTGTGTTAATTCTAAATTAATAAACGTTCACGTTAATCTATGTATCTTATTTGTCATTCATCTTCATTTATACATTTAGTTGTAATTCTACTACTCGCATTTAAGTGCATTTTATTATTTTACTTGCATGTATAATAATTAGCATTTTATTTTTCAAGGCTTGCATACGTCTCATATTTTGATCAAAATGATAAATGAGGATCAAATATTACTTTTACTGTACTCATGTGAGTATTAGAATACGCTTTCATAGATACTTCGGATAGTGGTGGCAAAAAAGTTCGTGAGCTTGGGCTCCCAAACTCGACCCGTAAAAAGTTCGAGTTGGGCTCGGTTCGGGCTCGATTGAATCGAGCCTAAGCTTAGGCCAAGCCTTTTTTTTTTGAGAGAGCAAAAGCTCGGCTTGGGCTCGCAAAAAGCTCGTAGATCTGGCCCGTGCCGGGCCAGAGCCTGAAATTTCGATCCACGAGTCGACTCAACTTGACTCGCTGACACACCTGACCTCGAATAGTAGTGACGACAATGAGTTGAACAGAGTCGGCTCGACTCGTGAACACTCGAGTTCGACTCTAGCTCGTCACGAACGGAGCTCGTGGCTCGTTGGTAACGAGCCAAGCTTGAGCTCGACTCGTACTCGATGGGCGAGTTCAGCTCGGCCCATGAGCTCGTGATTTCACGAGTCGAGTCGAGCCTACGAACTTTTTTTTAAAAATAATATTTTACTGATTTTCAGGTTTTTTGTCAAAAAAAAATTTCAATTTTTTACGAACTCACGAGTCAACTCGTTGGGCACAACTTGTGCTCAGCTCGGGTTTGGGCTCATTGTTTAACGAGCCCGAGATCAATAGTAAAATTGTCCAACTACAAAGAGCAGCCCCATGTTTATTCCGTTTATATATAGTAATTGTAGTTAGTCAAAAGTTAAATAGTGCATTGATAAAATAATTGCAGTTTGGTCTATTTGATGGACTTTTGTGATGTAAATACTATTTACGGTCCGGCTAGGCGCATAGGGATTATTAACAGATGCTAAATAGGGATTTAAATTTTTGCTTAAGTGGCATTTATTTATTGTTATTATTATATTAACCAAGAGAGAGAAAAGGGAAGGGAGATAGAAAAGAGCCGCTGAAAGAAATAAAGAAAATAAAAAAATTTAACGCGTTCGAAATCCGTTTGCAATAATTTTTAATCTTAAGTAACTCAAATACACAATAAATTTAATAAATTAGGTATAAATTTCTCTACATATCAAGTAACTTTTGTATTTTTACTTTTTAATTTATAAGTTAAATATTTTATGTGCTATTTGTGATCCAAATTAAAGAAGAGTCGTGTAAGTAATATCATATAGTATTATTATGTAGATTTACACATGCTCATTCCATATGACTAAATATTCTGAGTGGAGATTAAGAAATGATATGACATAAGTGAGAATTAGACGGTCAAATTTCTATTCCACTAGAAAATTATATTATGTACGTACTTGTCTTTATATTAAATTGTAAAAATACTGACATAAAATTTGTATTGAGTATATTCATATGCTCATTCCATATTTAGTCATATGGCGGGTTCTGTGTAAATCTATATAATAATACCTTATGATATTACTCACATGACTCTTTTTTAATTTGGATCACAAACAACACATAAAATATTTAATTTATAAATTAAAAAGTGAAAACATAAAATCACTTAGAATGTAAAAAAAATTCATACCTAATTTGTTAAATTTTTTGTATATTTGAGTTATTTAGAATTAAAAATTCTTATAAACGGATCTCGAACGCGTTGAATTTTTTTTTTTTTTTTTTTTTTTTCCCTCGCCAGTCTCTCTCTTTCTCTCTCTTCTCTTTTCTTTCTTTTCTCTCTCTCTCTCTCTCAATATAATATAATAACAATGACAAGTATAAATAATTGACATGTCAACAAAAAATTCAAATTCCTATTTTGTATCTGTCGGTAAGCCTGTGCGGTTAGCATTATTCTACTATTTATTCACCCCCAGAAAGGGAAAGGGAAAGGGAAAATAGTGTTTATGCGTCAAACAGAATAATACCACGTGAACAGAAAAAACGAGATGGGACAGAATTGTAAGAATAAAGATAATTTACCGCTGGTTTAATTGTGTGAAACACAAAGACCTTCACCACCCACCCCACACTATAACATTAAAAAAATGTGTTTCTCATAGACCCACTTAGAAATAGACCATCGCCCCGCCGACAAAAAAATAATAATTTCTTCATTTATATTTTTATTATTATTATCGGTTCCGTTCTCCTACACATCAAAGCGCGAACGATATGCGCTTTGCTTATCTTGAATTAAATTTGAAAAAAATTTATCTAATTTATACAATGTCTATTTTATTTTATATGAATGTGTTGCAATATTCGACGTAATTTGAATTAAGTTTTTTTTTTTTGTCTTTTGTTAATATTTTTTTTGGTATTTCAATTGTTAATATTAAAAAAAAAATAACAAAATAAAAAAAAAAAATTAATTAATTCAAACTACATCGAACTAGTACCAAAAAAAAAAATAGCTAACAAAAGACAAAAAAAAAATTGAAAAAAAAAAAAAAAAAAGTTATAGAATAAAATAATGAAAAAAAAGAAAAAAAAAGCGCAGTTAAAGAATAAAAATAATTGTTTATGATTTATTATGAGCTTATTACGAATTTTATAAATCTTTTGATTTTTTATTTTATTTTTTTGTTTACAAATCTTATGCCTCGACTCAAGAAGGAAATTCACCTCATTATCGAAGTACGCATTTTTAAAAATTGTAGATGATAGAAAATGACTAATCAAAATATATAAATTACATGAGATGAAATTGAAATAGAATTAGAAGTTATAAAAATTGGAAGCTTGTCATTTATTTATTCATTTATTTTCACTTTCTGGCTGATTTGATTGACACATTAATTAACTAGTTTATGAGAATAATTATGGTCGTAAATAAATTGAAAAGAGTTTTATAAAGAAAAAATCACATCAACATATAGGACTCTACAAAGCTTGCAATATTTAATGTCTCAACAGGATCGACACCCTGAGATTTTGGGTGCCCTGTGAGACATTTTAAAATGGTGCAACGAAAAAAATTAGCTATCAACAAGTGGACAATCGAGCATCAATAAAATGACGATATTACGATGTAGATTGTACAATTGTAAAGCAAGCAACAAAGACAAAAGGTAGAATTTTTTCTCTTCTCTATTTGATTGTTTTTTGTGGGTTAAAAGTGTCGGAGAGAGGAAAATGACGAAAAATAATCTAAGAATAGCTTTTCACTTTTCACTTTAATAATTTGTATTTTGAGCTACTCATTGTCGTGTTGGATTGGTAATTGGTTAATGAAGCTAATTGTGGCATTTGGGATTGGACTAGTAAAATAGATAGTTTAACATATTATTTTTTGAAATTTGAAAGCAACTTTAAAATTAGAATAAGTAAATAATTTGTATTCAATAATATGTTAAATTAAAAAAATATTAAGATAATATAAAGTTTTTTTAGCTCCTTTTCATAAATATTATGTCATTTAACTTAACATAATAATAAAAATTTAAAATTACTAAAATATTTTATATATATATATATAGACACAACCCCCCCCCCCCATATCAAAAAGATAATTTTGATGCCCCTACAAGGCTGAGGCCTTGTGCGATCGCCCAACTCGCACACCCTCAAAATCGACTCTGCGTCTCAACAAATTTAAAAACATATGCCACGGCTTGATAGTCATTTTTTTTTCATTATTATTCGTTTACTCATTTTCAACCACATATTTTTCAATAAAATAATATTTTTCATCACATTAATAAATTTTCTTTCTTTTTCAACCGTATATTCACCATCACATCACCCAAAAAAATTAATTCTTACCAAAAAATGCCAATCAAATGGGGGCATAATTACTTCATCCCCTGTTTGGGAGCCATTTATGGCCAAAATAATGGATTTTTCTATTATGTCTACTGGGCCCCAGTGTCTCATGTTATTTGCTAAACAGGTAGAATAATTTTTGTTTTTCCTTTTTACCTATTTTTTGTTGTTTGTGATACATGTGTGCAACCGATGGAAGAACGGGGCAAAAATGAAAATATTGTGTTAAAAATGTCTGAAATTCTACAGTAACTTACACTGTCTTTATCAGATGAAATTGGTATAAAATAGTCACCAACGGTCAAAATTCTTCTACAAATGAGTTCAAAATGGCTCCCAAACACAAATCATTTCTTCACAAACTTCGTATGAGATTAATTCTTTTCATTTCAAATCTTTATCGCTCTCTAACAGTATCCCTTCTATTGTAAATCCATTTTACTACAAGAGGAATATTCATTTTTAAGCTCACGTAATGCTCTCCTCATCTCATTAGTCAATGTCGATTTTTTTTTTAAACTCCTTTCATTGAGGCACCATTGTAGAAAATGTTGTTTGATAAGTGCATTTTACACACTTATTTAGTCCACAAAATATGGCTAATTGTGAATGTATATATTGAAATATGGTTTAATTCGATACAATTTGTGTTTGTAGAGCTATATTGATGGATGAAACGAAAAGTATGCGAAAACAAGCGAAAAATGACTAAAACGAGAAAAAAAATCAAAGTTTAGGGACCAAATTGCAACTTTTTAAAAGTTGTGCCGAAGATCGAATCGAGCATAAGAATGGACTAAGTACAAATTAGTGAAATCGAGGGATGATTGTAGAAGGAAAAAGAAGAAGTGAAGCCAAAAATAGAGGGAAGGAAATTCGGGGACTAAAATTAAAGAACTTGGAAGATCTTCATTCCAAGCGGTCGCTGGGAAGAACCCCAAGCGATCGCCCAAGTGCTAAGCAAAACCCCAAAGCCAAGCGGTCGCTTGGTTCATTTTCGGCGTGAATTTTCTAGTTTTCTTATTTGAATCAACTACCTATGGAAACATATCTAAGACCCCTTTAAAACCTAAAACACGTCCAGAAGAGGGGGCTATGCATTCTTAGACATATTTTGAGATATTGAAGAGCAAGAAGAAGGTAAAGAACGAGAAGATTAATTACAAGATTTCACTTCAAGATTTGATAGGGTGATGTCTTCTCTTATTTGCTTTCTTCCTTTCCTTCGTTTTCTTAGTTTTATCATGTTAGGCTAGATTTATTGTACTAGGTGAACGATGAACCATGTGATTTGATATTTCAATTTCTAGTTTTATATTTTGACATTAAAACGCGTTTTAGATTGATGAATGGTTTATATACATTGAATTTTATCTATAATTATTGTGCACATGATTATATGATTGTGATGGTTTATTTTATCCATTCGAAAGATGAGAAATAGATTAGGCAAGGTATAAATCATCGTAAGGTCCGATAAGGGATAAAGATATACCATTATACTTTACATAAATCTCTAAGTGTTCATAGATATTCATACATTTTTATATATTTGCTCCCATCATAGAGATATAGTCGGTGTCGTATGTGAAAATATGTTCAAATTTAATCGAAAGAGAGTCTTGAATAAAATTGGAACATTGATTTGTCATAATTCAAATGTGTTGTCAAATTGTAGAACTAGAGTTGAAATAGATCGTTGCATGGAGATTCGCGAACCTAGTATGCATTTTATTTTATTGTTATAACACCTTGCATTTAGTTATATTATTGCACGTAGTAGAATTTGCTTTTCATTTAATAATTCATTCACTTTTGTATAAGTAGCTTACATAATTTAGTTACAAAAACTCAAACACCTATTTTGTTTCAGTTAAGGTCGAATTAGATAGAATTAAGCTATTAAATCTCTGTGGGAACGATACTTGAACTTAAAAATTCACTTTATTATTTGAAACGAATCGTATACTTGCGGTACCATAAGTCGAATACATTTTCGCGTGTCAAGTTTTTGGTGCCATTACCGGAGATTTAATTTAGTTTGATTTTATTTACTTAGACATTAATTCAAACTTGTTAGTATATTTTCTTATTCCTTAGTTTCTAGTTTATTTTCTTATTTATCTGAGTGCTACTATTGTTGTTCTCTAAAGTCTTGTATGCGAAGGTCGATCGACAGTAAATTGATTCCAACTGATTCGAAAATTAAGAGAACCTTCCATCGTAGGCTAAGAGAAGCAGTAGCAACCCAACAAGAAGACCAAAAAGAGCAAGTATCAATGGTAAACCAACAACTCAATCCAGCACCTCTAGCAAATGTAGAGGTAGAAGATGAAGGAAATATGTTATTGAGAGATTTCATGTCACCATTTGTCGTCCAAAGCCAATCTAGTATTGTTTATCCACCATTTGGGCAGCCAAACTTCTAGTTGAAAACAAGCATCATCCAACTCTTCCAGAATGGACATCAATTTCACGGGATGACTACTGAAAATCCACATACACACATATCGCTAGGCCTGGGCACGGTTTTCGGTTCTGAAGAGAACCGAACCGAACCGAAAATTTTTGGGTAGTTAGTAAACATAACCATCGGGTCTAAATATAATTTTGGAACCGTTCGGGTTCGGTTCCATTCGGTATCAGTTCTGTTCGGTTCGGTTCGATTCCATAGTATAATTAATTTTTTTAACATTTACAACAATACTACAGTCTAATATGTTCAATCTTAGTTTTTACAAATTAAAGTATTTCAATTTAATAACATATAAATAACAAGTTGTCCAATAAGATTACTTTACCAATGTATACAAATAACAAAAAATATATAATAAATTATTAATACTAAAATATCGGTGATCCATATAAATTAGAAGTCATAGACTTATAGAGATAGAATATTTTAAAATATTGCTAATACAGTAGTACTTACTTACCAACTATTTGATTTAACCATCAATTTTTGACTTGTCATACTAAATATTAAGAAAACTCTACAAGAAAGATTGAAAAATCACAATTAACAAACATAAATAAACTAAAAATTGTTCAACTAATAAGATTTAATAAGAAAAAATATAATATATTTTTTATAACATGTCTCAATGCCTCATAAAACTCAGTCTCTTCATTACAAACTCTATCTTTGTTAATTTATTTTTAAAAAACTAAAATAATTTGATTTATGCCATTGTAAAAATTAAAAAATTTAAAAAAAATTCGATTTTTATTCGGTTCTGGGTTTAGAACCGAGAATCGAACAGTACCCGTCGGTTCTCGGTTCAGATACCTGTTCGGGTATTTGACTTACGAAGAACCACTCAGTTCGGTTCAGCTCTGGTTCAGTTCGGTTCGGTTCGATTTGGGATATATGCCCAACCCTACATATCGCAATTCTTGAATATGTGTCAACACTTCAGATATCAAGGAAATTTCAAATGACGCTATCAGACTGAGGTTATTTCCACATATCTTACGGGATAAAGCTCTAGAGTGACTAGATTCATTTCCTGTTGCAAGCATAACCACTTGGGATGAGCTAGCTCACAAGTTTTGCACAAAGTTCTTCTCACCAGTTAAGATAGCACAACTGAGACATGCTATATCAGTATTTGCGCAAATGACCTCGAGTCCTTCGATGAGGTCTGGAGCAGGTTTAAAAATATGTTACGAAAGTGTCCTCAACATAGTTTTGACAAGAAAACCCAGATTCGATTTTTCTATACAGGACTGCTTCCATCTGTCAGAAGCATGGTAGACTCTTCATCCAGTGGCTCATTAACCACAATAACTGTCGACAGAATATGAGAATTGTTTGAAAGGATGGCAGATACTTCAGCAATGTGGTCATCCGAGCGGGTAGTTCAGAAGAAATCAGTATGTATCTACAAAGTAGACACCTATTCGATTTTGTCTGCTAAAACTGATTTCTTGTTTCACAAAGTAGAAAACATATTTCATTCAGCAAATGCAGCACAAACAAGAAAATCGAATTGTGAAGAGTGATAGGCGGAACACAGCACTAAAGAATGCCCAATTCTTTCACAAGGGGTAGAACAAGACGATTATGCACAGTGGGGCCAACACTAACAGAACAACCCTAACTCTGAAACCTACAATCCTGGGCGGAGAAATCATCAAAATTTCTCTTGGAGAGGAGATCAAAACAAGTTCCAAAATTAGAATAGACTCAAGGGCAGTTTCAATAAGAGAATGAGGTCTAGTTGGATGAGATGTTTGCAAAATTCATGGAGAAAACTGAAAATTACATGGAAAATACAGAAACAGCTTTCCAAAATCAAGGTGCAGCAATTAAGAACTTAGAGACTCATGTAGGACAGACAGCACTGGCTGTGAATGGAAGGGCACCAGGTACCTTGCCAAGCAATACTGAGATGAATCCCAGGGAACAATGTTAAGCCATTATTATGAGAAGTGAGATTTAGTTACCAAAAATCAAGGTGAAAAGATTGGACATAGACAAAGAAACACTATCGCCTTCAGAAAAGGAAAAAGCTATTCAGACAAAAGAAATATCTACAAAAGAAGGTTTAGATACATCACAGAATAAGGCACCTGCTTCTGTCAATCCATACGAGCCACCAATTTCATTCCCTCAGATGTTGAAACAGCATAAATGGAAGCAACAATACAAGAAATTCCTCGAAATTTTCACTAAACTCCATATAAATATCCCATTTGCGGAAGGACTGTTGAAAATGCCTAGCTACGCCAAATTCCGAAAAGACATTTTCTCCAAGAAACGAAAGTTAGAGGAACATGAGACAGTGATGCTAGCAGAGGAGTACAGTGCCATAATTCAGAAAAAGCTCCCACCAAAACTGAAAGATCCAGGGAGTTTTACTATACCTTGCACTATTGGTAAATGCTACTTTGATAAAGCTCTATGTGATCTTGACGCAAGTGTTAATCTAATGCTCATTTCTGTTTGGGCGATGCCAAAACAACCACGGTGACACTACAATTAGCTGATCGATCATTGGCACATCCGATGGGGATAATTGAAGACGTGCTGCTCAAGGTGGGCAAATTCATTTTCCCGGTCGATTTTCTCATTCTAGATATGAAAGAAGACAAGAACGTTCCATTTATCTTGGGCAGACCGTGTTTAGCTACTAGTAAAGCTTTGATAGATGTTCAAAAAGGGCAGTTAAATCTAAAACTTGGCGAGGAACAAATCACTTTCAATGTTTTTAAGGATATGGACCTTCATACCAAGCCAGTTAAGTGTCTCCAAATTGATGTGGTGGAAAATGTGGTGAAGGACACAACTGTGTTTCAAAATCATTCAGACACTTCTGAGGATCGCAAGGTACATTCTCAACTAGAACAAGAGCATGAGAAACAGGAAACCTATATTGTTGAGTTCGAGAGAGATAACGAGGGAAACTCAGATGACGTGGATAATGGTAAGATTAAAGTCTGGAAGAAAGCTGCAGCAAGAAAGAAATTGTCGTTGAAAAGGTTGATCAGGACCTCCAAGGCCATATTCAACGTACCTTAACAGAACTAACACGTTACAATCAAGCTATAGACTGTAAACTAGCGCTGGATGGAAGGCAACCTATCATCTCTACTCTTTTATTTATTCCGCTTTATGCAGTAGATTTAGGATTTTTCATATTTTCTATGCATATTTAGTAGTTATAGGTCATCTTTCATCTAGCTGGTTCACGTAGAGCCGATGCATGGTCCATACTAGTTTTAAATATGCTACGCACGCATCCCGATGCATAAAAATCAAATTTGGGAGATTTGGGGATCAAAATCACGTATTTCGAGGCAAAACGAATTTTTTCGAAAAATTTTCGGGCCAACAAGTGATTTTATGGGTTAAAGTGGTTTTGATATGTTTTTATAGTGTACTTGCACTTCCCGTAGTTTAAAATGTGTTTTGATAAATTTTTGGAACGTTAAGTGGTCAAGTGGATTTATAGATGAAAAGTTGGAATTTTGGGGTAAAATGGCCAAAAACAAGTTTTAGAAGAGTTGAGTAAATTTTAAAATTTTTCTATCTTGCATACACTCACTCACTTTTGCCTATTCGACACGAAAAACAAGGCATTGGGTGTCGGAAGGGTCGATCGAGGCCAAAAATTGGGAAAAGACTCAAAACATTGCCCAGCTAGTAGTCTAAGCGATCGCTTGACACTACTAGATGAGTGACCACCCACCCCTCTACCGAAAAAAAGGCTCAGAGATTAACTCCAAGCGACTGCTTGGAGTAACTCTAAGTGGTCGCTTAGAGTAAATTTCTGGCAGAACATATCGAATTTTTAAGACACAAACTGGGCTCACTCTCTTCATTTCACGGTATTTCTCGCACATGACCCACACACTCCCAACACACAACCTCACAAGCTCATCGATGATCGTCCAAATCTTCCACCACCATCGTCATTGTTTGAACTTCCATTATGCATTCCATCTCTCATTCTCACGGTATGACTTCATTTCTCTCAACCCTGGTCTCCTCCATTCTTGAGGTATTCTACTCGAATTTGTTGTTTATTGGTTGAGGAGTATGGGATAGGTAGTTGGATGGGTGTTGATTTGTGATATGTTGGGGGGGAAATGTGGCTTGATTCCCTTATCACTACTTTACAAATCTTGAAGAAATTTCTATGCATAGAAGGTGTTTAATGAATTACCCAAAAGAAAATTTTCACGCCTTTGTGTTAATTTCAAATTTCTACTAGTTGGTATGAGTTTTTCTATGCTCAATGTGATGTACTTCATTGTCAAAACACATGGGAACACACAATACACATCCTAGCACATAAGCACATCATGTCTAGGCCTCACATCACCAACTTTGCCCCTCGATTTCCCTTATCCATATGAAGTCCAATTGATCTAATTTTTTGATATGTGCTAGTTCATAGTGAGTACTTTCACATGCCCGGAGAAAGCCTGGGAAATTTTCTATTTTTCTCTATGGTGTCCAGGGGTGAAAGTCATTGATCGAACATGGTTAAATTGTGCCCATTTGCATGAATTACGCTAAGATTGGGGTTTGTGAATTCTATATTTATCTCTTGCGATTACAACTCTCAATTGTTACACATTTTCATCGTTCATGACACTACACCTTCGCATTTGATATCATGTGGACTTCTCTATGCTTTAATTGAATGTTGAACTCGTATCAAACACATTGAAGCAAGTTTGGGGGGTTTTGCATTTAATATCACATCTTTCTTATATTTAACTACGAGGAATGCAATTGTGAATCTAACACTTGCATTGTGTTTTGCAGGATGCCTCCAAAATGCACGTCCAGAGATAGAGGTTCGATAGCAGTTCACATTGCTCCAGTCAGTACATACGGAGCTGGCATATCAGTCCAATCTCATGAGACAGTTCCTCGCGCGACCAACACCTCAGGAGGATAACACCGTCGGGCCCAACTCATTTCCATCATCTTCACCACTACCTCCATTTTGATTAGGGGAGTTCCTATCCCCATATTTTGTTTTGTATACGCATTGTCTTCCAAATTCAATCATTCAATCTTACACTCTACACATTGGGACAATGTTTGTATAAGTTTGGGGGCCGGATTTGTATGATAGAAGTGGTGAACTTCTTTGTTTTAGCAATACTTTGTCAGTATCCATCAATTTTTATTATGTTGTTATTGTCTACTGTGTGTTTTACCGCTTTCCGTGTGTTATAAAAAAATATTTTTGCTTATTTCAGTATTCTTTGTTTTGTTTTGTTTTGTTTTGGTTTGTGTGCTTGTGTGGGTTTAATGGTCTTGTCAACAATGATGTGATTATTGAAATTAGTATGAGCTATGAATAGTGGATATTGTGCATGTTAGGTTGGCCAATACTTGTTTATGTGGAAACTTGACACTGTTCGCACACGTCACTCATGTTTGCATGCTAAGGTGATGGTTGGGGTCATTATTTATAGGAGTTTTGAACATGATAGGTTGAACCGGAAAATTTTCAATTGTATTTATCAAATATCCATTCTTGTAGTAGTTTATAGATGATTTAGCTATTACAGGGGAACAGTAAGATGAGTAGGGATTCCATGCATGAAAACTATGTTGTGTGGATTGTTTAGACCAATTAGACGAAGATGGGGTGAAAGTCTTAAGTTAGAGATTGGTTTTTGAAACTAAGTGTCTAAAAAAAAAATAGGGGCATGACATAAATTTTTGTGAAGAAAACACTCTTTTCAAATCTTTATGACTTGAGCAAGTTAAGTCTGTAAGGGTGAATAAAAATCTGATACACTTAAAATCAACTGATTTGGGAGTCATCGACCTAAAGTTCACTACATGGGTTATATAGAAAGCAAGAGGAAAAAAATCAAAAGAAAAAGAGAGAAAATACATATTCTCGAGCCTTTATAACTTGAGTAAGTAAGCCTACAATGGTGATTGAAATATGGTGCCCTAAAATCAACTGATTTGGGAGTCATCGGCCTAAAACTCGATACATAAGTTACATAGAAAACAAATGAGATATGTTAAAAGAAAGAAAATTGAGTGAGAAAAGAGCCCTAAGACATTTAGTTGATGAAATTACACATTTGAAGCAAGACAAGTAACTTACTTTAATCTTAGAAGTTGAACCAATTAAAGAAATAAGAGAATTCTTACTTGTTGAAGTGTGAACTTGTGATTGCGAAGTCTATCCAAACTAAATGAGGGTAAGAGTTTAAGTGAATCAAATCTTTACTCTAGAACGCACCCCGGGATAATTGAGTGAAAAGAATAAGTTTGGGGTGTGTATCTCTCGAGCGAAGAAAGGAAAATCTAACTACATTGGGTCAGGGATTTGAACCCATCATAAGCTTGGTATGTTTGCATGAGTACACACACGTCAAGTTTTGCATATGATAAATGGAGATTGATCTGATTTTGCACTGTTGAAACTATTCACTATGTTGATTACTGAATTCTATCATGAGACAGGACAAGTCATTAAACCATGTTTTGTGTTGAGTTAAGTCACCATCTTGTTTGAGGACAAACAATAGTTCAAATTTGGGGGGTTTGATAAGTACATTTTACACACTTATTTATGCCACAAAACATGGCTAATTGTGAACGTATATGTTGAAATATGGCTTAATTCGGTACAATTTGTGTTTGTAGGGTTATATTGATGGATGAAACGAAAAGTTATGCGAAAACAAGGGAAAATGACTAAAACGGAAGAAAACCAAAGTTTAGGGACCAAATTGCAATTTTTAAAAAATTGTCCCGAAGATTGAATCGAGCATGAGAATGGACTGAGTACAAATTAGTGAAGTCGAGGGATGATTGAAGAAGGAAAAGGAAAAAGTGAAGCTAAGAATAGAGGGAAGGAAATTCATGGACTAAAATGAAGGAACTTGAAAGATCTTCATTCCAAGCGGTCACTTGGAAGAACCCCCAAGCGATCACCCAAGTGCCTCCATGAAATCCCAGAAGCAAAACCCCAATGCCAAGTGATCGCTTGGCTTATAACCAAGCGGTCGCTTGGTTCATTTCCGGTGCGAATTTTTTAGTTTCCTTATTTGAATCAACTACCTATGGAAACACATTTAGGACCCCTTTAAAACTTAAAACACGTCCAGAAGAGGGAGCTACGCATTCTTAGACATATTTTGAGATATTGAAGAGCAAGAAGAAGGTGAAGAACGAAAAGATTTATTCCAAGATTTCACTTCAAGATTTGATAGGGTGATGTCTTCTCTTATTTGCTTTCTTTCTTTCCTTTCTTTTCTTAGGTTTATCATGCTATGCTAGATTTATTGTGTTAGGTGAACGATGAACCATGTGAATTGATATTTCAATTTTTAGTTTTATATTTTTGACATTAAAACGTATTTTGGATTGATGAATGGTTTGTATACATTGAATTTTATCCATAATTATTGTGCACATGATTATGTGATTGTGGTGGTTTATTTTATCCATTCGAAAGATGAGAAATAGATTAGGCAAGGTATAAATCATCGTAAGGTCCGATAAGGGATATATATATACTGCTATATTTTACGTGAATCTCTAAGTGTTAGATATTCATGCATTTTTATATATTTGCTTCCGTCATAGAGATATAATCGGTGTCGTACGTGAAAATAAGTCCAAACTTAATCGAAAAAGAGTTTTGAATAAAATAGGAATATTGATTCGTCATAATTCAAACGTGTTGTCAAATTGTAGAATTATAGTTGAAATAGATCATTGTATGGGGATTCGCGAACCTAGTACTCCTTTTATTTGATTGTTATAACACCTTGCATTTAGTTATATCATTGCACGTAGTAGAATTTGCTTTTCATTTGATAATTCATTCACTTTTGCACAAGTAACTTACGTAATTTAGTTGCAATTTAGTTACAAAAACTTAAACACGTATTTTGTTTTGGTTAAGATCGAATTAGATAGAATTAATCTATTAAATCTCTGTGGGAACTATATTTAGACTTAAAAATTCACTTTATTACTTGAAATGAACCATATACTTGCGATACTATAAGTCGAATACATTTTCGCGTGTCACTATTAAATTTGGAATGATTGTGGGTCTTGAGTTAAAATTAATGACTTATAGAAATTAATTTTAAAGGTGTTTGATAGGGATTAAAATTAAATATTTTAGTAAACTGTGATATAAATTTTTGAAATGTATGGTTAAAATGTTGTGGGACTCATGAAATATATGATTAATATTGATTGTTAAATTTTGACTTAGATTAAAATCAAATTTTAATCAAAACCAAACAAACACTTTATGTGTACATAAAATAATTTGAAAGATTAATCTTCCAAAATATTAAACTTGAAAACCATTGCATGTATGTTAATAGTTCCTCTTTAATACATGTATGTGTGCGCCTCTTGTGTGCTTCCAGATTAAATTTTGAATTTCACCATATTCAATTTTTTTTACAAGTATTTTGGTAAAATATAATATTAATTATAAAATATAAAATACTATATAAATTAATAAATATTTATTTATTGATAAATTAATAACTTCTCTAAAATAACAAATTTTGTTGATTCCAATATTATTATTTTACAGAAGTTTTACTGTAGAAAACAAAATAAACAATAATCATACTTGAAAGTTTGTAGAATTTCACACCATGATGTGAGATCTTCAATCCCAATTTTCAAGTGATGCTTAACACGTCTCTTAATGTCCCAGGACAAGATTTTTCTTCTAACTCTTGTTATCCACGTGGTGATTCTTAACACTTATCTGATTCAATGTTAGCCCCTGTTTGATGCTATTAAAAAAGAGATTTTTTTTTTTTTTTAAAAAAAATGAGTTTTGAATTAGTGATTTTGTTGGAGAATTTGTGATTACAAAGTAGGAAAAAATTGAGTTTATGTGTAAAATATTTTATTATGAAAATGTGTGGTAAAAAATGAATTTTTGAAAAATAATAGACAGAAATTTTGTCTATCAAATATGCATATATGCTAATGCTTCATTATAGACTTTTCTTAATTATCGAGAAATCCAAAAACTGTGTGTATCTACTTTAACATAACTTGAAACAAGTCGATATAGCATACTACTAAACTTTGTTACGTCCTATGACAATGTCGTACTGCTGGAAAAATACATAAATTATGTTACTTGTATATAAAAATGGTACATAAAGGATTACATAAAATGATGTGGAGGAAAAAAATTGACTGTATTTTAAACTGAAAAATGATAGAGTGTCACTTAGTATTATGTAATACGTTACATAAAATTTGATGTATATGTAATAAAGTCCAAAATACATATACTGTAACCTAACCTACGTGATGATAACACAACCGGATAGACTTAAATAGGTGGCATCATGGCAGCTTTTGGTATATTGGCTGCTTGATCTGATAATGAAGGCATTCCTTTACTCATATTATAGCTTAACTGCTTAAGTTCGTTATGAACTTAAATTTGAAAAGTTTTTCTGGGATTTGAAAGGTCAAATTCATATTGTGTACATCATGACCTTTCGTTGCTTTATTTTGTATGTGTGAAAAGTATGAAGAAACTATGCCAACGTGAAACATAACAGAAGTTTCCGGGTTTGAAATTATTGCACAATCAACGCACCAATTGTACAAGCATTTCAATTACAAGCAAAATAAAGTCGTAAGCTCCTGTTTAGTAGGAATTAAAGTTAATAATAAATTTAATCACATATTTTAAAGGTCTCACAACTTGTTAATCACATATCTTATCAACTTTTATTAAAATTTACTAAAAGTCTGATTTAAATCCTCATCAAGTATGGACTAAATTTATTAGAAACGAGAAAATTGTATCAAAACATGTCATTTACAAGTTACAACAAATAAAAAGGAATATGATAGAAATGAGTATATTTTCAACCTGGATTTTGTGGATTCGTGATGGGATCTCGGTTGGGGGAATCTCATGGAACTCGCGGAATTGATTGAAAACGTTGGGAAAGTCCAAATTCAGATTGTAGATGATAGGATCTCGACCCAAACCTCACGAACCAAGAACCTAAGGTATATTAAACCTTAGACCCGTTGATATGCGAAAACAAGAACCTCAATTTGCGAACGTCATAAATGGTGTCTAATCCTTTGATAAGTTCTCGATTTTGGATTTGAACCCAACAAAGTGAACCAAAAAATTCAACGATAACGAAGATGCGTTAAACCCCTTGATTACCCAATGAAAAACCCACGATCCGATATTTGAACGCCACAAATATAATTAAATATTTGATAAGTTCGATTTGTGTTATTAAGCAACCTAGGAAATATGGAAATACGAAATTTAAGAGTTCTAGAATATAGAAATTACCAAAATTAAGAATTATAATCAAAATAAACAATCTCGTCAAAAATAGGAAAATTTGGCTCAGTTTTGTACCAAGTGGTCGCTTGGTTATTTTCCAAGCGATCGCTTCGTTTCCAGTTTTGTTGCCTTGAAATCTCGGTAAATGGTTGGGCGACCGCTTGCCTGTTTCTTCTAAACGGTCGCTTAGAAGTCTGGTTTGCTTCCTTCTTTGGTTGCTTCTAACACATTGATCCAATTAATTTCCGGCCTCGACCCAAACATAAAACTTAATCTTTGGCTTGTCATCTTCAACATTATGGACTCCGTTGCTCGAATATATAAATGATCGACTTTATTAGTTCTTTGAAGTCTCGTACTTGGCTCTAATCTCTTTCCAACAAGTTTCGGATTCTTGCTAAATTGTGGCGCATCCCGGATCATATCAATTTGACTCCGGCACATTTAGCGAGATCGGCAACCATTCGGAATCGCCGGTGGGGGTTTTTGACCAACCAAACAGCAGATCTCCAGCGCTTTAATGCTTCTTCAGACGGTCTCTTATGGTCTACGTCAAAGTTCTCTCTCAAGTACTGCTCCATGTATGTGCTTTCAAGAATTATCGAAGTAAAACTCAAGAAAAAATGCTTTCAAGAATTATCAAAGTAAAACTCAAGAAAAGATCACTTGCATTGCATGGATATATTCAAGTCTAAAATATTTGAGTAAGGTAGAATAGATGAATATTGTGGGTATGTTCCCATGAATTTAAGTACAAGAAAGATTCAAAGTCTCCATGCAAATAGGCGGGAAGGAAGAGAGGGATTTGCTAATTTGTTAGGATTATTCTACATGTACAAAAAGTTTTACAAACTTGCCAAGTGTCCAATCCACCACAATTCAAGTCGAACAAGTTAGGTATGTCTGAACAATTCTGTCTATGTATGTGCAATACAAAACGTGCTGAATCCGGAGAAAGAAAGGGAGAGGGTGGACATAAAAGCATTGTTTGTTGGAAAGAAGAGCATAAAGGCATCAACAAACGTAACTTTTTTTTCATTGACTCTTTTCAAAAAGGAATTTGGGCTTTAAGACCTTTCAATGAAAACAACAAACATCACATGAAATTAGCATTAATTTAAGAAATCAGGGCTTTGTGCTTTCCCTCCATTTGGGCGTGTTCAATGAGTAACATTATTGTTACCAACATCATTAACGAAAAATCCTAAACCTTAAACCTCGTAGCTAATTGTATCTCAATCGTATTTAAACATTTGTTTGGGGCATAGTTGTTAAACGGGTTATACAATGTGGGAATTTTAAATCTTGTATCCTTTATCTTAGTATAAAAAAAAAAATCCTTCTAAAAAAGTTCTTAAAATTAACAAAAAAAAAAATGTTAATGTACATATAACACATTAAAATATGAATGGTATTGGTACCCATGTAATTAAGGGATCATGTGCAGTTTCATCTCTTGTTCAGAATAGTACATAAAACTTTTATACAATCCAAGCCAAGGAATTTAAATCGAAGAGTCCTCACAAATGATGATTCAGATGAGATTCGACATTTTTGAATCACAAAACGCTCGATTTCCATTTTGGTTGTAGGTGTAACCAACTTTCTATTAAGAATATGACAGAAAGAAATAATAGAAAAAGAGCTGCAGTATAAAGATCTTCATTAGTACGTAAATCGATTATATACCACCACTGATAAACATTGGAATAAGCGATATTCACTGGGCCAAGAGTACCCCCGAGTAAAAAGCTTTCACAATTGGTTGACCAAAATGAGGGTCCCAAATTGCATGATCTCTTGCAAATAGTGGGCAGGGGAATAGTCCTCAACTTTTGTAATGCCATGACCAACTTTGTGGTGTTGTATGGAGGAACTTGAAATTTTGAGGATATAAAACTAATACATAAGAGCATCTTTAAATGGTTTTTCAAAAATAAAATGTTATTTATTTTAAAGAGTTAACCTTTAAAATTATGTTCCATGAGATTTTCAAATTAACATTTTAAAATACAGAGTGTGTTTGAAGAGTTAAACATACTCTCTATAACAAAATGTTACAATTTTTAGTGCTCTATTTTTTGACCTAAATAAATAGTATATACAAAAAAAAAATGAAAATAGTATAATAATTTGGAGGGAAGTTGGTGAAAATAAGAGATTAAAAAAAAAAACGCATCTTGAGAGTAGAAAAATTAAAATTAAAGATAAAAAGACTGTTAGAGTATTTAAATATTTTTATTCTCTAAATTTATAAATATTCTCTAAATTGTAAAATGTGCTATTTAAAAATAATCTCTTGAACATAATTCTAATAATATATCTAATAAATTATAATACTAATATAAGAACAAGCATTTTTTTTTTTTTTTCAGATAATAGTTGCCATTAACTATTTGGTAAAAAACTAAATTTACACAAGACCGAAGTCCAAGTGTAATAAATAGGTTATTTCTAAGAGTATTATCGCCACAAAATTTGTTATTTACACAGGAAATATAATTACTTTTTCTATTTACTCTATTGTTGGATATGCGATCAAAGTTTCACATCAGAAAAAATTGGGGAAAGATCATGGATTTACAAGTGCGGATGTATATATCTTCATTGGTATAAGATTTTTTGGATAAGTCCAAAAGCAAAGTCACGAGGGTCTAGGTCAAAGTGGACAATATCATACTAATGCAGAGATATGTGTGACTTCGTACTTATAACAAGTTAAATATGTGATGTTACATATTCTTAACATCTATAATTTTAAATTATATTCTTCTCATAAAGAAAGAGTTTGGGAAATATGCTCTTGGCAGTTAACGCTCTTTATTTTATTAGAACTGACATTCGTTATCCTATCAAAGCCACGATAGTGTTCCTATTCCATATGAGGTGAATGCACGACAACTTTGGTACTTAATGGATGAACCTTTCAGCATAATCAGTTTAAGTATCAGTTGACTCATCAATAAAAATATTTAATGTTCGATCAGCAAATCAAGATAAAATTGTTTATTTAAGGATCTTTTTATTTTAATTTTTTTAAAAACTTTATACTGCCTTTGATAGCAATTCAAAGTTCCAATCATTTTCAACTCATGAATATATATTATATACATCAATAATGTGTGTGTGTGTGTGATATCTCCATATGCATAAATAATCATAAATTTCATTTATTTTTTTGTTGAAAACTAAATAATACAATTGACTAAAGAAAAAGAAATATAAAAGAAAATTTGCTCCCCTTTGTATTCTTCATCCTCGAACAATATAGTTAGGAATGACAATGGGACGGATTAGGGGCGGGGCACCTCCACCCCGCCTTCCTCCAACTTCGTCCCGCCCCGCCTTAAACGGGGCGGGACGGGGCGGGGCGAGGGGCGGATCGAGACGGGGACGGGCCAAGAATTAGTCCCATTTGTTGCCCCATTTAATTTTTTTTTTTTTTTTTTACATTTTCAAAAATTAGAGTTATGTTATTATTTAAAGTTCAACCCTTAACCCAAAATATAAAGGTTATTTCATATATTTTAAATTTTTTTTCTAATATTTTCGATCAAGATATTAACTTACTTTGATTAATTGGTATAAATATTTCATAAGTAAAATTTTTTTATTTAACTATCATGATTCATAATTTCAGATTATATAATTTAATTATAATAAAAAGATTGAATGACCGAATTTATAAATTATATAAACAATTGTTAGTTATGTAAAATTTTAAATTAACAATTGTATAATATAATTGTTGGATTAGAAACATACTAAAAAATTGTAAATACATTCAACAATATTTTAAAACTAACCATTTATTAAAATTCTATTTTTAATTATTCTTTTCACCGGGCAGGGCATCCTCGCCCCACCCTGCCCCACGACCCTCCACGGGATGACCCTTTACACCCCGTCCCGCCCGCCCCGCCCCGCCCCGCCCTGCCCTGCCCTGCCCTGCCAACTCGTCAAGGCAGGTTTTTTAGGTCCCAATAAAGGCGGGGCCCCGTCGAGTCAGGGCGGAGCGGGTTAAACTGTCATCCCTAAATATAGCCTCAACTAGCCCATACTAACAGAAGGTCGAGAATGAGACAGTTACTAGTGAGAGAAGGAAAGAAAAAAACAAACAGAAAAAAGCAAGCATATGATAGAGAAATAAAAAAGTGGTTCAAAGTTTAAAGAGCCTAATGGTGACTTGCTCTTTCCATTTTCTTTGTATGGTACTTAATTGGCTCCGTGAGTTACTCGGATCATCGACTATTTCATTTTTGATGTTAGCAATGTACATTGGTCAAATAAGATTATTTTTTTATGGGGACCTTCTACATTTTCCCCCCTCATGTAGGAGTTAGGATTAATTGTGTTTATCTACTTTTATCAATATGGAGAGGAAAAAAAGGTTCATACTCAGCTACCAAATGTATTTTGTATACAACAGGGGGGGGACTTATATTTTCCTTTTAATGGGAGTTTTGGATATCAATTTATATGATTCTAATGAACCAACATTAAATTTAGAAATATTAGCCAATCAATCCCAATCAATCATATCCTAGGGCTTTTAAATAATATTTTATAATTGATTTTTTATTACTTTTGTTGTCAAATTGCCTATTACACCCCTACATATATGGTTACTAGATGCCCATGGAGCAACACATTATAGTACTTATATAACTCTAGCCAAAATCTTATTAAAAATGGGAGCGTACGAATTATTTCGGATCAATATGAAATTATTACCCTGTGCTTATTCTATATTTTCTCCTTGGTTTACGATAGTAGGCGCAATGTAAATAATTTATGCAGCTTCAACATCTCTCAGTCAACTGAATTAAAAAGAAAAAGAATAGTCTATTGAAATGGCACCACTCGAAGTTTATATAGGTAAAATTCTTGCAGTATCTTTATCGTTTTTAGAGATACTTAATCCATCAATATGAACTTTATTAAAAGTTATAGAAACTCAGCCTTCCTATTTGTGACAACCAGCACTTAAAACCTATGATACGATTTTAAAAGAAAAATAAGTCATGAATCTATCCACTTATCGAATGACTTGTTGTTACTCTTTGAACTTGAAATATACTTGTTAGTATAGTTAGGTAGGGTTACCGTCATTGGTGAATTTAACTACGGAGTTTTAACTACATCCTACTAGTTGTTGTTCGCACTAATTCCCTTATGAGCGGTTTAGTGAACGGATCAGCCAAATTCTCATTTGACTTCACAAAAGTGAGTGAAATTATTCTATCTTTGATTAATTTCCTCACATAATCATGTTTTAGACTCATATGTTTAGACTTGCCATTATATACTTCATTGTATGCTCTATCTAAAGTGGATTGACTATCATACAAGATAGATATGAAAGAATTATACTTTTCTCCCAATGAAAATTCATACATTAGATCCCTAAACCATTCAGTTTCTTTTTCGATTTCAGCAAATGCCACAAATTCAAATTCCATAGTTGAGTGAGTAATACATGTTTGTTTCTTGGATTTCCAAAAGATCGTACCTCCTCCAAGGGTAAATACTCAACCTAGGGTTGATTTATTCTTACCAACACTAGATATCCAACTAGCATAGATAAATCCTTTTAATATTGCCGGAAACTTAGAATATTGAAGACTTAGATCCTTGATTTTCTTCAAATAACCAAGAACTATCATGATAGCCTTCCAATGTTTTTTTTTTTTTTTTGCTAGTAAACTGACTAAGTTTACTAATTGCAAATGCTATGTCAGGGCTTGTACATTGCACAGTATATATTAGACTCCTGATAACACTTGCATACTCAAGTTGTGCTATAACTCTTCTATAATTCTTTATAAGTTCAAACTTGGATCAAATGGAGTATTAGCCTATTTAATGTTTAAATGTTTGAACTTATTAAACACATTCTCAACATAATGTGATTGGCTTAACATATAAGCCACACTAGTCTTGGTGACTTTGATACCTAGCATGGTATCCAATTGACCAAGATCTTTCATTTTAAATGTGGAAGATAGAAACATTTTTGTTTCTTTTATACCTTGCATTTGATTTCTTACAATCAACATGTCATCCACGTATAAACAAATGAACACAACATGTTTGTTATAGACTTTTGAATTTAAGCATTTATCTACGCTATTATGATTAAATTCAAAAGACATTATTATTAAGTTAAAGTTTTCATGTCATTTATTTGGTGCTTGTTTAAATCTATATAAAGATTTTATTAACTTGCATAATTTATTCTCATTTTCGGGTAGAACAAATCCTTCTAATTGCTCCATATAGACCTCCTCATGGAGATCCCCGTTTAAGAACGCCGTTTTAACATCCATTTGAAGGTATTTCTACTTTTGATCTTGTAAAACTAGGAATCTCAACTTGAGATTTCCTTAGAGAATTATTATCTGAAAATAACATATCTCAAAGAACTAGAACTTCACAGAGATTCAATAATAACATTGGTTTCAATGTTGAATAAACGATATGTCTTGCTATTTTGGGCATATCCTACAAAAGCGCATTTGATCCATCTAGGACTCAACTTTGTCCTTTTAGGATCCGTGTTCTCCCATTCCGCAATTCGTATGGAGAACCTTAAATTTTTTGGAAGGAATCCTATTAACAATGTGACACGCACTTAATAAAGATTCACTCCATAAGTTAAATGACAACTTAGCATTTAATAACATAGCATTTATTAGTTCAACTAGTGTCTTGTTCTTTCTCTCAGCCAAACCATTTTGTTCAGGTGTTCTAGGTGCACTACATTGATGTATTATGCCATGTTTACCAAAAAAAATATTAAATTTACTAGAGAAATATTCACACCCCCCCCTCACTTTTGAGAATTTTAATCTTTCTATTTAATTGATTTTCTACTTCGACTTTTTATATCTTAAACATATTAAAGGCTTCATCCTTATATTTCATCAAGTAGATGTAGCAAAACCTAAAATAATTATCTATGAATGTTATGAAGTATTTATTACCTCCTCTAGTTAACATTCCATTTAATTCACATATATCGAAATGAATTAAATCTAGCAAATTAGATTTCCTTTCAACACTATGAAAATGTTTATTAATCATTTTAGACTTAACATATAATTCAATTTGTTATATTTTATGTTTTCACATAAAATCATTCCGGTTTTAATCATTCTTTTGAAAGTAGAAAAGTCAACATGTCAGGGTCTATCATGCTATAAAGAAATAGATTCAACAACATAATTTAAATTTGTAATTTTATTGATATTGTTGTCAATAGTATAAAGTTTGACCATTCCATCACTAGAATAGCAATTTCCAATAAATACACCATTCAGAGAAAGTATAAGTTTGCCCAACTCATATGTGGACTTTATTCTCGATTTTCCTAACAAATCACCACTTACAAGATTTATATTCATGTTTGGTATATGAAATACATTTTTAATGTGATCTTCTTGTCGGATGTAAATTGTAAGTCTATACTTTCTTTGCCAATAACCTTTGATTGAACTTCATTCCCCATTTGAATGAATAAGTCATCCATTTCTTGATAGATATTGAAGAAGGATCTATCATAGCATACATGTATGGTGGCACAAGTATCAAACCACCGTACTTGAACTTTTATTTTGACCAAATTTATAATGTTCGTGGTAGAAATGATGTGGTCAATGGAGTTCACTTTGTCTTCTTGCATTGTTTTTTTGCGATGTCTACAATACCGAGAAAAATGTCCGAGTTTGCTACACACATAACAATAAATTTTGGATTTCTTCTTGTTCTTGTTATCTTTGTTGAGATTTGTTGATTTCCTCTTCTTGGAATCTTTGTTGTAATTGTTAGGTTGATCAATGGCATGAGCTTTTGAAGTGCCCTCATGAGAATGTTCATTCCCATCTCATGCCTTTGACTCTTCCTCAATTCGAAGATGTTTATGAATTTCTTCCAAAGAATGATCTTGGAAATTGTGAAGGATTTTCTTCCTATAACCTTTCCATGAAGATAGCAATTTTGCAATAATTGCACCAACTTGGAAAGTTTGCAACTCATGGACTTGTCCTAACAAATGCAAGTTATTTAAAAGCTTGAAATCAAAATACTTGGAAATAAAAAACTTTTAGGTACCTTCCTCCTTGACCTTGTATTTGATTTCCAACAATTCACATATCTCATTTGCTGATGAGTGTTATTTGTGTAGAGATCATAAAGGCGATCGGAGAGAGCATTCAAAATGTGTCCTCTACATATCAATTCATATTCTTCTCTCTTCTTCCTTTCTGTCATTGTTTTGTTGGTGTCATTTGGGGTTAGTTTGGAAATGGCACCAGGTCTGCATCCAAGATATAAAAGATCTTTAAGGTTGTAAGATGAAACTTCAACTTATCCTTTCATCTTGTAAAGTTCGACCCGTCAAATCTGTCAAGTCTTACAAGGTCTTAATTCATCATATTTATCATAGCCATGGTTGTCTTGTTCTCCATGTTGAAAATATCGTTTAAGATTGTTGAACAAAATTGATGAAGAATGAAAATAAAACCAACAAGAAGAAATCACTAAAATGGAATGTTTGAACACGATGATGAATCACTATCCTCAAATGATATTTGCCGCAACGAGGCAAGTGCTTGAAGGTTTAAATGGCAAATAGTTTGAAAGAATAAAAAAAACCTTAATCCGAGTATGAATCAAACAATCAAAACTTGAATAAAGGAACTAAAGAACAAAATTGAAAAAACTGGTTTGATCTTTGATTTTGAATATTGATGAATGAATTTGATGATTGTGATATGTTTTCCAACATGAGAACCACTCATATATAGAATTACAATCATCATGCACGAAAATGCGCAAAAAAAAAAAAAAAAAAAAAAAAAAACCAAAAGAGTGTAAAACAATTCAATACGACACTAGAATTCGAACTGCCAACAGTCAAATTTTTTGTAATAGGCAGCCACTCGGTTCAACAAAATGGCCGATGTAAGCCTACCATTTTTCGGTCATTATCATTTTTTGTTTTCGTTTTGTTTTCGCTTGTTTTTCTCATGATTAATCACTTCCAAAATCACTCATCCTTGTTATTTGAACAATATTTCAACATATTTATGCATTTAGAGCAAAATGCTACAATAAATTACATTGTTTCTCCTAATGTAATCTCTCTCTCTCATTGTTATCCAATCTAGTATATAAACATTTGGTAAGAATAGAACATATTAGAAAATGTCACATGTGAAATTCCAAATTGATAGTCTAACATAGACAAATTTGATCTCTATACTTCATGCAATGGTTAGGGATTGGGGTTGGATAAATTGGGGACGATGACTGTTTTTTTTTCTTCTCCTCTTTTTTTTTTTTTTTTTTGGTCTCTATCTTTTAATAGTTTTAATTAATCAAATATTAAAAACCATTTTGATATTTTCAAAATTGGTCAAACTAAGATCAAACGTTTTACTTTTAGTCAACTAACAGATTTTTGGATATATATCGTTGAGGTCCTTTCAGTACAAATTTATTAAAACTTTGGGATCACACTCTGCATTTTTGAAATGTTAGGGGACCCTCCCACACACATTTACATTATTTTAATTAATTAAAGTTTAAAAGACCATTTTGCCATTTTTACAATCGGTCAAATTATAGTCAAAGAATTCACGTTTCAACTAACAAAATTTTGTATGGAAAAGAAGCCTTTATATTTCATTTTGTATAAAGGTTTAGGACATGTCTACTATGATTTAAAGGTTTGTGATCGCACTACATTTTTCTGAAAGATTTAGGACATTCATTGTAAATTTCCCAAAATTAAATACAAAAAGTCCAATGAAATATTTGTTCATCATGTCAAAGCATACTAATAGGATAAAACTTTCATATTCCCTAAATATTGAATTCAGTACTCTGTCACTTAAGAAATTGAATTGACATGTATATTATTTATTTATGTTCGGATCACAATTAGATAGTAGATTTCATTTAGTTAATACACGTGTTAAATTTTCAAGTTGTAGAGAGTACTATAAATTTTTTTTATTAATAAAATATTTGGATAGAAATTGTCACTAGAATACTTTGTGGAGGTGTATTAAATCCAATTTTATTAAGACTTATAGAGTAAATGAATTTTGTAGAATTCAATGAACTTGATATGTTTAAATTTTTTACATGATTAATGAAATACTATTCTATAGACTTTATAAAAATCAATTTGACTTTTGTCGACTTTTATTTTAGAAAAAAACCTTGTATATAAATTATTGTACACCCTTTTGAATATAAAAATATAAGTAATCTGAATTAGAAAAATAAACAACCAGAATAATATATATAACATGAATATTCTTTCGTTAAAAAAATATGTAATATTCAATATTATCAATATGTTCAAATCTATAGAAAGTTATTAAAGTAAACAAGCAAACCAATATATAAAAGTTTTTCCGCATATAAATTTAATTTTTTTTTATCATTTTTTTTTTAAAAAATTGCTCTCTATATAGAAAAATTGGAGGAAACCATTAAAAAAGGGTGAAAATCTCCCTTGTTTGAGCCCCACTTTTCAAAAGAATGAATTTTGTAATAGTGATTTTTTGGAGAATGTATGATTAAAAAATGAAGAAAAGTTTTAGATTTACGAGCAAATTATTTTATTTGGAGAATGTGTGGTTGAAAATGAATTTAGAAAAAAAATGAATTTTTGAATAATGGAGCTCAACATATATATCCATAATATATTAAATATCAAATAAAGTGAAAATTATTTTTTGGACAATTTTAACCCTACTACAATTCAATTATTTCAATAATACTTTACTTTTGTTTTTCAATATATAAAGAATACTACAAAATTCTTGTCGTGTATGAATTTTTTATTATTAATCTTAATTAATTAACATTTACATTAATTTAGATTTAATGAATTTTGACTTAATGAATCTTGATCTATATGAATCTAGAGTTATTATAAATGAATTTAATTTTATTCATGTATTTATAATTTTTTTATGTACCAAAAATGTAGTATAAAAAGTTACTCATTTGTAATATTTCATCATCATTAAAAATTTAAATCATAGAAGCTAAGTTTTGAGGGTACATAAATTTTATTTTCTTTAGTTCATTTGAAATTTATTAAATCCTCCCACCAAATTGGTGTAAAATATTATTTTTACAGTACTTATAAAGTATTTCTGATAGGATCAATGATGCGATCGAGAGCAAAACGAGTCAAAGAGGCGGTGGGGATGCTCGTCAAAGCTACTATTGATGAAACCATGTTCGAGACGCAAAATGGAGCAAGTTTCATGTTGGAGTCGAAAGCTGAAAAGACTTGGATCAACGTGATAAAGCTGGCCGAAGAAGAATCTGGTCAACCGAACGCACAAGGAGCAACCGAACGCACCTACCGAACGTCCGGAACCAAAAGCCATGAAAACTCTGCCAAATCGGACGAGGACTCTCCTACCGGACGCACTCTACGGGACGTCCGGTAGAACACTTCTGTCAATCCGGGCTAGCCCAACCGGACGTCCGGCATTGTCGTCCAGTGCGACCTGTTTTCATGCGATTTTATTCCTTTTTTTCTAGAATTCTATTTTTTTCCAGATTTAGTAATACTTAGTTACCTTATGCACGTTTTTTCCAGAATTAAGGATCTAATATAAATACTAAACTCTATTGTTACATTGGGACCTTTTGACAAATTATCAATACAATTGTGAGGCAAATTTGCTTTCAAATCTTGTTCTTCTTTGAACATCGCGAACGTATCAAGGATTTCTTGAGGCGTTCAACATCGGATGAAGATCACGGGTTTTGTAATCAAGAGGTCTTTCAAGCGTCGTTCTTGTTGGGTTGCTTGGTTCAACATTTTTGGTTGAATCTCTAAATCGGGATTATCTTTGGGCTTTCTTGGGTTTTCAATCTTGTTACCGGGTTGCATAGTGTTCGTTGCTACGTGGTTCTCATCAATTTCAGAATAACGCGCAATGCAAGTTCAACTCTAACTAATGTTATAAGTATTGTAAAATTATGGAATAATTATTCATGACTATTTAATTTTATTAGGAATTTTAGACAGGTCTTGCTTATCTTTAAAGGACTATATTTTACCAAAACATCTTAGCTCGTCACCCACACCACAGCCAACCAACTCTAACACCATCAATCGAAACTACCCTCGCCAACAGAAAACTAACATTCTTCTCTGATTTTGACAACAAAGAAACATTCTTTTCCCTTGGGGATATGCAAGTATACTGTGGCCAAGGCCAACCATCAGCTTCGTTTCTCCACAATTTTTTGCAGAAATTGAAAAAAAAAAAAAATTATTTGCATAAATGAAAAATAATATAAGAACTCTCTGGATTTCAAAGATACATAACCATGAGATACTCAGATCCTGGATATCCAATTCAACTTTCAGATTCTCCAATTTTTTTTTATCCTGATAATCGCATTTGTTGCCAAAGAATTCCAGAAATTATACATGTTAATGGCATAAGCATGAAAATTTGATAACCATAGAAGAGTTGGAATGATCATTACACAACCTTGAATAAATTAGTACATATTGATGGAATTGGTTTAAGAAATTGAAAATTTTAGTTAAGTATAACTTGAGAAAAGTGACTTGGTATCAACTTTTGATCAAATATTCGGACTTGATTCGATAGTCAAATTACAAAAGTAAAAAGACTAACTTGTTCTACTCATCGTGGTATATTTGAAATGTTAAAACTAATTTCGGATGAATAAGAAATTACAGTCCAAAGTTGGAAGGAAAGATGGTAGTTGACTGAAAAATACAGCAACACCATCGCTCGCCTGGTGCTAGCTTGTCGCTCAAGCGATAGTCCAACGAAGAGCGAGCAATGAACTCATTGTTTTTGACACTCGAGCAAGGCCTAGACGAAAAGCTAGCGACGTCAAGTGTTGCGGCCTTTGGCAAAGATTGCTGAGTTTTGAGCTGCGTTTCTTCACTCACAACATTTCTCCCTCTATATATAGGATCCTTGGGGCGTCCATTTCTTTATCCCAATGATATGCAATCATAGAAAAATATTCTCTATTCTCTCTCTACCAAAATTCTGCATAAAATAGTGCATAAATTCTAGTTTCTTTCATTCATTCATTTGAGGAGTACAAAATTCGATTTTGGTTCGTTGATCTTGTATTTTGGAATTCTACTAACACAAGATGATAGTCGTTGTATCTTGAGAATTGATTGTCATCATCAGTAGGCACCGTTGTGGGAAAAATCGACTTAAGGACCAAGTGTTTAACACTTGCCTCGACTTTTGCATTCGTTTACTTGGTGTTTTCTACTGCGTTGTTGTGGAATGCTTTTTCTTATTTCCTTTCCGTTACTCCATCCAAATTACGGTAAGGTTGGTAAGTTTGTACTTGGTTCATAAAGTCATCACTCCATTCTACTACATATTTTCCAACAATCTTAAGTCGATTTTTTAGTGAAAACTTTTACTTAGGTTTACCATGTTTTACCTCTTCCCAGTTTTTATTTGTGTTTTAATTTTATCTTCTATTTTGTGTAAACAAAAATTAATACAATTTTTAATACCGACTCTACATCGAATGTTAATTTGAATATGGGAATTTCAGAAGGAATTGTTCCTATTGGTGTGATCCAGCCGGTTGCGGTTGCCCCTCCTACCGTTCCATATGGAGAGAAATCAGAGAAATTCATCGAGGTTGGTTTCAACAGATGTCAACAGAAAATGTTGTTCTACCTTACAACCCTAAACTTGGCACAAAATTTTTAAATGAAAATGCTTCAACCGTGCAATAAAGGAAAACAATAGGGTATCACTAACTACATTGAATGCTTGGAAACATTCAAATTCCTTGTGTAAGAACTACATTCTGAATGGCTTGGTCAACGTGTTATATAACATATACGATTCAAAGAAATCTATGAAAGAATTATGGAAATTTTTGGAAAAGAAATACAAGGCTGAAGATGTTCGAACGAAAAAGTTCGTCGTGAGAAAGTTCTTAGACTACAAAATGGTATATTCAAATATAGTCATCAGTCAAGTGCAATAATTGTAAGTTATCCTCCATGACATTCACACTGAGAATATGTATCTAAGTGAATCATTTCAAATGACTGCAATTATCGAGAAACTTTCATCCATGTGGAAGGACTTCAAGAATTATCTCAAGTACAAACGCAAAGAGATGAATATTGAAGAACTTATGGTCCAATTGAGAATTGAAAAGGATAACAAAAGTTTGGACAAACAAATTGGGAATCACATATCACAAGCAAAGGCCAATGTGGTGGAATCCAACAACAAAAGTAAGAAACGAAGCATTCCATTAAACCATCCAAGAAGAATGTTAAGAAATTCAAGGGCAATTGCTACAACTATGGAAAGACTGGACATCGTTCTGTCGATTGTTGAAAACCTAAAAAGCAAGCCCAAACGAATATCACCAAATCGAATGACATATCTGATGGTAGATCAGATATAAATTTGTTGGTCGTTATTTCAAAATTTAACAACGTTGGAAATCCTATGTAGTGGTGGGTAGATACATGTGCTACTCGTCACATATCTGTCGATAAAGGAATGTTCTATTTCTACACTCCTACCAAGGGAGAAAAGTTGTTTATGGAAAATTCTTCAAGTTCAAAAGTGGAAGGACAAGGCAAGGTAATCTTAAAGATGACATCGGGCAAGGAACTTAGCCTCAACAATTTTCTTCATGTGTCAGATATTTCCAAGAACTTAGTATTAGGTTCTCTATTGAGCAAGAACAACTTCAAACTAGTCTTTGTGTCGGATAAATTTTTACTTACAAAGAATAATATATATGTAGGCAAAGACTATGTCAAAGAATGACTATTCAAAATGAATATCCTCACTATTATACCGAATAATTCAAGAAATAAAATATCTTCTTCTGCGTATATTTTTGAGTCGTCTAATTTATGGCATCATAGATTAAGACATGCAAACTTTAATTCTTACGCAAATTAATGAATTTAAGTTTATTACCAAGCATGTATTTTAATCATGGAAAATACAAAATTTGTGAAGAGGCTAAGTTAGCCAATACATCATTTCACTCAGTTGAACGAAGCACAATGCCTTTGGAACTTATTCACACAGATATATGTGATCTAAAGTTCGTACAAATAAGAGGTAGTAAAAAATATTTCATCACATTCACAGGTGATTGTATAAGATACGGCTATGTATACTTGTTCAAAAGCAAAGATGAAACTTGGGAAGTATTCAAACACTCTAAAAATGAAGTTTAAAATCAACTTGGAAAACGAATAAAGATAATTCATAGTGATAGAGGTAGAGAATAAGTCTCTCTAGTTGAAGAATTTTGTTCAGAATTTAGAATTATTAATCAAATTACTGCACCATATTCACCTAAGTCTAACGGAGTTGCGGAACATAAGAATAGAATCCATAAGAAAATGATGAATGTCATGTTGATTAGTTCAAGCTCATCTCAAAATTTGTGGGGAGAAGCTATCATTTCTGCAAATCATATCCTTAATAAAATACCATCCAAAAGTAAAGTTGAGTCACCGAGTTACGAAAAGGTCGAAAATCTTCCTACAAATATCTTAAAGTGTAGGAGTGTCTAGTAATGGTATACATACCTTGACCTAAACAGGTGAGGATTGGACCTAAGACTATAAATTTGGTCTTTATCGGATATTCAAATAATAGTAATGCATATCAATTTTTGGTTCATAAATCAAAAGTACTTGATGTACATGAATGTACTATCATTGAATCAAGAAATACTGCTTTCTTTGAAGACATCTTTCCGTGTACAAAAAAAATAAGTTCACACAAATGAACTTATGATGCTGCAAATGGAAACCATCAAGAAGATGGCAATCATCAAGCAGATGAAAAATCAAGGTGTGGTAAGAGGCAAAGGTTTCATGAGACCTTTGGTCCAGAAACAAAGTTTTAGGTTGTAAGCGGATCTTCAGAAAAAAAAAAAAAGAATTAAAGTCGGATGGATCAATTGACAAATACAATGCTAGTTTAGTAGCCAAAAGGTATAAACAAAATGAAGGTTTAGATTTCATCTATGCCTATTCATTTGTTACTAGGATTACTTATATATGTGTATTGTTTGTAATCGTGACATTGCATAATCTTGAAATACATCAAATGGATGTTAAAACGGCATTCATAAATGATGAATTAGAAAAAGAAATATATATGGAATAACTTGAAGGGTTTGTTGCTCCAAGAAATGAGAAGAATGTGTGTAAACTTGTAAAATCATTATATAAATTAAACAAGCACCGAAGCAAAAGCATAAAAAAATTTGACAAAATTATGGTGTCAAATGGCTTCAAAATCAATGAATGTGATCATATGCCTATATGTTGATGATATGATAATCATGAAAAATAACTTGAACGTCATTTAAAACATTTTGAAATGAAAGATATGGGAGTTGCGGACGTGATATTAGGGATTAAGATCTCTAAAATACTTGATGGTTTGTCATTATATCAATCATACTATATTGAAACTATATTTAAGAAATTTAAGGTGTACAATGATAAATCGGTTAAGTCACTAGTAGATTTAAGTTTACACTTAGCCAACAATATTGGTGATCATCTATCTCAATTGGAGTATTCACGCGTTATAAGTAGTTTGATGTACATTACCAACTGCACGCGTCCGGATATAGCATATATAGTCAACAAGTTGAATAGATTTACAAGTAATTCGACTATTGATCATTGGAAACCATTGATTCGAGTACTTAAATACTTAAGATACACGGTTGGGTATAGGTTACACTACTCAAGATATCCTACAGTGTTAGAAGGATATACCGATACAAATTGGATATCTGACACAAATGATTAAAAGTCTACAAGTGGTTATGTATTTACTATTGGAGACGGAGTTGTGTCCTAAAAATCATCTAAGCAAACTTGTATAGGTCGATCCATGATGAAATCTAAGTTTATTGCTTTAGATATAATCGGAGAAGCAGCGGAATGACTTCATAATTTTTTCGAAGATATTCCATGTTGAGAAAAATCGGTACCTGCGATTAATATCCATTGTGATAGTCAATCGACAGTTGCAGTGGCACAAAATAGTATGTATAATGGTAAGTCTCGACATATTCGTCGAAGGCATAATACTATTAAATAGTTGGTATTAAATGGTATAATCTCGAATCATAATGTTAAGTCAAAAGAGAACTTGGTGGATCTTTTGACGAAAGAATTTACAAGAGATCAAGTATACCATCTCTTAAGGGGAATGGGCCTAAAGCCTATCAAATGGAATCACCATAATGGAAACCCAACTTGTAGATTGGAGATCTCAAGATCTTAGTTTAATGAGACAACCAAGTTATGAAAAATTCAAAGCAAAGCACATACTTCCATTCCTACAAAAAACTTAAGTGCTAGAATAAAACTGTGTATAAGGATAAGGGTATACTTTTAATGATTCCTATATTTTGAAAGAAAGATAGGATATCACCTACGTAAGTGTGAAATGGGACCGCTTCTATAAGAATTTGAGGTTTAAATTCTCTTAAAGTACTTATGAAACCAAGAGTTGTTCAGTGCCAAAATGAAAACAACTGTGAGAACTGAAGTAATTAGATGAGTTATGGTGTAGGTACAGTTTTTTTTTTTATTTACACGAACGGCTGAATGATTCAAGAAATTACATTCACCAATTAGCCTAGTAAATTCAATTGTACTCAACTAAGAAAAGTTCAAAGCCACAAGTCACCTATCTTGAAGCTATAACTTGTAGCATGTACTCCTTTATTAGAGTCTACATTTCATTTGCATTGTGTAGTGCATATCACAAAATTCATTCATGTAGGGGATTGTTGGAATTGATTTAAGAAATTGAAAATTTTGGTTAAGTATAACTTGGGAAAAGCGAATTTGTGTCAACTTTTGATCAAATATTCAGACTTGATTCATTGGTGAAATTACGGTCCAAAATTGGATGGAAAAATGGTAGTTGGCTGGAAAATCCAGCAACATCGTCGCTTGAGCGATGGTCCAGTGAAGAACAAGCAATGGGATCGCTGTTTTTGACACTCGAGCGAGGCTTAGGAGAAAAGCTAGCGACGTTGAGTGTTGCGACCCTTAGCAAAGGTTACTGAATTTTAAAACGCGTTTCTTCACTCAAAACATTTTCCTCTCTATAAATAGGACCATTGGGACTTCAGTTTCTTCATCACAATGATATGCGATCATAGCATAACTTTCTCTCTTCCAAAATTCTGCATAAAATAGTGCATAAATTCTGATTTCTTTCTTTCATTCATTTAAAGAGTACAAAATTCGAATTTGGTTCGTTGATCTTGTGTTTTGGAGTAATACTAACACAAGAGGATAGTCGTTGCACCTTGAAAGTTGATTGTCATCATTCGTAGGCACTGTTAAGGGACAAAATCGATTTAAGGACAAAGTGTTCAACACCTGCCTTGACTTTTGTATTCGTTTACTTGGCGTCATCTTTACATCATATTTTGGTGTTTTCTACTGTGTTATTGTCGAATACTTTTTCTTATTTCCTTGCCGTTACTTTATCCAAATTATGGTAAGATTGGTAAGTTGTACTTGATTCATAAAGTCATCACTCCATTCTACTACATATTTCCAACACAAATATTATGTTAACATGCATTCAATTAAGAGAAAAATTACTTTATCAGACTTCGGTATTTGCTGATTATTCGGAGTATTCTAAAATAAGAGAAGCAAACAATTCTTTCTACACAATCCTAACAAACTTTTTTATTTATTTATTATTTTTTTGGATGAAAACCGTCATAAAAAAATTACGTATTGAAAAGTTAGTGATAAGAATTTGATGAAAAATCTAGACGATAACTAACATCCTTCTTTTTTATTCCACTTTATTTGTGATTTATAAGTGGGATTAAGAGCCCTGCTTGATGGCTAGGGCCCATGCGACCCAGGCCTAGTATCTTTATCCGTGGGATTAATCCATTCAGGGGGGCCATGTTGGTTGGAGGCCTACCATAAAGCAGATCTCTTTATAAGTGCTATGTAAATTTTGAACTCCTTTATTTCATAACAAAATCTAAATGTAAACACGCATAATCATGCTACTCGTACAATTTTTTTTTTACAATCTTATTGACAATCACTTGGCCCCCATTTGATCCCATGAAATTCATAATACATTTTTCTTTTCTTTTTAATCACACATTCTTTAATAAAATAATATTACACATAAATCAATAATTTTTTTTTTTAATCACATTTTTCAAAAAAAAAATATAAAAATTATAACATCAAATAATGGGGCTCAAACGAGGGCTAGACAACATCATATATTCATATTCATCAATTTTAAAAATTGTTTTTTAAATCAAGGATCCAAATTTTGATTGCATCAATGTTGTCAACCATCATTGTCAACCACAATTGTATAAAAGATTTTTCCACTCTACCAAGTTTTGGCTCACAGGTATTTTACAGATTATCTCACAATGATATGGGCTCCATGTACAATAAAAAATGTCAAAAAACAAACACTCATCCCTCCTACATGTGAGTCGTCTGAAAACAATCTGTGATCCTCCAGTCTGATAATATAGCAACTCTCTTGTATAAATAGATTAATTCAAACACTTATGCGCACTGTCCTCAAAAGCACCCTGCACCCTTTGTCATACGTGCTGTATCACATCCACATTTTATGATGTCAACGGCTCATATTTCACCCCCCTCTCTCTCTCACACACACACACACACACACACGATGTGATGTGATCTGATCACCTGATCTAAATGGCATAAATCACATGTGGGTTGGTGGTGGTGTCCCACAACAATACAATTAATAAACAGTAGATTATTGTTTATTTCATTGTCAGTCCCCCATGTGATTTCTGACCCTCCTTTCATTCCTGTCCATCCAAAAAAAAGGCAGAAAAAACAAACCCCACCCCCTTTATACAAACAAAATACTACTGCAGCTACATGGCAAATTCTCTTGAAATATACATGCACAATCATGTTCATCAATTAATACCCCAATCAAGACCATATTTTTATTTTTATTTATAAAAAAATGGCTTCTGTGGTGGGGTTGCGGTGGGTTAATTTTGAGTTTTCTTGTATTTGCATATGCTATACAAAATTAAGAAAGATACCCATATGGATTTTTCTAATTTCTTTGTAGGATTATACAATGGGGAATAGCCATCGATGGTGAGAAAGGGAAAGAAATTACAGACCTTGAAATTTACTTACTTCTACACATTGATTTTTCTTTGATTTCACTGTAACTATTTCCTGTTTTACCTGTGGTCCAACAACAGATAAGAAATTACAGAGTAGAATTAATTAAAGAGAAAATGGATGGCTGTCCCACTTCCTTTACTGCCTTTTAATGTATGCATTTGTATGATAGTAAGTAGGTATAGTCTTTGTAACTAATGCTGCTGCTGGTACTCGGACACTGACTTGGAATTTGATTTTTGGTTGTTACTGTAGATCAATCAATCAATCTTCGTCCTGTACAAAATAAATGCCAAAACCAACCTCAGTAAATGAACAAATACAAAGATATATAGGTACTTAGCATAAGAATAAACTAAGCAGCTTATAATTAAGACTGGTTTACTTACCTGGAAGCTAAAAAGCAAGACAAGATTCTAGGCCTACATTCCAATGGTCTCATGACCAGAAGCAAACCTGTATTAGTCATGTATGTACTTGCTTATATTAATAAATGCACGTAAATTAACGAGTCATAAGTAGTATAATAAGGCAAGTAGTGAGTAATTAACTATACCTAGGTGCTTGGAAGTAACATGATTTGAATGGAGCCATGTCTAGTGAAGAACCAGCAGCAGGAAATAAGGATGAACTGATCAAATTATTGTTAGCAGGAGACGATGCTGAAATTGAAGCGGCCTTATCTGCCTCTCCAGGGTCCATAGAGAAAAAGCTGTCGGATAATCTCCGGCAGCATTTGGAGATGCAAACGGACTATCGGGGAGGTTGTGTTCCAAACTATGTTTAAATTAATCAAGAAACTTAATAACTAAGAAGTTTAATGCATACACCATACAAATAGATGAACTAAAGGTCACACCATCAACATTTAATAGGCATTCAACTAACACATTGGAATGTTAATTTGGGAGCCTTACTGGTAATAATGAGTTTTGACTTGAGATAGAGAACCAGAAGACAAGGAGGTCCAGTACCTTTCTTGCAAATCATTTTCTTTATTGGCATTTTCTGTGTCTTTGATATTTTCATCCTTGAGAGGAAAAGATTGCTTCTCTGTATCAGTAACATTTACAGTCTGTTTAGATTCCAGAGTAGTATTATTTACTGGATTTTTCACTGCTAAAATTGAAGCATTTTCTGCAACAACATAATTCCATATGTAAAAATCTTTATCCTATCTTTCACAATGTGTAATGAAAATGATATGAATAAAGTGGTACCTTTTTTGGATTCCGGGCTGCTGCGGTCACCGGATAGAAAGTTATTTTGGTTCAAAAAACTTGGGGAATGTGTCGGGGATGAAATAATGCCACCAGTCGAGAGGGTTCGGTGGTGGCTATTCCTCTTGATGTCAAGAAGTTGTAAACCCATAAGTCTCCTATTTTGGAGCTCAATGGCTTGCTGCAAATCTTCTGCTTGCTCCTCTAATTTTCTTCTCCATAGCATTTCGGGATTGTTGTAGAACATCCTCACACCTAAAGCCGGACAAGAAAATGCTCAACATAAATAATGAATCTTGAAGTTTACACAGGTCAAACCTAGGAGAGTGCTATATTCTTGTAGAAACCAATTGATTTTTAAAGAAACCAACAAATTGTTAATGCATAAATATTTACTTACCAAGCTGAAGATCATAAGAATCTCTTGACTCAAGGCCAGTAGGGCTACTACCTCCAGTGTACTCTCCCCTCTCCATCTGTGGCTGTTTTCTGCAAGTATCAACAACCTTAACATTCACAACCCATAGACAATTGGGGTATCACCGAGCAAGGCTTAGACAAGGAGATTTACCGGTATTTGTCGGGGATTTTGCCCTTCTCCTTGTACGGTTTGACAAGTACCCGAGCATCACACACAAAGTGTGGATTGCCCTTTGCAAGAATGAGCTTTACAGTCTCTGGATAAAGAAACGTGACAAAACCAAACATCCGTTTCTGCTGATATGGAATCCTCACATCTTGAACCGGCCCGTAAATACTTCAAGATAAAGAAATTATTTGATAAACTCAATTCCTCAGTTCAATTAGCTAAAAAAAAATGGTTTAATTAACAAGAAATATATGCACCTGAAATAATTGGACACATCTTCTTCCTTGAAAGTACTATCGGCTGGAAATGTCAAGTAAATCTGCCTCGAACCAGGATTTATCATACCAAAATCACCTCTTTCGAGCCGAGACCGACTAAATTTGTGCATATCATCGCCCATAAAGGCTCTACAAGTTCAAAGCCAAAATTATTTACTTCAAACAAAATTTAGAATCCAAGATGTAAAAGATCAAGTAAAGAAAGTTCATGCCTTGGGCTCTCAGCTTGCAGTTGCTGCTGGAGAAGAAAATTCATGCATCTGTTTGTGGCCACTGGGGAGTAAGGGAAATTAGCAGAAGCCATGAGTTGAGAGGCTGCTGCCAGCCTTTGTTGTTGCACAGACTTGGATCTAAGCAGATCTTGGCAGTGCTCCATCTCAAACTTGGTTGGTGAGCCAACCAGGGAGGCACCATCCGCCCCGTTCTCGCCATGGACGAATCTGCAACTGGTGCCATTCTTGCAGTACCCTCTAGCAAAGTAAAGACAAGGTTTCCATCCAAACCCTCCACCAAGATCATCAGGACCCAAGCAGATATCACTAGCTGAGCAGCTACGGCGGTGAGGAAAGCCGTAGACTGAGTCTTCACCCCAGTTCTCAGCGGCACCACCGAAAGAAGGGAAGAACATCCCTTCGCAGCCTCCATTTCCAGTTGGACTTGAGCCCAAATCTTGCTGTGTGTAGAACACATCAGGGCTTTTATGCATCAGTGATGGAGAGCCATCGTTGAGGAAAGAGAGGTGGTCTTGTAAATGAAGCTCATCAATCAGATCAACCTCTCCAGTTGCATAAAAAGGTGGCGCAGCAGAATTCGTAGCAGATGGAGAGGTTGCATTATATGCAACTGGTGCAGAACCAGGACTGATTAAATCATCCGGGATTTGAAAATCAGAGAAGCTTGAATTAGCCCAAGAGGAAGCTGCAGTCGAAGCCTGGTTAGGCATACTTAGAGGAGAAGGAAAATTCACACCACCAAGAAGCCTAGAAGAAGCTGAAGAAGAAGAATTAGTCCTTGAGAGAGACAAAGGGTTGCTGAAAAGTGAAGGAGAAGGACTTGAAGGGGTTGAAGGAGTATTAGATGATGCTAAACCCATATCTTTCCTAGCTCTAAGAATTACAGATTGAACCAGAGATTCAGGCCCAAAAGCCAAACGGATCATTTCTTTCTCACCATGGTCTTGTAACAGGAGAATTCCCATAATTTTAGAGGCATTTTCAGGGTCCAAACTTTGGATCCTCTGAAAAACAATCTTTGTTGCTTCGTATGCATCCATGTTCTATTTCAGAAGTTGATAGTAGATTCCACTCCAACCTCCAAACCTACCTTTTTCTTTCAATCACTAGCTACTCTTTCTTCGAGTAAAGAAAGACTGAAAAAAGCAAATGAAAAATCACTTCTTTCTTGTTCCAAGCCACGCCTACCAACTGTAGTATAGCAGTAGGCAGTAGTTCACTTAATCTTCTCTCTTGTTCCTGCAGAAAAACCAGAAAGGTAATCAAGAGGAAAAAGGAAAACAAACAAGGAAAAGTTTGGTGGTTGAATCTCTCTATAAAGAAAGATTAGAACCAAAGAAAAACGAAAAAAAGTATCTCTCAATTTTCTTTACCAAAATTAAATAAAAGAAGTTGCCTTGAACTCTAAAGTACTACTTACCCATGAAAGATCTCAAATCTTTCATCACTGACCAGTGTAATCAACTGAAAATAATCAATAAAAACCCACATTCAATTCAACATTCTGTTAAGTCTCTATTATTATTTTTTCCTCTTTCAACGTGTGGTTTTGAGAAATTGAAATTAACCGTAAAAGCGTTCTCTGCAGCCTGCCTGTCTGCAGGATTTTGCAGCACTTTGACAGCAACAGCAGGGAGACAGGAGGACCATCAATACTGCCTGCTGTAACACAATTAATTCGAAGAACCCTCCAAAGTTTAACTTTTTTTTTTTTTTTTTTCAAAAGTAATATTATTTAATTTCATTGAATTCATGTGACATTAATTTGATATTAAATAATAAGTACAATTAATTAAGTCATTTAACTTTATTTTTTATTTAACTTATTATCTAATATCATATAGACTAAAATTATAATCCTAATAAAACTAAATAATATTATTCTTTTTTCATGGATTTGTTATAAAAGAAAACCCAAGTGAATTTACATAGCAATAACTCTGATCTTATCAAAAGTAGACTTGATTTTAAGCTTGAAAGAAAATTATTTAATTCTTATATTTATTTTCAATAACAATTTTATATAATAAAATATTTTATAAATAAATTCAATACTTTTTTCTAGTTTTTACTTATACATTCTCCAAAAAAATCGTTAATCAAAATATTCTTCTTCTTTTTTTCAATATGGCCATCAAACAGGGTTAAACTCGTGTTTGAAATTGGGGTTTTTTTTTATGAAAAGACCTTTCCCAAAAGTTGCAATCGTACCCAAAATGTTTGGTCAAGAAAATCCTAATCTTAAGTTCGTGAATCAAATAATGTCAATTATATTCCTTTTTTTTTTAAAAAGGATTATGCATTTAGAAAGAATTAATTGTTTCATTACACATTGAATTGTATCAATCATCACACTTTACTCCCTATATCTTAAATTGCCTCAAATTATCACTGAAGTTGCACAAGTTGCACTACATCCATTATCCACAAAGTTATCGTTGCTTGGGAAGCCTACATGGACAGACGAAATTCGACGTGGATGAAGTTAAAATTGCCAAATGAGCATTGTGTGACTGCTACGTGTGAAAGGATTAATTGTTTTATTACACATTGAACTTTGAACATTGTCATGCTTTACTCACTGTATTTTGAATTGTTTTTAAATGGTCACTGAACTTGCACAAGTTACACTCCATCTATCATCCGCGAATTTACTGTTTTGTTCTTTTCGATTTACAATATTCTAAGACACAGCAAGTATCTAATATCTCATCAAATGGAGTTTTATAAATGAAGCACATTGCCCCACAAATGTCTCATTCTGTATACATTCTAGAAGATTATGTGTGACAGTCATAACAGTTTAAATCATGTTAATGTGATTAATTTCCTTTCAATTAAGATGATATCAGAGGTGGTTGATGAGTACAATGAAGTCACACGCCCAAAGCAAAAATTATTATTTATTTTATTCGAGGAAGTTTGATCGATAAAGATGCATGTGATATAGGTGAAATACAACTTATACTTGGTTGAGATGTGTAAAGATTATACGTGATTTGATTGGTGAAGTTACACTCATGAGGGAACAATAACATCTGCATCTTCTTGTTATACATTTCAATAGTCGAATGTATTAACTTATTGTGTCCCACAATCACATTCAAATAATTGTTCAAATTAACTACTGAAGTTAATTAAAAATTGTATATGAATTTTAAAAGTCATAAAAATCTTTAAGGGAATGTTTGAGCAGTAGAGCATGACCGACTCAACCAAATGAGGAAATTGCAAAATTCAAGTCGGTTCAAGCCAGTTTCTCATTATCGTGTATTTTCTTGACTATTGAAAACAACGAAACTCAAAATGGATTAACTCCAGAATATTTAGTTACATACAATAAATTTCACTTTTTTCTTGAACATCCGAAGATGACGATCCCTCGAAAAAAAAAAAAAACCTCGAGAATTTTAACATTCTTTTTTATTTTTATATTTGTAATGGGATCTCAAAAGCGATGTGAACTCTTGAATTTTGAATTCTTCTTCGTAGACTTGCATTTAAAAATTTGTACAGTGCTTTATAATTTGATTTATCTCCTTTTCTTGTATTCAAGAACAATCTTGAAATAATTTTCGATAATTTGATCTAATTTATTTTGCATTTAGATACTTGCTCTGTTCTATAAGATCGTGAATCGAAAGGATGGCAATGGGAACTTCTTGGGTGATGATGGAGTGCAATTTGTGCAAGTTTAATGACCGTTTGAAAACAAATCAAAGTACAGTTTGTAAAACGCAAAGATATGCAAAATCCAATGTGTAATGAAAAAATTAACTCTTTCAGATGTGGCGGCCTAAGGATGTCCCCGAGCCGAGGTTCGGACTCAGCTCGAGTAAAATGGTGCGAGCTTTTTCTCGAGCCGAGTTGAACTTTTTCTCAGCCAAAAAATCAAAGCTCGACCCGAGCTTTCAGCCAGCTCGAATTTTTTTTTTCTCCACCTTAAAATGTAGCATTTTTGCTGCTGCCTATTTTTAGGTAACAATACGCTGCCTTCCATTTTTTTTTTTAATTAGAATTAGCAAAAAAAATACAAATAATAGGAGAAGACTCTATAAAACGTTGGGAAGAAAATAGAAGCTAAACTAGAAATCATAAACGAAAATATAAAAATTAGAACAACAGAAATTAAGCATACAAATCAAGGCATAGAAGACTTTAATATAGAGATTAAAGAGTTATTAGATTTAAAAGTAATAAAATCATCTAGTAGTCAACATAGATCAGCAGCTTTTATGGTTAGAAATTATAGTGAAATTAAACGAGGAAAAGTAAGAATGGTCATAATTTATAAAAAAAAAAAAAAATGATAATACCATAGAAGATGGATATAAGATACCAGATAAAGACATGTTAATAAATAAAATACAAAATAGTAAAATATTTTCAAATTTTGACTGTAAAGAAAGGCAAAAGATTTTATTCCTTGGACAACTTTCACTACATTACTAGGACATTTTGAATGGTTAGTTATGCATTTTGGGTTAAAAAATGTACACTCTATTATTCAAAGAAAGTTGGATAGTATTTTTAATTCTTTTCCATTTATTTGTGTATATGATGATATTTTTGTACATAGCAAAAATAAAAAAGAACATATTAAGCACTGAGAAATAGTTTTAAATAAATTTATAGAAAATGGTTTAATAATAAGTAAAAAGAAAATAGAAATAAATAAACAAAAAATTGAATTTTTAGGAATATTTTTGGGAGAAGGAAAAATCCAGCTACAACCACGTATAGTACACACAATTCTATAGTTCTCAGAAAATTACAAGTTTTTTTAGAAATTTTGAATTATGCCAGACATTTACTTAAGATATAGGAAAGAACGTAGGACCATTGTATAATAAGTTGTCTAGTAATGGACGAAAATATTTTAATCACTCATATATAGAATTAGTTAAAAAGATAAAGGAAGAAGTTAAAAATTTACAACCATTAGAATTATCATTAGACGGTGAATATAATATAATAGAAACAGATGGATGCGAACTAGGATGGTGAGGAATTCTATATTCCAAACCAAATGGATATAGTGATAAAAGAGAATAAAAGATTTGTAAATATGCTAGTGGAAAGTATAAGATCAAATGAAAATACTTTAAATTATTTTTAAATACCAATTTACTATTAGAACAGATTGTGAAGCTATAGTCAAATTTATAAATAAAAAAAAAAAAAAAAAAAGAAGATAAATTTTGATAAAAATAAGATATAAAAGATGGCTAAAATAATATGAGATATTAAATAGCTATAGAATTAATATAGAATACATAGATGGAAAGATCAATATTTTGGCAAATAATTTAAGTAGACATTATAAATTTTCTAACTCATTATTTTCATGGTGCAGATGGATCAGAGGATGATGACTTTGGGAATGTCACTCTAAGAGTGGCCCCACAAGGATCTAACCTCTGATTCAAAGGAAATAATTTAGAAAAACTTCCTAAGGAGAGTGTTGTCTACTAGATAATTTTTGGATAACACATGACTCTAAACAAAAATTAGACAGTATTAATGATTTAGCTAACCATTTTAGACAGATTCACAATAAAATAGAAAATCGAAATTTTAGTTTCTTTGCAGTAATTAAGAGTAGAAAACCTGGTATATATAATTATTGACTAGAGGTATTGCAACAAGTAGAAAATTTTCAAGATCCTCTTTTCAAATGATTTTATACATTAGAATAAGCTTTTAAGTTTTGTAGAGAAATGATATGACTTTTAATTTTTATATATCTGAAAAGGTTAGACAAACTATGATCACGCAACCCGTTACTTCTCAAGCATCATCTTCAACATCATCAATACAATTTTGTGATAGTTGTAGAACTATGACCAATGTTTATAGAAATTTAAACCTTAGAAAGCAGTCGTTAGAAGAAAAACTACAAATCCTTGAAGATGAAATCTCTTCATCTCAACAAATCATTTGTAAATATCAGAATGAATTCTTCAGTTACAAGATAATTTAAAAAGACTAAGTTCTTGAGATATTGTTGAAAGACTCATCTCTACAGATATTACATCTACAAGTAGAAATTATTCTGATAATAAAAAAACTTATTGAATTGATAGATTCTACAGCTGCAAGACAAGAAAATATTTTATATGAATTGGAACAAAAAATTGGTGATTATGCCAATATTGTTCGAAATTCTATAAAAGAGTCAGTGGTAAAAGAAAACATCGATTTTTCTCAAATTCTAAACTACTATCACAACGAAAATCTTTACTTCCTTAAACATAGCCCCAAATACGAATCTACTAAAAATTCAACATTTATTAGACATAATTATCCTATGATTTCTTTTGACTACACCATCCTTGAAGAAGAAGACATTTTTTATCCAGTCCTACAGTTTGGCATGATAGACACTATATATGTTCTAAACAAATCTTTCGATTTTTTTCACCAAAACTTAAACAGATTCTTAGTCAGTTAAAATACCACCCTTTAATGATTCAGTTCATTTTCAGGTCACCTCTTGTAAGTAATGGTATAGTAATTCCAACTTATCATCATATTTTAATATACGAAGGAGCCAAAATATTTAGACATTCTTCAAAGAACAATACCAAAATAAAGATTAGATAGATTGATTATGAAAGACGAATCTCATAAATGATGGAAATCCAAAGTAATGATTTCACACCGTAGCAAAAAAAATGAAGTTATTTTCTGCCAAAATCATTTTGCTGTTAAAATTAAAATAGAAAAAATTTTAGTACCAAATAATCAACAAAATGAGCTATATCTAATGGCTTTTCAAGAAATATACGAAGAATTATCATAAAGACAACCAGACGTAGATGAAGAAGAATGCATATCTGATGACAAAGATAATGAGATGGATACAGACTTAGAGAAAGCCTACATAGAGATGATGGACAGATAAACAATAATTAAATGAGAAAAGACCTAAAGCAAAAAAAAGGCGAGAACAGTGTTAAAATGACAATTATTAAGCAAAGAAAGCCAAAAATTTGAGGCCTGAAGACGAAATTTTCAAAAAAGATTCTCGCAACTGTAAAGAAATATTTAATTTTTTTATCTGTTAATCATTTACCAATAAAGTTGTACAGTATTGATTATTTTTAGATCACACACCTGTAAAATTGTATAGTATAGATGTGATGTACCAACGTCTATAAATACCAACATCAATCCCAAATGAGAACACACCGAGAAAAACATAAAGCACACTATAACACTTGCACTACAAAATTCTTTTTCATTTCATGTAAATTCAAAGACATCTTTGTAAATTCAAAGATTTTAGAAGTAAAGTAAGTTATTTTCACACTTTCTCTTGTTTATAATTTTCATTTACTTTTTTTTTTTTTTTTTTTTTTGGCAAGGCCTAAAAGAGGAAAAATTAAGTAAACAATTAATTTATTCAAAAGTTATATTTTATTTCATTTTCAAATATAATCTTCTCTTAACCTCTTTATTCTGGATTTCATGGCAAAAAAAGATAAAGTAATCCTCTGGGTTAAATCGGTCTTTTTATATCCTGATTAAGGAAGCTTCTTCAAGTATTTTTAAATATGATGAAAAAAAAAATTGTTACAAATTTAAACATTTCTAAAAGGTCAAGAAAAAAAAAGCTAAGTGAGTTAAAAAAAAGTATTTGAATAAATTAATTTACCGAACGATAAAGTACTCAAAGGCCATTACAAATATATCGTGTTTAAATTTTGATATTTTATGCCATTAGATACTTATACTTCATCTATTGCTTTGTTGTTTAGTAGAATATTTTAGAGAATTTATTAATTTTTGTTTAGAAAATCGAGAAATTGGTATATTAGTTGTTATAGAAACTACATATTATCTACACTAGAAAGAAATAGAGATGACTCCACTTTATAGATCAAGAAACAAATCATTGGGCTTCCTATCTCTCAGTGACGAAGTTCCTTGGTAAAAGATGTCAAAGACGACAAACAAAGAATATTTAAAAGTTTATAATACTTTACATAATAAATAAATTTTAAATTAGAATCTAGTATAATTTTTAAACTTATAATTATATATAGGTCTGAGTACGGTCTAGTTTAGTTTGGTTTTGAAAAGAATCGAACCGAGAATTTTCGGGTAGTTAGTAAACGAAATCGTTGAGTCCAAATATAATTTTGGAACCGTTCGGGTTCGATTCCGTTTGGTTCGATTCGATTATATTCGGTTCCATACTATAATTAATTTTTTTAACATTTATAACAACACTACAGTCTGACATGTTTAATCTTAACTTTTACAAATTAACGTATTCCAATTTAATAACATATAAATAACAAGTTGTCCAATAAGATTAATTTACCAATGTATACAAATGACAAAAAATAGATAGTAAATTAGTAACACTAAAATATCGGTGATCCATATAAATTAGAAGTCATAGACTCATAGAAATAAAATATTTTAAAGTATTGTTAATACGGTAGTATTTACCAACTATTTGATTTAACCATCAATTGTTTGATTTGTCATACTAGATACTAAGAAACTCTACAAAAAAAAAATATTTGAAAAATAACAATTAAAAAATATAAATAAACTAAAAATTGTTCAAATAATAAGATTTAATAAGAAAAAATATAATATATATTTTAGTACCTATCTTAATGCTCTCATAAAACGTAGTCTCTTCAATGTAAACTCTATTTTTGCTAATTTATTTTTAAAAAATTTAAAAAAAAAATCGGTTCTTATTCGATTATTCGGTTCTGGGTCTAGAACTGAGAACCGAACCCGTCGGTTCTTGATTCAGATACTCATTCGGGTATTTCATTTACGAAGAACCGCTCGGTTCGGTTCGGGTCCAATTCGATTTAGTTCGATTTGAGATTTTTGCTCAGCCCTAATTATATATATGTCTTTCACGAGAACATATTTTGTTTTTACTTTTCAATCCAATAATGACTCATCGGTTGACTAATAATTATCGATTGACACAGTGGCCCGTTGATCCTACACTTTGACCGGGTCAATGATCGAGCAAAATATGATAACTGTGGTACATAGATCAAGCAAAATGTTATGGTAAAGAAAAATTTAGGAACTAAAGAAATTTTGTCGAACTAATTTCTCTTATGTGTTTAACTCTTGTTTGAGCCACAATCTATAAAATTCATCTTTTTAAAACTTATTTCCAATTATACGTTTTTTTAATAAAATAATTCAGCATGTAAGTTCAAAATATTTTTCTACTTTTTAATCAAATATTTTTTTTTACAAAATGTATTGTAGAAAAATTGAGTCAATCAGGGACAGGAAAAAACTCAACAGTCGAAATACAACTTGATATCAGTGAAGGTCCCCAACCTTTAAATCCATTGCACTTCAGTCCTCATCATTCGGCAAAAGTTTCCACACGTACGCATGTATCTACACACACTTTCCTTTGAATATGATACGAAGGGTAGTATTGTCCATAGAAAGTTGAGATTGTCTATGAATACGGATAGATCTGTGTGAAAATAATGCACGTTCTCACTTGCACTATCCTCTGACACACTCATAGACACACGCGCCCCCACTGTCCTCTAGTTTTTCACACTTCTTTTGAGCTCTTCAAGGTGATGAATCCTAGACGCAGTTGGAGTGCGTGTATACACTTTGGTGTGGGCCCAATTGCCTCTGCTTATGTCCCGACCGTCCGATTAAGGATGTGGCCTTGATTGGTTCAATTCAATTGTACCTTCAAGAAATAGTCAAATGGGCACTCCAAATTAGTGGACTACGATTCCACCCTGTGGTGCAAATAAAGCGAGGCAATTATTCTACACTTTGCATAGGGTGGTTTGTTAGGGTAACGTAGCGTAGACTGGGGGTGGATGGGGTAGGGGTGATCATACAAGTGAACATGTTACTTGTATTATTGTCGAAGGTCACGTCTCTTGTCTCTGTTGGGGAGGTTGTCAACCAATTCATGTGAATTTTCTTGCAATTTGCTTCATTTTGTCCAAAAGTAATCACAATATTTTTGGACCAACTCCACCTAGATACAAACACAACTTGTTTTTATATGCATTTGTTTAGTAGGCTTGATGTCCTTAGTTTATCAAACGGTATACGATCTGTTAGATCTATCTCCAAAAAAATTTTGTTGGTCGTAAATTTTGCTTTTTCTTACTTAAAAGTAATTTTGGAGAAAAAAATTTGTGCTCGATTGATCTGAGTGGACCGACTCGATTCGCTAGACCCAATTGACATGTTTAAAAATGCGTTTATAATCCAATCACGATCAAATTTGTTGGAAAATGATGTCTTAGCCCCAATCTTACATATGGACCCGTTTTAGGATACGTGAATAGTATAGATAATCAGTGCATGTCCATTTTATTCACAAATATCAGTTAATAGTTGTGTAATGAGTAAAAGTGAAAAATTGGAATATCAATCCAATGAGTATTTGTAATATTTATACATGATATGTCAAAAACTATTATATGAATTATAATTTAGAATTTTAACAAAGTCAAAGTCAACAATTAATCTTAACTACATATTTTATCAGACTCACAACTTTTCAACCATATATTTCATCAATTTTTATCAAAATCTGCTAAAAACATGGGCCAAATTTCATTTTAAATATTTAAAATATAAATGTTAGATGTATAGGGACTAATCCAATTTCTATCTAATTTCAAATAAGACTGAATTTTCAATCGACTAAATAGCTTACCTAAGTTGCATTAGTGAAAAATGCTTATGAACTCGTGATGACAGGAATCTCGCGACGAGATGTTGGCAAATGCATGTAGCAACCATGCTACCATTTTATAAATGTGGCCATCACAGTCAAATCTTACGATGAAGATTTAGACAAAGGAATCCTTTTCATCCTCACGTCAGAATTGAAAATCGAAATATAAGATTGTCATCATACTAGTTCATCCAAATAAAGAGGCAAAGAATTTTTTATTTAAAAGGTGATAGTCAAGGGAGGAATCCATTTTCGACAAAGAAATTAAAGTTGGTAATTTTTTTTTATTTAGACGATTGTCTCTAATTATGACGTCTCAATATTCACTTAGTAGCTCGATTTTGAAAGACTAGTTATAAAAGTTGTAGGCAATTGGTAGAGATAACAACGAAACAAAAACAAAATTATAACTTAATTGCTTCACTTTGTGGAGATGTAACTCCAATTCATAAAATATATGTACATTATTGTAAATTAATAATGTCATTTGGCATTGTTATTGAATAATTGTCATTATTAAGATAATGATTATATAATGTCGCATAACATAAAGTGAACAGACAAAGATAGTAGGTACGATAGTAGTAGGATAAATACTCACTATAAAAAATGTCGTGGAATTTGTGGGTGGGGCAATGTGTCCTTTTCAAGATGTCCCCACAAAATAAATGATTGTTGAATTTCTCCCTTTGGCTTTAAGCAAGCCAGTCTGTATAGTTAGTGCTCTAGCTTTTGCTTCTTCTTTTTTTTTTCTTTCTTTCTTGTGCAACTTATTATTTTAATTCCTCGAAAATGCTTTCAAATATTTTATTTTTCAAGTAATTTATTTTAGCAATTCAATTTTGAAAGTTTAATTAAATTGACGTGACAGAGGAAATGATGAGATCGTAGTTAGAGAATCTCATGTAACTCGTGAAATTGATTTGAAAACATCGATAAATTTTAAATTCAGATTGTAGACGATAAGATCTTGACCCGATGATTCTCGAACTAAGAACCTAAGGTATATTAAATTTTAGATCCGTTGATGTGCGGAAACATGAATCTCAATTTGCGAACGTCACAAATATTGCTTAATCATTTGATAAGTTCTAAGGGTTGAACGCCACAAATATAACAAATATATTTGATAAGTTCTAAGGGTTGAACGCCACAAATATAACAAATATATTTGATAAATTTCAAGGTGTTCACGAAGAACAAGAGAGAAAATCTCAATAATTCATAATAAAAAAATTGTTCATACAATGAGAATAAAATTCATATTTATACTAAATTTAGGAAATATGGAAATAACAAAATTTAAGAGTCATAAAATATAAAAAATTTCCAAAAACAAGAATTCTAACTAAAACAGAGTTCTCGCGAGAAAAGAAAAATATTGCCCCAAAGTTACTCTATTCCGGATCATATCATCACCTCTCTCTTCAAAACGATTCGTTCTCGAATCTGTACCTTGTGATCGCGTAGGAGATAACTAATATGCTGCTAGTTTTATCACCGTACCACCTGGATCAAATGAAAAACTTTTTCTTTTATGTCAAAGGATCAACACATGACACGCATCAACTTTGTAGGTATCTATGCATTGCAATAGGAACTCAATCAGATCATTTTTGTTGCTTAAACCCTCGCATATGAACTCCTTCCACTGTTCTTGAAACTCCTTCGTCTCATCGAAAATCACAAAGTCAACCTCAGAAATCAAGTCTTCAAAATCCTGCAAGACAGAAGTAGCAAAATTAGGGAGAGAATTGTTAGTTCACACTAAAGCCCCCCTCAACTCCACTTTCATTTTCATTCAAGCTCATTTCTGAACTTTTTTTTCTCTCCGAAAACTCTTTCTCTTTTCTCTCTTGTGGCTCCACTTCATTTTTTACCACCTCTCAAATATCAACTTCATTTTTCAGATCACCTTCCTCCATCTCAACTTTCCTATCTCTAGGCTCCTTTCGAAATTCAACCCCAGTGTTCTCTTTCGGTGTGGTCATCATTTTCTCTTACTTTTTCCTTTCTACCTCACCTCTCACCTTCCATTGGTCTGCAAGAGATTGTTCTAATGTCAAGTTAGCCAGAGTGATATTTTCCCCATTCCTAAGAAACCTATACCTGTCACTCCCCTTATTATAAACAGTCTTCATCTCCTTCTTCCAAGGTCTCCCAAACAAAATATGAAAAGATTTTAATGGTACTACATCACACCAAACATCATCACTATATCTCTCAAGGGTAAAATTCACTCAAACTTGTTTAGTCACTTCTACCTTCACACATTCCTTCAACCAAGTCATTCTATAAGGACTAGGATACTGTTGTAAAGGTAACCCTAATTTTTCAACCATCGTGATACTAGCCAAGTTTGATATGTAATCCCTATCAATAGCCATACTACATACCGCACTACCCACAAAATATCGAGTTTGAAAAATATGTCCCCAATCACCATCCATCCTTAAATTTATTTTTTTTTACTCAAAAACAGAAAAATTGAAAACTTCTAGAAATTTTCGGAATTAAATAATAAATTTTTTTTTTTGAATTTTTTCTTTTTACTCGAGAATTCGACTACAAGTCCAGCGAAACAAACGAAAATTGATTTGGACTCTTAAATAGTCCAAAAAATAACATTAACTCTTTTTTTTTTTTTTTAGTTTTTTTTTTATCTAAACTAAAAATCTATTACTGGATACAAGAACACGAAAAACAAAACAAAAGACTCAAAAAGAAGAAAATATAGAACTTGAATTTAGAGTCCGAGTTCTGATACCATTTGATGAGTCCCAGTTGGGGAATTTCATAAAACTCGCGAAATTGATTTGAAAATGTCGTGAAAGCACAAATTCAGGTTGTAGACGATAGAATCTCGACCCGATACTTCTCGAACTAAGAACCTAAGGTATATTAAATCTTAGACCGGTTGATGTGCGGAAACATGAATCTCGATTTGCGAATGTCACAAAGGTTGCCTAATCTTTTGATAAGTTCGAAGGTGTTCACGAAAAACAAGAGAGACAATCCCAATAATTCATAATAAAAAATTGTTTATAAAATGAGAATAAAAATCATATTTATACTAAACCTAAAAAATATGGAAATAACAAAATTTAAGAGTCTTAAAATATAAAAAATTTTCAAAAATAAAAATTCTAACTGAAACAGAGTTCTCGTGAGAAATGGAAAATATTGCACTAAAGTTACTCTATTCTAGATCATATCAGGAAAGATAGACATTATCAATATAAATACACTCTAGTAATGGTATCTATCTTTTAAAAAAAGCTTAATTTGGAATATGTTGTTTTTACATTCCCGTCTTACATCTTTCTTGATATTGTGTATTGTTAAAATGGAAAATGATAAAAAAAAAAAAGGCTAAAAAATAGGAAACAAAAAACAGATTGATGTGACAGCAAGTTGTTGGGTTTTTTAATTTTTTTTTTCAAACTCTTCAATCATGCATCAACACGTGTGCAACCTATTTTTAAGCCCGTTTTTCATCTTGTTTCTGTAGCATTGCTCTGTTAAAATTTGTCCCATTGATTATTTAAAATATTGTTGAAATTAATGATGAAAATGTGTACCACCTCACAATGTGTTAAAAAATTGTCATCCAAAATGTAGATGTAACAAAATGTATTAATTTAGATTGAAAAATTATGTTAAATATGTTGATTCAACAGAATTATATATTCTTTTTAGAATTTCATTTTCTATCAAGATTTAAATGTGCTTTTGTCTGTATTTTAAGAAAATAAAAGCAATTTAGACATCATTATTGAGTTGTAGAAAAAATTCATTGGAGATCAATTTTGAATTTAAATAAATATATATTCATTAGTCATCAATATCATATGGATCAAAAGTCTTTTCTAAAAAGGTTGACCCCGCTATCGTCCCTTCTCTAGAGCATTGTGGAAGAGGTAAATCGAGAAATGTGTCTTAGCAGGTCAGGATATAAGAATTGTCATACTAGTGCCCACAAAAAGTCCAATTTCATATTTTGTAAGAGGTAGGAATCAAACTCTCATATTGCAGCTGCCAACTCAGTTGAGACATGTCCTTTGTACTACTGAACTATGCCCCCAGGGACGATCAAAAGTCTTTTATACTTGCACTGCAGATGTTGTGAGCTTAAAAGAAGTTAAACTTGTTTTTAAGTAATTTTAAATATATTCTTTTTTCTTATGTATAGTGAAAAGTGTTATCTAGTTTAAATATTTTAATAGTAAGATGGGAATTACTTTCAGATTAAGTAATTTAATTATTTTAAAATTTATGTACTTGTAAGTTACATGCTCTTAAGTCTCCTGTCCCCAGCTTATAATTGAACTTAATTTAAAAGCTAAAAATATTTAAATGTAGACAATTATTACATTTCATAATTAAAATACGAGCACGTCAAGCATGTTTAGTACATTATACCGAATAAAATTCTACATAATTAGAAACATAAAATATTCACAGTGCGTATAATAAAAAATATATATAAAAAAATATATGATCTACTAGTAATAGAATCAATTAACAACATAAAGCTAGAATTACTTACACATGGACACAGACTCTTAGTTGTGTGAAGAATCGGTCTACACGTACAGATAAAGGTATTATAGAACTCTTACAGATAACACATAACAGAGATGGATGGGTATTTTTTTGCAATAAAATATTTACATGGGGCTCACGCCCATGTAAGAACCCTGTAATATTTCTGTGAAATATTTGTCTGTACACGTGGAATAAGCCTTGCGTGAATGTTGAGTGTGAGTGGACACTTTGCAATGAGTTTTCACTTTTTAGTACATGTTTGGTGGGATTAAAATTAATAGATTTTGATAAAAATTGATAAAATGTGTTATTGAAAAGTTGTGAATATCATGAAATATGCGATTGAAATTAATTATTGACTTTTACTTAAATTAACAAACAATGACTTATTACAAATGAAAATCCTTGTGTTGACCTGCAACATCTTGCTTTGTTTGTGTGTATGTGTCTAACATGTGCGCATTTATAAAACTACATATTATTATATATTTATATTTTTGTACTGTGTATCTTCGTAAAAGAGTTTGCTTAACTTTAAGAGATGAATTTAAAGCTCAACATTGTAGTTCGACCATCAAATTTTGACAGCTTCTATTTTAAATAGTTTTATCAACAGAATTTTCTAGTCAAGTTCTTCAGTTAGAAATAATTTTATAAATTTATTTTAATAAATAAGATTATTGCAAAAAAAAAAAGTTATCTCCAATAAAATAATAACTTGGTGATAAGTTAAAAGAAGAATCTTACTAAATTTAATTTACTGATATAATTTTAGCATTTAAATAAAACAATAAATATTTCTATTCAGATTTTTTGGTAATTAAATAACAACTAAAAAAATAATCTGTGCTTATGAATTAACAAATGTGCTACTCACTCATATTAAAAAAGCAAATATTTTAACAAATTTAATTTCACAATAAATCTCTCGGCAATAAATAAAGAAATGCTATAATAAAACTAAACAGAAAAGGAGGGGAAAGTAGAAAAGTCAATGAACTTGTATATATTTTATTGAGAACTTGATGCTTTCATTAAGAGGTAATTTTTGTAACATACTCAAAAGAATAGTGTACTATTTCTCCATATATTTTTTAGCGAGACATTTTTTTTTTTTTTTTTGCGTAATAAATTTCTATAAATAGTAAAATATTTAACCTAAAAATAATACTATTATATATTACTAATTGTGTACAACTCCCGAATAGACCAACAACACAATCTACTTTTCAACAAATCATGATGATGATTAATGTTGCATTTATTCTATCACAATTGTACGATATCGCACAAGTAATATAATGAACCATTGAGTCTGGATTATCGTTCTCACGTGAACTATACTTTAGCACTTAATCTAATTTCTTTCTAACTACTATTCGACAAAGCAAACAACTTTTGACTTCAAACTGTATCCAATTGAAATCTAGCATTCTCGAATCTTCATCATAATGTTTGAAACAACTTTTGAGTATTTACAATTTAGTCCCCGAACTTTGAATATCTTACAATTTAGCCTCTCTTTTTTTTTTTTTCCAATTTTACCAACTTTTGCTTATTTCCTTCAATTTCACCAACATATATCGCAACATCAAAACACACATTAAAATACTAAAACTCGTAGGAATTAGTTAAATATTAAATTTAGATGATGTCTAATGTATGAGTGAAATACACTCATCAATTAAAAACAAACAAATATTGATAAATATCTTATATGAAGATATTGATTGAATGCCAAAACAAGATAACACAAAGTATATTTTACTCGAATTCTGATATTGAAGACAATGTCGTACAAGACATAGATTACTCAATACAATGATTTTCATTAATTGAAATCAGAGGAATAGCTCATAGTTGTACTATTTTTCTTTTGCTCAAATTTTGTTCCATTGAATTTTTTGACAAGATTTTAACAAGTCAACAATTTATTACTCCAATTTTGATATAATTATTTGTATTGTTTTTTCATTCGTTTGATATTATTGTCACGCTGAATTTTCATCAAATAAGATTTTAACAAGGCATATATTTTGTTGCGAGTCATTCAAAGGGAAGTATTGTAAATTATATGTTTATTAGTGAATGTTCATTATAATCAGTCCTAATTTTTACATATAAATATGATGCTTTGATTTTTAATAAAATACACACAAGTATATTGACTTTTCTATTTTCTTCTAATTCTCTCTCTATTTTATAACAAATAATAAGAATATAAAAATTAAATACCAATATCCCTAGCAGTATAACAATTAATGATCAATACGTCTTTAATATTAGAAATTGGGAAATAATAAGGTAAAAATAACTTATTCGTTTGTAATTTGTTGAAAGAACCACGCCACATAAAGAAAAGATGTAATGGTCCGTTTGATTGTAAGATGAAATTTGGGTGGAAAGAAAACGAATTATAGAGATTTGAATTGCCTAGAAATTGTTTTATTGGGAATTGTCAATTAATTGTGTTTGATTGGTATAATTTTTCACCTTTTTTTTTTTTTTTTTTTTTAATTTTTGGAATTTTTGGTGTTCATTTGGGTTTATTTTCATGAAGATTGTCCATTAAAGGAATATGATTTGTTACAATTGGGGATAGACTTTATTTGGATTGTCAAAAAAAAAAAAAAAAAAAAAAATAAATTTTTTTTGGTGTTCATTTGACCTTGTTTTTCATGAAAATTGTCAATTAAATGAATATATATATATATATATATATATATATATATATATATTTTTTTTTTTTTTACAATTGAGGATAAAATATGCTTGGATTGTCAAAAAAAAAAAAAAAAAAGCTTAAAAACAAAAAATCACCAAAATGGTGGGAAATTGAATTCATCGAAAAAGGTGAAAATTGTGCATGTGTGAGACAAAAGTAAAAAATATTTTTATGAAAAAATTTGTCCACCAAACACACCAAAAATTAGAAAATGAATTTTTTTTTTTGATTTTTCATTGAAGAGGAAATTACATAATTCCAAGTCTTTCAAGATCCTAGTGCAAAAATAAGGTGCAAATCTTTTTTAATCAAAACTCAGGTATGAAATTAATAATTAAATATTATATATCTACAAACCCTAAATCATTTTCATCACAAACCCTAATTTTCTCCTCCTCCTCACAGTTACTCTCTCTTCTCACCATCATTCTCTCTTCCCCAATCTCCAACCGCCACCGCCACTGCCACCGTTCGTCTCTCTACTCTCAAACCTTTGCCGACACAGTCCGTCTCTACACTGTCTGCCATTGTCCCATTCCCTCTTCGACGCTGTTCCGTCTCTGTCCTTTTTTTATTTTTTATTTTTTGAGTGGTGCGATGGCGGTGCAATGGGTGTGCGGTGGAGGTGCTGTGGCTGTGCGTGCGTGCGTGAGTGAGGCGGCGATGTGCGTGCAGCGGCGACAGTTGCGTTTGGGGTGTGTGTTGCAGCGTTTTGGTTATTGTGGTGGTGGTGGTGGTGGTGTTGCGGTGTTCGATCTGCCGTCTCTCTCTTCGACACAACAGCGTTTTGGTTGTTGTGGTGGTGTATGCGCTGGATTTTTGTTGTTGTGGTGGTGGTGTTGTGGCAGCGGCAGCGATGATTTTGTTGGTGGTGCGGGTGGCGATGGTGGTGGTTCTGCTGCGAATTTTTGTTTGCGGTGGTTGAAGTGGTGTTGTGGCGGTGGTTGTGGTGATGTGTGTGTGTGCTGTGGGTACAGTGGTGGCGATGGCGTGGTGCAGTGGTATGTGACCAAGTATTTAACTATGACCTGAAAATTTGACAATATGTGACTGAAAAATAATTTGTGACCAATAAATTTGAAAATATGTGATCAATGAAATTAACTGTGACCTATAAATTTTTGAATTTGTGACCTTGAAATCATCCGTGACTAATTAATTTAAAAATATGTGACTAGTAAATAAATCTGTGACCTATAATTATGAATATGTAACCATTAATCATATAACTGTGACTTTATTATTTTTATTTAATAAATATTTTTAATTAATTAAATATATACCTGATTTTTGTATTTTCAAACTATTTACCTGATTTTTGAATTGGGGTAAACATAAAATCTGAAATGTGATTTTTTCCCTTCATTGAATACATGGCCTATCAAAAAGCCCTGATAAACTTTTGCTCGATGACCCGCCCAAAGAATCTCCGATAATCATTGAGAATATTACAATTGATAATTTTATTTTAATCACCTATTGACCCCTCCTAAAAGACATGTCTATCCACGTGGACCCCTTCTCTTTTAATTCTGAAAAGATTGTGAGACCTCATCTATTTGGCAGTCTAGGTTAGATCAAATATCAAACTGATTTGGCATTTGAAAATACTCCAACATAATTACTTTTCACAAAAATTGGCACTCTTTTCCCACTTTTCTTCCAAAAAAAAAAATAATAATAAATAAATAAAATTCCCATTTCACGAAAAATAAAATTCACACAAGGGTTAAGTATGTGTTGAGGATGGTACGAAATACTTGAGCCAAACAAGGAACTAAAATGTCTATTTATCAAATTTAGGCCCACTAAATTTTCCAATTAATTAGGTTCATATAAAAATAGAAAAAACATTTCCTTTAGATAGTGGAAGAATCTCATAATGAATATACTTCAAGCTATATTTATATATAAAAAAAAGAAGTTGAACTCCAATTGAGGGTTCCCCACCACCTCACCTCTAGAACATTTTGGGGGAGGTAAATCGCGGGATGTGCCTCAACAGGTCAGGGTACAAGAGCTGTCATACTGGTGTTCACAAAGAGTCCAATTCCAAATATTGTATGAGGCAGGAATCGAATTTTCACACTGCGACTGTTAGCTCAGTCGAGACTATCTCACTTCTATTATTTGCACTACTGAACTATGCCCCGAGAGGCTACTTCAAACTATATAAATGATACGAGAAGAAGGCTCTTCAATAATGAACTTCTTAAGCAAATGCTTTGGGAAAGTTTGCTTTCTTCTATTTTTCATCATGAGTATAAGGCACATAACAATTATTTGGAATGATAATTGATACCTAAAACATTTATACCATAACATGTATGTGCAATATTAAATAAAAATTATTAGAAACTCAGTCATGCAAAAATTGAAGGGTTGTGTTAAATATACATTACAATTTATATAATGGTTTATTAATTAATGATCTGGCATAATTTAATTGAATCAAAATCTCATCAATCAAATAACTTCTCTGCTTACATTTTGACACATCATCATTATGTGAAACATTATGTAAAAAGTTATGTACAAGAAGTATTTTCGAAAATGGAAATAGTCGATTCAACTTTATTTTAAGAAGTCACTAATTCAAGAATTTTATATTTAGACGTCAAAGAGTGTTTTAGCGTTTGTTTTGCAAATTTACATATCAAGTTATAAAGAGAAATAATAGTGAATCTCGCGAAATGAGTAGTTAAAATTAATGTTTGACTTCAAATAAAATTAGAAACATATTATAAATTGCTAAGCAAACGAGCCAGACAATGCCTTCTCCTAGTTTGATCTAAGGACTCATTTGGTATTATTTTTACTTTCTATATAAGAGTTTTTAGAGGAAGCTAATTTTTGTTTGAAAATTGATTTTTAAAAGAGTTTTCTATTCCGGAAGTTCTTATAGAGAAAGTCATATTAGACTCTCTAAAAACTCTTCTAACTATACAAAACATTTTCATAAAATTAATCAAACGGGTCCAAAAATAACTTTTGACTTCAAAAACTCCTTTTGATTTTTTTAAAATCATGCGAAATGGGCCGTAAGCCTTATACACTAATTAAGTAGCCTGACTTGTATACTCCTCTTGTGCTATTTTGCTGGTCCATGGAAATCTTAGGTCGTTCACCATCCGGAGCCTAAGTTGCATTGTGAACCTCTCGATCGGAAATAGAAAATGAATCCAAACAGAAGAATGTCTTGCTATTAAGATTTTCTTATACATGCTAATATGGTTCCCCCTACCCCCCTTCTTAACGAAACTTACATAAATGAATACAAAAATTTCTCCTAGAAAATATTGAAGATGAAAAAATTGAACTTCAATCATGGGATTCTTTTACTATAGGAAGAAAGGGAAGAAACAATAAAAAATGGGAGGCAGAAGGGGTTCGAACTAGACTTGAGCTCCAGGGACCGAGGCATGGCAATCGAATATTTTGAATGGAAATGACCACTTTTGTGACACAAGTGCAAGTATATTATTGATTTGTTCTAACTTTAGCTATCTATTTAAATTCACGAGATTGTGAGTTCACCATCTAGTAAGTTTCAATAATACCACTATCATCAGTGGCAGATCCAGCTGGTGGCTGCTCTAGCTGAATCCGCCAGAAGTCTGTGGAGCACCGGCCGGGGAGGAGACGAGGGAGAACTGGTATTATGATTTCTGGCAACTAGGAAAGAAGGCGGGCCGTTTCTTTTTTTAAAAAAATAAAATTGGCCCAAGCATTTGGGTCCAGTCCAGTGACTCTAGTCCATGTGATGAGTCTAGTCCAACTTCTACTAGTTCCTAAGTTAAGTGACCCAAATCCAATTCATTCCCCCAATTCTATTTCTAACCCACGCCTGCAGATTGAGGAAGAGAGGAGAGACCGAGAGAGCATCAATTCTTCCCAAACCCTTATTCCCAAATTTCAATTTTCATTTGAAATTTCCAAATTTCCAATCGAAACCTCGAAGGCAGAAGCAAAAATCGGCGTTTTGCAGACTTGGAGTTCACTAATTGAGGCCGACGTCGCGTCACTGGCTCACTGCGTCAGGGTTGCACACTTGCACTTGCCACTTCGGACTTCGCGTCTTCGCCACTTCGACTTCGGTAAGTTTGGTTTCTTTAATTCTTTATGTCTTCACTCTTCATCGTTAACTTCAGTTTTCAGTTGATTGTTTATTTGTTTATCACTTGTGACTTGTGAGCCTTGTGACTACTGTGATGTGCCGTGTTGTGAATTATGAGTTGTGTCATGTGTCATGTGTGACTGTACAGTGTTGTGCAGTGTGACCGTGTCTGTGTTGATACCTTGATGGTTGTGGCGTTGTGCCGTGTGCGGTTGGTTATTTATGTTGTGAGTTGTGACTTAAGAGTGTTAAGTTGGGTTTTATTATTGGATAATTTGGATTTTGGTTTAATTTTGATTGTTATTTTTGGATATTGGATGACAATTTTTTGGTGTACATGAAGAAAGATCTTTTTGTAAAACTTGAGAATGAGGCAATATTGCAACGTTTTCAAAATATGAGGCATCGTAAAATTCAGTTGTCTAAGCTTACAATTACAGAGTAGCGTTGCATTGTATTTTTTTTTTAGTATTTTGGGACTGAAGTTGTATTGAACTATATTTTCATATGTATATAATTTTTACGTTTTAGTCATTTACATATATATTCAATAATTTCTAATATTATTTAATCAAATTTTAATAAACGATCGGCTGGATTGGGTTATTAAGATCGTTGATTGTCGATGATCAACGGTCAAAGTCAACTTCCGCTCTATCTGAACATTTATGCTGGATTCGTTGTTGACTATCATGGTTCTGAAGTGTATAAATTATGCGAAACACTCCCCAGGGTTTATGCACAGAGTATAGATATACCACATAGATTGTAATGAAAGCTCTTCCATTACCCTTCCTGATCGGGTTTTCAGTAAAAATAAAATAGGGTTGATAGAGCTTGATATGATTAGTTAGTATCCCTGTTAGGTTTGCGACCCAAATTCGATCTAGAGTGGCGTGATTTGGAGTAGAGCTCTTGGAGAGATCAAAATTATGGATCGGGAAGAAAAGTCGCTGTATTTTCGCTAGCACCTACCACTCGGGCAATAGGCAAAATTTTGGAGCAAAGAGCAGTCACTCACCTGTAGTTGAGCTCTTGCTTGAGCGACAGCGTCGTGGGAGATTTTCTCCTTTTGTTGATTTCATGTGCATTTTGACCTAATTTTCATCTTTTAGGTAACTTCTAGGGTTTTGACATGTCCCCTATAAATAGGAGACACTTCTTCTGAAATTGTTATAACAATATTATTTTCTCCATTGATTATTGAATAAAATACTCAATTTCTCTATCAATCTATTTCTTTTCTTTTATCATGTTTTCTATGTGCGATCATATACTTCATATTGTGCCATATTCGTCTCTCCCAATTTCATAACAAGTTGTATCAAAACTATTGGTTTAGAATTTTGTCTGAGGTTTCTGTTATTGATGACAACCATAAAATATAATATTTTGCTTTTGGATCGCAATACAAGATTCTCGTTGTGGCAAGTGAAGATACGAGCTATTTTTGCGCAAATGGATTTGGATGATGCGTTATTGAGATTTGACAAGATACCTCACCTTGGACAACACAGGAGAAACAACGAAATGATCAGAATGTACTTTCGCAGATTCATCTTCATCTATTCAATAACATTCTTCGGGATGTTTTGAAGGAGAAGACACCTACTGTATTATGGTTGAAGTTGGAGCAACTGTGCATGACCAAAAGTCGGACAAGCAAGTTACATATGAAGCAGAACCTATATTCTCATCGCATGACAAAATGATGGTCTTTCGAACACCATCTGACTGTGTTCAAGGAGATCGTCGCTGATTTGGAAACATTAGAGGTAAAATATGATAAAGAGGACTTGGTCTTGATCCTGTTGTGTTCGCTGCCTACTTCATTTTCGTTGTTTAGGGACACGATTTTCGACAGTTGTGACACACTCACTATTGAAGACGTGTATGATGCCTTGTTCTCAAAGGAGAAGATGAAGCATTTGGTTGGATCTGATTCCAAAGATGAAGAAGGTATTGTGGTTTATGGTGATCAACGAAGGGTAAGTCAAGGTCGAGTTTCAGTAATCAGGTTTGTTATTATTGTAAGAAGAAATGACAAAATCTGATTCCAAAGATGAATAAGGTATTATGGTTTATGGTGATCGACGAAGGGTAAGTCAAGGTCGAGTTTCAGTAATCAGGTTTGTTATTATTGTAAGAAGAAATGACACAATAAGAGAGATTACAAGAAATTGCAGAATAAAAGTACTTCGGCTGTCAATTATGGAAAACAATCAAACACTTTGGACGAGCCCAACATAGCTAAGGACTATTTGAGTGATGGAGACCTCTTGGCGATTTCTGACATGGAATCTAAACCTGATGAGGAGGGAATTTTGGACTCAGCTTGTGTGTTCCATATGTGTCCCAATACGAACTTGTTTGAAACAATACCGCAATGTGTCGTTGTCATAGGTAACAATGAATCTTGTCGGGTAACTGGTATTGAGAGAGTCAGATTGAAACTAGTAGATGAAACATGTAGAACACTTGATCATGTTCGACATATTTCAGATTTGAAGAAGAATCTCATTTCACTGAGTATTCTTGATTCAAAAGGGTATACGTCATCTGGAAGAGGTAGAGTCTTTAGAGTTTGGAGGGGTGTCCGTGTAATATTAGAGGGGTGGAAGAGGTCCCAATTATAATCTTGCAAGGTCGGGCAGAATCGATAAAGAAAAGTCAGCACATGTTTAGTATTGTGGTGGATATTCAGTTTGGTACAGTACCTTTGAGATTTGACTCTAGGTTCATATTGAAAAATACCATTTAGTTTAGTTTGGAGGATATGGGTAATTTCACTTTGCCATCATTGTCCGCGGTTACATCGTATTCAACTACTAGAGACAGACTCATTGAAGATAGGTACGTGGATGTTGATTTGGTTGCACTAGAGGTGTCAAGATGGTCCGACCGCCCAGGCACGCCCGAAGGTGAAATGTCTCGTAATTCGGCCCGTTAACCGAGCGGGCCGAATCACAGACCTAATATATTTTTAACCTATCTGGGCCAGATTTTGAAAAATGGGCCCGCGGTTAACTGCAGGCCCCTTTTTAAAATTTTTTTTTTACCATTTATTTTTATATGACAATCTTTAAAAAACAAAACAAAAAAGGCCGACCTGCTCATGACTCGGACCATGCGGGCTTTGCAGTCCGGGCCGGGTTATTTAGTTTTTTTGGTCTGGTCTGGGCCGGCCTGGCCCAGTAAGCCGGCATGACATGGGCTTTTTTATAGCGGGTTGTGCACGGACTCTTTAGTGTGCGGACCGGGCCGGATTTTGACATGTCTAGGTTGCGCATGCTTTTGGGGTTTTTGAAGGTAACGAGACTAGCAAGGGGCTTTCAGTGAAAGTATTGAGAGATGATTCTGTTATAGGGTGTGCTTCGACTTTGTTTGGCAATTTCTAAATTCATTGTGAATTTTTTGGGAACTTGGTGTTTGTGTTCGTGTATTCGTGTTAGATATCGTGGAAGAAGAAGAGTATTTTTTGTGTGATTGAAGAAGTTTAGGTTGGGTGGAAGAATTCAGTTGTTTCGTTGCAGTCAGACTTATTTTTTCAGGTGGAGAAATTTTGGAGTTTCGTTCGTTGCACCAAAATTTGTGTCAATGTGAAAATTGTTGGGTCTGTGACCCAAATTCGATCTAGGGTTGCGTGATTTGGAGTTGTGATCTTGGAGAGATCAAAATTATGGATTGGAAAGAAAAGTCACCCTATTTTCACTAGCCTATCACTCGAGCGGTAGGCAAACTTTTAGAGCAAAGAGTTGTCGCCCCTATTGTCGAGTTCTCGCTTGAGCGACAGGACAGTTGCTCGCCTGGTTGCTAGACGGTGCTCGAGCTACAATGCCACGTGAGATTTTCTCATTTTGTCGATTAAAACGAATTTTGACCTAGTTTCCATCTTTTAGATTACTTTTAGGGTTTTGACATGTCCCTGATACATATGAGACTCTTCATCCAGTTTAGGTATTGCTGAAATTGTTGTAACAATATTATTTTTTCTATTGATTGTTAAATAAAATACTCGATTTCTCTGCCCATAAATTTTTTGTCTTTAATCTTATTTCCTGTATACGATCATATACTTCATATCGTGCCATATTAACGGATTAAAAGTATGTCACATAATGGTTGAATCCACAAGAACATAAAGACCAAATTTTCATTCTACAGTGTACAAACAAGCTGTTTAGTAACATAACATTATAAGTTTCCTGGAAGTATAGAGGTACAACTTTGTCAAGTATTCTTCTGTATACAAACATTTTACGACCACTTTCCTTATTCTTTAGATTACATCTATAAGCATAAACTACTCTACATATGCTATACATAAACAACATGAAGCATGAAAATATACTCCCTTTACGTTTTGTTTGGTAAGGTAGGTTGGACTGGAGTGGAGTGGACAAGACATTGTTAAAGAAGAATAAAGGCTAAGTTTTTGTCCACTCTACTATCCGGTGATGTCAACTACTGTGTGCACTTCGTTACTCTGCTTGAGATGCAGATGACAACAACGTATCCATTAAGCCTTCGAAGCATTTTTCTGCACTTCCCACATTGTGTGCATTGGCTTGACAATCAATGGTTGGAGGCTGGCAATTTGTTTCCCAGGTAGCCATGCCACATCCACTTATAATATCGGCCGGTAAAGATGAACCAGCCAAGCATGGCAAATCATCTTCACCAGTTGACTGAATCCCACAATCTCCTTCCTTAAAAGTATTGATATTATTGCACTGTTTTTGCAAGGGGAAAGCTCCCAATTCATTGTCAATCTTTCCTCTAAGATCCAACAAAAGACCCCTCAGCCTCAAAATCTCAGTTTCAAGACTAGCCTGCCTCTGTAGTTTCTTGATGAGTTTCTGGTTCACAATTCTCAATTTCTTAACTTCCTCTTCCAAATAGGCCGCCTGCGCCTTTTTCTTCTCTCTGTACTTCCTAACCGCTTCTCTATTACCCACAGCCCTACGAGGTTTCGACCTGGGACTTGTTCTATCGTGTGGGGTGTCATCTTCTTCGGATGGAAAGACATGGGTGTGAGTATGGTAGCATGTGTGAGTGTGTGCGGCATCAGGTCCCGGAGGATTGCAAGTGTGAGTATGGGTACATGTTTGTGAATTTCTCAGTAAATCATCAAGAAATGAATCCACAGGAAGTGATCCATGAACATTAGTAGATGGATCCACTGATAGCTCTACCTCTCCATCATCGATATTCTCTTTCATGTCTTGAGGATACTAATTTACTCAGCAATCCTAAAACCCTCTTACACTGAAATTTTCTTGTTGAACTCCTCAAAAATTCACAAAATCAATGGAAAGAAAAATCCTTTTGCTTACTCGAAACTAATTTATCCTAAACCCCAAACTAATCACCAATCTTTTCAATCAAGAAATAGATGATACAGACTAAAAAATTTCATTCAAGAATATATGCAAACAGATCATAGCCGTAAGAGCAGAACCTTAGGTGTTCCCACAGCATGAATTCAACAAAGATTCACCAAACCCCACAAAATTTCGTAACCTACAAAAAAGAAAAAAAAAAAAAAAAAGAAGCCAATATCAATCATCCGAGAAAAAAAGCAACTTTCTTGAGCAATAACTGAAAATTCCATATCGAAATTCTTTACAGAAAGATAAAAGTCAATCAAGAAGACATGATTTATGCTTCAAATCTTTCCAAGTGGAGAAGAGAATCAGAATTTAAGTGGGGGCAAGGATAGATGAAAAAAATAGACATGCCTGAAAAAAACAAAAACAAAAAAAAGAACATATATAGAGTAGGTGATCCCAATATTTCCTTGTTTGTATAAGATTATACCTGATTTTTGTGGCCACAGAACAAATCTTTGAGACCTCTGATGCCTTTAATTTTTGTATGAGAACTGATAAGGACTGGCACATTTTTCTGTGATCTTATCTTTTTGTGCACAAATTGTCAACCCCAGTTGAAAGTTGATTGGGCAAAGTTAGACTAGTGACACAGGTCGTTTTTCCTGGGAACAAGCTAGAATCTTGTACTCACCAAATCCATAACCACTCTTCTGATCCGTCTCTGATTAGCCATCTGTTTAATCCAAATTTTGTCTTTAATTCAGAACAAAATAAAGATGTTAAATAGTCCTTTACTACTATAACGACTAGAATATAATATCTTAATATCACTCGCGGTACTCCTGCATTGTTCTATAATTACATACTGTCACATTTGAATTTTCCTCTCATTAGTACTCTCTACCCGCATGAAGAACTCCAAGAAATCAAGTTGTTCTTTAGTTTACAGAGTTAAATCAGTAAGACATGCCAATGATGCCATGTTTGTGAATGCATTTTTTTTTTCCTTTTTTCATAGAAATTTGAATGAGAAGATAGGTGTTAAACTTGTCTACCTCACAAGTTCACCACACAGATAAACAGTATCAAATTTAGCGCCAGTTTGAGATCCATTTTTCGGAGAAAATGAATTTTGTAATAGTGATTTTTTGGAGAATGTACGGATAAAAATTAAAAAATTAAATTTACCTGCAAAATTATTTTATTAAAAAAATATATAGTTATAAATAAATTTGAAAAAAAAGTCTTTAAAAAATGGAACTCTAACCTGAGTTTAACAGGAAAGAATTATATTTATGAGAGATGCTATACAACCCGTGATTAAATCCTGTCCAATGGGGGGCCTCCTTGTTTGGAACCCGGGATTTAATCTCAAGATAACCAGACTTTTCCTTAAATTTATACAAAAGTCAAGAGCACACAAGGAGCCTTTGTTAGGATTGTCATTTGACATACGGCAAATGAACACAAACATCGACGCAGTCCTGGATAACCAAATATTTGGAAATACTCCCAAAAATGTATCTTATTTTATCAAAATCAACACCTCATAACCATGACACAGCCTAGCTTATAAAGCAGAAGTGATGCCCCCAAGACATAGTTTAGGGGTGCAAAGTACAAGAATGACGTAGTTTTAATTGAGCTGACAACCACAATGTGAGGGTTCGATTCCTACCTCTTATAAGGTATGAAATTGCACTCTTTGTGGGCACCAGTATGACAACTCTTATACCCTGATCTGTTGAGGCATATCCTGCGATTTACCTCCTCCACAATGTTCTAGAAACAGGACAATGGGGGACCCTCAAGGTTGGGGTTCAACCTTTTTTATAAAGCAGAAGCGATACTAATGGTTCTCATGCCAGCCAAAATAAGGAAAAATAAAGCGATTAAAGAATTACATTTAGCCTAGAAAACAGTGTCTAAAAAAGGAAATAAAAAGGAACAGACGGGACTAAATTTAGATACATGTTTGATTGTATCTCATCTTTTATACACATACTCAAGTGTATTCTATCCTTGGATACATGTATGATTGTATCTAAACTGGCCACAAGAAATTCTAGTATCTAGTACCTTGAATGAGAAATAAATTTCTATTCGGTAACTGCAAATAATAATAATAATAAAAATCCTACACATGATAATTATGAATGTACAACATATTAGAGAATCTATATGATCTTATGAACAATAGCAAAGAAGGTCATTTGATTCAGTTGATTCCCCTTCAGGTAGAGGTTTGTGTTGTCTACGTAGTTCATAAAGAGTGGAACACATGTTTACTGGATCAAGTTGGCCGACACCGTAGCAGAGTGGAGCGACGACATCGGTCTTGCAGGTTTTAATTTACTTTTTGTATTCCAGAGACGATGAATAGGTTAGAGCTGCTGGGGCAATGCTCCCTTGGTGAGGAACAAGAGTATTTTCTTGTACGGCCTTAAAATTTTTTATGGACTTGGATTAAGGTTGGTATAAATACTGATGATGTTACCCTATTATTCATACTAAATAAAATATTTCTTCTTCACTCCTTGTGGATGTAGGCACACAGTTGAACCAAGGTTAAATATTTGTGTTGATTTCCCTCCTCACTTCTCTATTATTGTGTATAAAATCCAACAGTTTGAAACGAGAGCTCAACCAACTCCACAGGGAGACCCCCGGAGCCATGGAATTGTACCCTTACTGATTTTCTAGACATTTCTCTTCTAAATTCGAAGTCCGTGACAGCATCATAATTGACATTATCCTGGTTATCAAGCTGGGGAAATGTAAGAGAACCGTTTGACTCGAGGTTTCTGATCCAACAACGCAATAGAAAATTAACAACCCATCAATAGAAATACCATATAACAGAACATAATAAAGACGAAAAGGCCAGCAAAGAGTCCCTAAGATTTAATATGTTAATAAAACCAAAAACCCCTCGTGTTTAATTTAATATACCATATATCAACAAAACTAATTATCTCCCAACTATCTCCGGTGCTTCTCCATAAGATTCTCTTGTTAAACGCTCAATGGTAAACTAGTTCCATCTGTAAGTTGGAAAGGCGTGTAATACCTGACGCTTCACAAACATGCCAAGACGGTGCTTAATTCAATATGACAATTCAAAGTAAAAAAATTCCCTTCTAAGTTCTAACCATTGAGTCGCTTCATGATTTTCTGCACCCGATGACCTTAAGATTAATAGTTTCCGGACTTTGAATAAACCAGCTAATTTTAACCAAAAATCAAGTGAGGGCCACAAAAATTAAAAGATAAAGATAATTCATGTTCATACCAGTAGGCTAAGTGATAACCAGAGTGTGTTCGGAAGTGTTTATAAATAGTATAAGAGCCTCTTCAGCCTTATCTACAATTGAGACTTAGTATATTGCAGCAACTGAAGCAGCGAAAGAAATGTTTTGGATGAAACGGTTTCTCCAAGATTTGGGTTTGAAGCAAGATGGGTATGTTGTTAATTGTGACAGTCACGGCGCATTATACTTGAGCAAAAATACTACTTATTATTCTCGGACGAAGTACATTGATGTGAGATATCGTTGACTACGACAAGTAGTGGCGGAACAATTGATATTGTTAGAGAGGAGGATTCATACCGAGAGGAATCCAGCTGATAAGATGATAAATGTTGTGACCAGAGAAAAGTTTGAGCTTTGTGTCGGATTGGCCGACATGGACTCTACACAATACAAATTGGGGATTTCTTTAAGTTGTCTATTTTGGATACTTCATAGGTGTTGTATTCAAAGTGTGTTTCTCATATAGTTCATCAAACTAGTGGTGTGGAGTGAGATTGTTGTTTACTTAGAGGTTGATCATTGTTTGTATTTCCCAATTTATTGAGAACTCAAATTTTGGGCATAAATTTGAGTATCGTAAACTCTATTTTATTAAGATTTTGTTACTTGTACAATTGCGGATGACAATCTCGGTTGACAATGTCCTCACAGGAGGAGGGTCCACGATTTTTTTTATTCATCGTGGGCCCCCTCCCATGTGTGTGATTGTCAACCGGGATTGTCATCCCCGATTGTACGTATAGCATGACCCATTTTATTATAGTGGAATTGACAAGAACTACCATGTGGTTTTTTCTCTTTACACTAGAGGGGTTTTCTACGTAAATTTGGTGTGTTCTTTCTTTATTACTTTCTTTGTATTTAATTAATTGTTTGTTTGGATTGTGAATTTATTCTTGCAATAAGTGAAATTGCCCAACAATTTGCACATCTAGAAAATTCATCCCCAAGCTTTAAAACTAGACCATTCAGTCCCAATCATCGCTTTCATTCCTGAATTCTGACCTATTTACATAATATCATTAACTTCAGCATTATATTTCCTCATTTCATATGTACAAACTAATTTTTGATGGGTAAAGTTGACAAAATATTATTTTATTTGTATTTGTATTTATGGTTAATCAAAAGTTGATTACTTTATATGTTCTTAGCAAAATATATGAACAAAATATGTAGTTTTATTACTTTCTCCATATGTCGTTATGCCATTGACTGGAGTATTAACAACTGTCCCCTAAACCAAAAATTCTTGTTCCGCTCATATATTTGCTTTTGACTTTATATGAGCCCCTCTTTTCATAGTGTGACAACTTTTCATTGTGACTATTCATAATCGGGGGAATTGGTTTAATAACCTCGGTCTCCATTTGTAAAAAGATCCGATTAATGGGCATATTCTTAAAAATCCCTTGTGCAGAGATTAAATCACAAACTCGTGATACCTCGTTATTCCTAGTCACGATTAGCTTGAAACAACAACGTTGAGGCAACAAGTGATCTTCTAGCTATTACCGACCTTCCACTGAGTAACTCGTTTGAATTAATTCCCTACCTGAGGAATTCTCTTCCGTACGAAAGAAGAGAATGTCCGTTTGATTCTCATTCTTTATAAAGAATTTTCGAAGACCATGAGCCACCAATCTTTCTATAGGATGCAAGGGCTTTGATTCAACGATCTTAGGTCTCTAAAGCCAAGCCACCCATCCCTTTCGGCATACATAGCTTCCTTCAATTAACCCATATAATGGGAATTGAGATTAATTTCTTTTATTTATAGCTGATAAAAAAAAAAAAGAATTAGGGATTACCAAAGCTTTCATTATATTAAAAATTTGTACAATTACATAGAATTTTCACTCACCAAACTTTGTTTCTGGAGTATAAGTTTCTCCACCATTTCCAACACAAACCCCCCTGTAGAAAAAATAATACCCTAAACTTTACCGTATCGTATAATTTTTAGCTTTTGTACAACTCATAGAGAGCAGGAAAAATAAAATACCAGACTTACAAATTTTCCACATAAAAAGTAAAAACCCTCCATTCACGTACAAAACAAATACGGGAAAGGCGGACAATAACCATTAATCCTAGACGTACAACAATTCCTTTCCAGTTCAATTGTGTTTCTACCACTCTAATCAAATGGAGATACATCAGCAAACGTAAATTTAGCCCCTGATTGGTACAGTTTAAAACTCATTTTTCTAAATTTATTTTAAATTATTCTTTTTCTAGTAAATTAAGTTTACATGTCGAATCCATTAAAAAAAAAAAAAAATTCATACACAATTGATGTGATGTACGTTCATTTAAAAAAAAAAAAAAAAAAAAAATTTAACGATCTATGTGGTAGAATTTTCACTATCCTTGCTCGATGTTGTTATACCTGGCCACTTTGTTGCATTATAGTTGATGTCAAACCTTTGTTGCGCTCGACTATTCTAGTACCTTGCCACGAAATCAGTTGCACTCAATTTTGATGGGACTTACCAAAGAGCGTAGTGGATCTATAGGTTGCGGTTTACCTAGAAATTTTCTAGAATGGTATTATTCATAAACCGAGCTCAACTAAGATTTCTCGACGTTGTCTTCCTAATCATGGCTGTAGTAACACGAGGGCAAGTTTACCGCACGGCCTCTCTCTTGACCTTATCGGTACATCTAGAAAATCTTCTTCCCCCTATTTCAATTAAATATTAGAATAATGATACTTATATATAGTGAAATTATATAATGATTTAAATACAGATGAAATGTCAAAAAGAGAGATGATTTTTTTTTTTTATTTGGTTAAAGAAATTCTGACCAAATCATATCTAAAACATCATGTATATGTAAATCATTAAGTACATGAACTACATCCGCAAACATTAGCCTAGTTTGACTCTCTTTATTTTAAAACTTTTAATTTTTCGTACTCATTTTTAACGACACATTCACACAATAAAATATTGAACCACGCTACAGGTACATGGGGGTTGACAGGTACTCACATTGTGAGGTCCACTAGAATTTATTTATTTTTTTAATACATGGGGGGCCCAGCTACAGTGAGGGGCCTGTAACCCCCTTGTCAACAGCCCCTTGTACAAGAGGATTTTTCCTAAAATATTTTACACGTAAACTCAAAAAATTTCTCTATTTTTTAGTTTTTAACCACACTCTCTCAAAAATTACTATTTAAAACATCAATTTTTTTTTTTTCACAATTTCTCTTTATAATGGCCATCAAACAAAGGCTTAATTGTAATAAGCCAATGCCCTTGCTTATGCTGATATTTTTCTTTTTCTCACTCGAACAACTTATGCTGTATTAGGGAGGAGTTTTTGGTCAAACAGTGATGTACAATGGGTTTACTCCAGCAATTGCTTACCACTGTGGGAAATGCAGGCCTCATAATTCAAAAGGAGAAGAAGCACACGTGAAAGCATTGATTCAATCAAAAGGAACACAATTTTCCTGCTTCCTGCCATTTTCACCGGTTTCAAAGTAATGCTCTCTTTGTTTCCTAATATTTTGGTTCATTTTGAATTTCTAGTATTGGATTAATAGATCTTTGTCGTTTTTATATTTTTAGATCTTTGATTTGTCCGATGTACTTGTACATGAAGTTTAATAAATAGAATTTACATTTACCGATTAAAAAAAATAAAAATCTGTGCCAGGCTGCCAGCAAACTTCTCTGGACTTTTTAGCTCAAACTTGTCCTATTGCTTTCAATGTTCAGTAGAAGAGACATACAAGAAATTACTGTTCATCGTATTAGCAACTTTATTGTACAAGACTTGTAACTTTGAATTGAGTTCACCTTACAAAATCAGTATCAACTCCAAGTTATTCCATTTCAAGAACTGGGCTCAACAAGAGGTTCATAAATACGACAGTCTGTGCATGCCAACTGTTTTGTGGCAGCAGATAGCAACTCTTTGAAGTAGACATTTATTAAGACGAGTCAGAACAGATTGATTCATTCCACACTACAACATCTAAAAATCCCAAAAATGATAAAGTAAAAGTAACTTGAGTTTAAAATTGAATTCGAAAGAGAATATGCAGAAATTTGCATATTGGAAACGACAGAATTTTACTGCATCTCTCTGTTTATGTTCAGAAAGGAAGATATAAACACAGGAAACAAAACTAGGAAGAGACGGAATGGTATAATAAATTGGATTAAACCACTTTACCCCCTCTCAATGACCGCATAGATGACCACCCCCTCATATTATGAGGGGGTCCCACGTGAATAAAATAATATCCGATCCCTGAGGTGTGTGTGTGGCGGTCAACTGGGTGATCATTCAAGCGATTCTTCTAGCACGATTGTAATAAATTATAATTTATAACATCAATCATAATTTGAATAAAGACATGACAGCATGTAAGCTAAGTGGCTCTGTCAAACAACCTTATCTCACTCAAGAGGATGAGCAGATAAATATATAATGAATAGAGTTTAATTCACAAGGGAATCTCAGTTCATTAGATTAAGAAATCATTAAGTGGTCAATTTTAGATTTCTTAGAATATAGGTCATCTCTAATAGAGACACCAAAATATCAAATTGCACTAAAAAAATGACGCAAAACTACTCCAATATAACACCAAACTTTGCACCATTTTGCACCAAATGGTTCAAAGTCAATTTACCCCCTTTATTTTCATTTCCCAAATAAATTGATTAAGGGTATTTGTGTTACATATTTTTAATACAATAAATTATTATTATTATTATTATTATTATTATTATTATTATTATTATTATTATATGCATTTAAAATAAATTTAAAATGTAAAAAATAATAATTAATGAATTAATTGAAATATTAAAATATAACAAACACGATTATTTAAAATTAACACAAATATATTGCAACAACCACAAACATACATTAATCTAATTTTATTTAAAGAAAACGGTGCATTAATTGATCATTTATGATAAGAACATACGAATTTCGAGAATTAAATTGTAATGATATTTAGATTTCGTAATATCATAATATCCAAATTCGAAATGCATTGCACTATTTTTTAATGGCATGATTTAATATTTTTCATTTTTGCATTGTTTCTACTAATTGTATTATGTTTTTTTATATTTATTAATTAATTTAATCTTTTCCTTAATTTCACATAATTATTTATTTAGTAATTTATGTATTTCAAAAATAATTAAATAAATTATTAAGAAGAAAATAATTAAATACTGTTCATTTGATATAAATTTTGGTGTAATGGTTGAAGATGAATTTTAGTTTGGTGCAAAATGGTGTACAGTTTGAGATCGAGACATGTTGGATAGGTGGAAATAAGCTAAAAAAATTTCAACTGTCCAGTTAAGTAACAATCTTCATAATTTAACGAAACATGGTCGATTCGATTAAATAGACAATTCTCTACTGAAAAGAATTGAAAAACAACATTCTACTTCAGTGTTGAACATGTTTGCAATTTTTTACATATGGGAAATCCAGGATGCACAAACACACTACTCAGTATCCAAACAGGCACTGAGTGGAACGATCTTTATTTCAACGAAAAAACCAAGATACAAATCAAGCAGAGCACATAACTCTCAGAAATAAGGTAACAACCATAGAAAAACGATTAAACTAGTGGCATTTTCAACTTACGAGTAAATCTGAAACATATTTGCCTACCAAGATTTTCTTTGCTCAAAAATTAAAACAACTGCATTTTCGGTTATTCATTAGCTCTTAAAGAACACACGGATCTATATCGAGAAAGCACCAGAGGTGCATCACAATGTACACTTGAGCTAATCTGTCTTTGACTTAACAGATGACAAATAACACACAGGCTATTCAATTGAATGCAATCTACACAATGTTAGATAACATCTCGTTTGGACGTCAAATCAGCAAGAAGTCCAAAGAACACTTCAACACTACATTAGCTTGGATCTGCAGCCATAGAAACAGAACTTGATCCAGCAATCTTGTAATGTTTTCTATAGATAGAAAGGATTTGAATTCTCTCCAACAGAGTCGTTTCTCTTTATGCAAGACACACTACCTCTATTGTACCCAAGAACTTTAGACTGATTACTTTGGCCAATGAACCTCCTACTTGGAGCTCGTTTTTCATATTCCGGTTTAGTTTCTCTCCCATCATTCTCACCATGAAACTCAGGCTTCCCATCAGGGCCAGCCATTAAGTCCAACAAATTGCTCCTAAATCCCAAGTCAGAGTACACTCTCCCCGAGTTCCTCAATGGTCGTCCAACTTTGGCATCTCCACCATCCATATTCCCATCTTCAGCCCCCTTTCCCTTTGAATTCACCTGGACACTTCTTGACTCTACTGGTCTCCCTACAGTATCAACCATCAAACAAGGATTAGCAAAACCATTCCACGAACGGATTGGAACCAGCTTACTCAACCCACTTAAACACTCTACCACCTCCTTCATTGTAGGCCTCCTCTCCCTACAAGACCTCACACATTTCGCAGCCACCACCGCCCAACTGCTTCCTCACAGAAGCATCCTTGGGTGGTTCGATCCTGGGATCATAAATGGACAACAATTTCCCTCTCCTAATTAATGGGATAGCCCAATCAACAATGGAAGGCGGCGAATGCCCCATATCAATAGCTTTTCTCCCACTAATTATCTCCAAAAGCAATATTCCAAAACTGAACACATCAGTTTTAGTACTCAAATTATCAGGGGTCACATAACAGGGATCCAAATAACCCATTGTCCCTGCTGGGGGAGTTGATCTTAACCTATAATCATCCACACACCTCAAAGCCAGACCGAAATCCCCCAACCTTGCATTGAAATTCCGGTCTATCAACACATTGGCCGACTTGATATCGCGATGAATTACCGGAGGACTTGAAGAATGGAGAGTATCAATGGCTTTCGCAGTTTGTAAAGCCAATTTTATCCTTCTTCCCCAAGTGGGAGGACGGGAACTCGAATGCAAAACATCATAAAGTGTTCCATTTCTCATGAACTCGACGACTAAGAGGTGATCTAGGGAATCATTCTTACTGAATCCAACAAGATTAACTAGTCTTGGGCTCTGCAGCTTTGACAAAATATCAATTTCATTCTCAACTTCATTTGGATTATCTGTCACCGACATTTGTGAAGCTCTTGAGGACTTCTTGATGGCCACAAGACGGCCTTGAAGCACCCCTTTGTAAACGAGGCCATGACTGCCCCTGCCCAATAGCTTTTGGTCGGAAAAATTGTTAGTGGCTGCTTGAAGATCTTTGTAGTTAAATTCCTGGATTTTGACGGGCTTTTCCTTTTCTTTCTCAGAATAGTAATGAGATTTCTTGGAGAAGGTTAAAGGTGGAGTTTTGGAATTAACAGTAGAGATAGCAGATTCGGCTTTGCAAGAAAGATAACCCATCAAGATTATTATGAATGCTTCTGTATCTATTCAACAATTTATATCCACGTTCGTGTGTGTACACTACATTTGGATCGTGAATTTACAAGAGAAATGGAGTTTGGCGATTGTTGTGGATGGTATGGAACTTCCACGAAAAATACAGAGAGGAGAGGAAGAGGTGGGGTTTACTGGAATTGGAATCCGAAGATTTTCGATTTGCCAGCATTTAACGCAAGCACTAACTGGTCAATACATGGGACAATTGTAAATTGTTATAAGTGGGTAGGAGAGAGGTGGGGTTATGCAAAAGTCCAATGTCTTTTTCATTTTCAAATAAATAAATTATTTTACCATTGATTTAAAAGTCCAATAAAAGTAATAATACTAATTTATGTTATTTTATTTTTCATATATTTGACTTTATGAAGAAGCCATAGTAGGAAATGAAATTATTCTATTGTTTGATTTTGATTTTTTGAGAATTGGTCTTTCGTCTCTATTTGGAGAAAATTAAAATCAAATTTTTAGTAAATTTTGATAAAAATTAATAAAACATATAATTGAAACATTGTGAATCTCATAAAATATATGATTAAAATTGATTATTAATTTTAACTTATATTAAAATCTAAATTTTAATTCTCATCGAAATTATTCTTCCTTTTATTTTCAACTTTAGTCCCTTGTAAAGTAAGCTTAGACAAAAATTGAAGAGAAGTTCTTCACGTACAGGGGGTTGCCAGAGGGCTACCAAGTCTCTCACACGATGGGGTTCGCTGTAAATTTTTTATTTTTATTTTTTTTTATTCATGGGGTGGGAGGGTTGCTACAGTGAGTAACCTGGCAACCCCCCTGTACTTATAGATAAAATCAAAATTGAATCATGTTTGAAGTACAGGGATCTATGAATCATGTTTGAAGTACAGGGACTAATGAAGGAAAACACAAAATGGGGTCCGTGCACTTTTTTTAATACATATAGGGCTCGCTACAGTGAAAATCTTGTAAGACCCCTGTATGAAATTTTCCTCTACACGGCATGTTTTGACAAAAATAGTTCCTCTATTATGATTGAGGGAAATTAATTATTTGATGTACGTCTTTTTAGGTTTGGAATATTTTCATAAAGTTGACTAATTTCGAAATTCGATGCCCCGTTTTCTAACCAAAACTACTTTACAGTGAATTTTTATCCTTCTTTCCACTGTTTTGAGCCCTGATTTGGGGAAAAAATTGAGACAATTTGTCAATAAAAGGCCATTAGGAAAGCTTCTGTTTATTGACTTTTTCCAGCATTGTAAAATGGGCAAATTAAAATTTTAAATAAAAAATATAAAAAAAATTGTTCTTTGAATACAAAATGTAAAAAAATGTACTGGAGACTGTGATGACTTTGTGATGCGTCTGCAATTAAGTCTCCTTTCGATTCTCATTCTTTTCATAAGACTAGTTGTTGCTCGTACGATGTACGAGTTAGGTTATTTTGTAGGAAGTGTTAGCATGTTAAATGCGTGAATTTATATTTTATTTTGAGGTATGAGATAAGATAGAAAAAAAAATTATTTTCAACATATAAATACATTTTTGGATTCATTTCTGTTAAAGCAGTAGGAAAAATAATGTGTTATTTATAGAATGAGTGAAAAGATAATAACTTGTTCAATGTGAATAACTACATATTTGTACCTTATGTTATGTATGTATACAATAAGAAAAACAACTACATATTACAATTGTATAATCAATAGACAAATTATATTGTAGAATCGAATATACAAAATATAAAAAAAAATGAAGATTTCAATGAATATGAAGCCAACGGTTTTGAAACATTATAACTGGGTAAACTTCATTTTATTTTATAACTATATTCAAATTAAAATGATTAAAAGTACAGGATAAAGTGGAAAAAATTCTGAATATTTATGACTCATTACGGAATATCAAACGAAGTCGAAATATTACATTCTTAATATCATTTTCAAGTACTCACGCCTATTATTTCACGACATTGATGGTGTGCGAAACGGTCAATCATAGCAAATGTTACGACGCTTCAAAGTAGGTCGTTTTAAACTAATATTTCAAACTAATATTTCGAAAATTTTGATAACAATCTAACTTTAAAAATTCAAACGAAATCGAAATATTATATTATTAATATCAAATGAAGTTTAAATGATATAGAAGATTTACGATTTGACCAACGTACAATCATTTAGAAATTTTTAAAGTTAGCTTGTTATCGAAATTCTCAAAATATTAGTTTGAAACGACCTACTTTGATAGCCGTAATATTTGCCACGATTGACCATTTCGCACACATTCGTGAAATGATAGCCGTGAGTACTTCAAAATAATATTAAGAATGTAATATTTCAACTTCGTTTGATATTCCCTAATGAGCCCGAAAATGAAGAAAAAACATAAGTTTTATTAAAAAATAAGTTACATGTCTTTTTGAACACGCACGTTTGACGTTCGTTTAACTATTTTTTATATTCATTTAGATCATTCGATATATCTATAATATAGTTTTCGAAATGAGTTTCAAGATGATATAGAAGATTTATCGATTTGACCAGCGTACAATCGTTTAGGAATTTTTAAAGTTAGCTTGTTATCGAAATTCTCGAAATATTAGTTCTATTTTGACGCGCCATAACATTTGCTACAATTGATCGTTTTGCACATCATCAACGTCGTGAAATAATAGACCGTGAGTACTTCAAAATAATATTAAGAAAGTAATATTTCGACTTCGTTTGATGTTCCGTAATGAGTTTGACAATGAAGACAAAAATATAAGTAATATATTCAAAAAGACGAGTTATACGTCTTTTTTAACACACGCGTTTGACGTCCGTTTAACTATCTTCGATATTCATTTAGATTATTCGATATATCTGCGATATAGTTCTCGAAATGAGTTTCGAGAGAATATAGAAGATTTATGGATTCGGCTAGCGTAGAATCGTCGAACAATTTGTAAAGTTAGTTTGTTATCGAAATTTTCGAAATATTAATTTTTAACGGTTTACTTTGACGTAACGTAACTTTCGCTACGATTGACCGTTTCACACACCATCAACGTTGTGAAATATTAGGCCGTGAGTTCTTCAAAATGATATTAAGAATATAATATTTCGACTTCGTTTGATATCCCGAATTAAGCCCGCAAATGAAGACGAAAAGTTTTTGAGGAAAAAAAAAAAGGTATTGCTAACCTCGCACAGTACGAGACACAATTTTTTTTTTTTTGTTTTATTTTTTTTTTAATAACACTCATATTTTTTTTACAAAAATATCTAGTTATTTTTTTTTGGAGTGTATAGAGCAAAATAAAAATTAAATAACAACTTTTTTTTTAAGTAATATATAGCAAAATAAAAATTAAAAACTCAAAACCACACGGTATATAAAAACGACACCGTTTAGGACGACTACTTTCTACAGTAATAAACATCTCACTCTTTTTATATATGTAGGAAATACATTTTTTAATAGTGTATTGATAGAAAATGTGTCGTTAAAAAATAAGAATTTTTTTTGGATTTACGTGTAATAGTATTTTAATTGAAGAATGTGTGGTTGAAATAATGTCAAATCACTGTTGCAGAATATATTTTTTGGAAAGAATGAAGCTCAAACATGGGCTAAAAATTATATTCCGAATGTATTTAGTTAATTTTCTTATCGAAAGATGTACTAAACACAAAAACTATGCTCAATTTGATGTCTAGTTAGATAAATTGTCCGTTTATTTGAATTAAAAATATGTAAAAGGAAATCGATATATAAAAAGGTATATCTTGTAGAAAAGAAACGTTTGAAAAAGAATGTTGCTTACCCCTATAAATAAACTGATGAATCCAAACTTTTTGACTAAGTGAATTCATTATGAACATCATGAATTCCTCTATTAAATTAATAATTGATTGGAAAATATCTGTTTAATTCTCATTTTGAGAGAAATAATGTATTTTGAATAGTGATTAATGGAGAATGTGCGATTAAAAATCAAAGAAAAATTTTGATTTTACATGTGATATTATTTTATTGAAAAATATGTACTTCATATGAGATTGAGAGCAAAAACATCTCGCTTTAAAGCTATAGGTGTTTGACTATGGGTAAAGAAGTGCTTATCTATTAAAATTATAGTCGTTATGGATCTCACACAAGAGATGTAAAGTAAAAAATGGTGGTTGAATGTAATTGATAACAATCATATTTTTCATTTTTATGAATTATTAATGAGAAATAAACGGGGCTTTAAATTATTTTTTAGAGAAGCTCAAGTTTTTAAAACTTTTCTAAAAACGCACGAAAATCGCTCTTTTTTTTTTTTTTTTTTTTAACACTGGAAGGTGAAATATTATCAATAATAAACAATAAAATATCAAATATTTCCAAATTATTCGATTTATTTATTTACATCTGACCCTAAAATTTTTCAACGTGAACAACTTTCCCATTGTCTCTCTGAATTCAGGTAATCAAATTGAACGTGAGAGTTTTACGTCATTATTTCTATCTACTCCTAGGCCCTAGCAAATTGATTTTGAGTTGAATATTGATTCATGTAAGAATTCATGAGTAACTATAATCCAAATGGAACAATTATCAAATTATGTTACTAGCCTACAATATTAATTCCGACAAAAAATTTGTAGCTGGTCACTAACTTTGATAGTGGAGGACTCTTGCATCAGGTTACATTAGCGGTTAAAACTACGTTATAATTTGATATTTGATTGACTTGACACAATCATCTCGGATTTTGAAACTTTTATTGAAAGCAAAAATGAAGTGAGGGGACTGCGCCCTAGTAATTTAGGGCTTGTATGAGCCTTTTTTTTTTTTTTTTTTTCCTTCCCAAAAAATGTATTTTATAATAGTGTTATGATGAATAATGTGTAGTTAAAAAATAAGGGATTTTTTTTTTCTTTAATTTGAAGAATGTGGTAGAAATGAGGTCAAATTACTGTTCAAGAATACATTTTAATGGAAAAAAAAAAGGATTCAAACATGTTTTTTTTTTTTTAAATAATAATAAATAATAATGTGGACTTTATAAATGATCATTATATTTCAATTTTTACTTGGGGAATTTTGAAATGGACTGTGCTTATTAACTTGCCATATATGTAAATGTATTTTGAACACCTCAAATTAAAGTATTTGTTGACGTATTTTGAAGAACTGATTGTCTAAACTATTTGAACTAATCTTCTTTGTCAGAAGAAATTGTTCAGGAGTAATGTCAGAAGATGAGTTGGATGGAAATGATTGGATCAAAAAGTGGTTGTATTTTAAAATGTCCAATAATAGAGTGTCACGTTGTATTATTTAAATTATTATGTAAGTCTTAATGTACATGTAACAAGATTAAAATTATTTTATGTCATTTAATCAGCCATTTCTGATTTAGCTAAAAATCATTTTTTAAAATAATTTTTAATAAAATTTGTTGAAACATTTATAAAAGTTGCGGATTTCATAAAATGTGCGATTAAAACTAATTGTTATCAAATCTATTTTAAACCGAACCAAAAAATGACTTAATTGGAAAGGTTAAAAATGTTATATAGGTATTGTTACCTTATCTTTGAAAAAGCCACAAAATACAAGAAAGCTCTTAAGGGTTTTTTAAGCATAATCAATATTATCTAACCTGTGAAAGAAAAATGAACAAAGAAACTATGTTATCTCAAACTTCCGCAATCATCCGAAACCCCAAGGAAGTATATGTAATTTGACCAATCTTGTATAAGATTGTTCTGAAGGAACAACCAGAGAGAGCTCCACCTGAATTACTTTATTAGTTTTTGAGCTTTAGCAACTGATCCCAAAATTGAGACAACGCCAAGTTTATCAATCATGTTCATGAGTATAGAAACAACAGGGATATGACTGGAGAATTAACCTAAAAACTTAAAAACTCTTGAGATATAATTTGTTCTTCTATTATACATCAATAAATCCTTATTTAACCTCACAATTTACATGATACATTTCATTTTGTACAAGAATGATAGTTTATATAAGAAGCAATATCTTCTAGTTTACGATTACATAAGGTTCATGTGCCAGTTGATTTCCAGGTGACTGCAATCAATCAAATCTTTGACTCGATTTAGTGCTGCATGTCTGTGTTGCAATAATAATATCGGGCCATTGTCCGCTTCCTTCTCCGCCTCGCTACCTTTTCTTTTGCGTGGCAATTTTCTCGATACACTTTTCCATTTTGATTCAAACTCATAAGCTACAGAACGCAATGAGTAGGGAAAATGAATCACTTGCACACTCAGAGAAATATAAAGAAGTAATGCTAAGATAAACTAACACTGGCATGTAAATTGAAGTAGCTGTAGAGCTCAAGAATGGAAGAGATACATAAAGATCAAATATGAAAAGAAATACAAAGATGTGAACATAAAGTCTGTAAGGTTAATATGCTGAACTTATGAGCCCAATTGAATAAGTGAGCCCAATACCCGAACCGGCCCAGCTAATGGAAAGATCCAGAATCTGTTAGTCTGTTTTAACAAACACGTAATTGATGGATGATTGACACTTGGACAATTGTTGACTGTTGGATCATGACCTTTGGCTATCTCATATAAATAGCAGTGTTGACTCCTTGGCTGGATTCATTCGTTCATTTCCTGAAACCCTAGTTGTATGCTATCTCTCGACTGCTTTGTAAACTCTCTTCAATCTGAAAATATTGTGTGAGATTTCTGAGTGATTTTATATAGAGTGATAGTGAGAGCTTTTAGATAACCTCTTAGTGAGATTATACCGTGAGTTTGAGACCTGTTGTTTCGTGTTCTTGAGTTCGAACAGTGTTGCTGTTCTGTAACTCTATTCTTGCCTGATTTGGGCTGTTCTAGTGGATTCGAGCAATATCCTAACGGATGCTCAACGGGGGATTAAGCGTTAGATGTGGTCGTTGAACCTCCTGGACCTTGGGCCGAAAAATCTTTGTGTTCCTTTAATTTTCTGCATTTACTTTGTGTATTTGGTTGTTAATGGTTGAATCACAAGTTAAATCGTAATATCTGGGACCAACAGGGTCTTGTGATGAGAGAAACCCAATTTCAATTTACTTCTCTATATAAGGCAGGCAATATTCTTTAAAATGAAATCGGTATAAGTCAGACAAAAGCGAGGGGCAGTAGATAGAATAATCATCCAAATAAGTCAGTGTGAACTGGGGAAAGTAAATTGCCCAATTCTAAATATCAGTTCCAATATATTATCATTGCTTCAACATCATATGAATATCTCAATTTGAGAGCAATAAAAAGGGCAGGCAGAAAAGACAGCTCATGGAGCCCGACATTGCACTAGCTACTTGTTTTTATCAAAATAATCTTAACATCTTGCAGAAAGACGTTACCTTTGAAAGAAAAAATCCACAACAATAGTTCATATAGTTGCTGAGTTGATATAAGAACTAGGCAAGCCAAGGACAAAGACTGTTTTTGATACTGATGTTAGCAATAGCAAAGGGAGAATGCGGAAATATAATGTAAGATGTCCGAAGATAGTCTGTACTACAAGTATGAATTTGGCTTTTAAAGGAATATACAGATTGTCAAAGAACCAAGACTTCGACAATTCCTATTGCACTTCGAAAACAATAAGTTAATATTCATCACCCAAAATATAACACTCTATAATGTTTACATGGCTTTAAGTGAGATAATTACCTTTGATTTTATTCCCGAATCCTTGAATAAGGCATGCACAAATCCATGGCCGTCCAGCACGGGATGCTTTTGCCCCACCTTTCAGTTCACCATTATGTTGTTTCAGGCTACCAAAGAAATAGCAAACTTTAGTATACCCAAAAGAGGAGGGGGAACAAGCATCATCAACTAGAAAAGAAAACAACACGAGAATAATCTGTTTGCCAATCATACAACCGTAAAACACCAATTAAGTATTTTAAAAAACAAACAGAATTGCAGATTTCAAATAGCAAGAAGACCTCTCCCTTATTTAGCTGGCAAATCGAGGAGGTAAGAAAAATTATCGAAGTCGATTGCAATACCGTTAAGCTTCCTGCTTATCTAAAACTATAAATTGACTCAAGACACTATTTTGGCCGTAGGTCAAACCTATGATGTGATTCAGAGTTCTGGAAATTGCATTTCCACAAATCTGACAAAGTGCTCAATGCATTTTCGGAATAGTTATTTTCTTTAACTCAATCTTTTCAGTTTCTCCTTGGGTATAAGTACTAACCATTAGCCGAATAACAGGTTCAAGATAGTTCCAAAACTCAATCTTTTCAGTTTCTACTTGAGTACAAGTACTATTCATTAGCCGAATAAAAGGTTCAAGATAGTTGCAAAACTCGATTAAACCACCCTCAATTTTCATCTGGACCTGATAATCTAAACCAACCCGAGAATGAGATTACTTCACTTATCAAGGAAGAACCAATACGTAAGCAACATGTGAACGTGGTATTTTCCCAGTCAAATTTGAGTTTTTATTCCACCAATTTCAATTCCTAGGACCAAATTACGTGCACCTCCAATCCTTTTCAACACATATGCAAACACAAGGCACACACAGCTGAGGAAGGGGAAATGAATTTACCGTCTAGAGAAATTATTGGTGACTCCGACATAGGTTTTGACGGGTGGGTTGGTAGAGAGAAATCAGATATACAGTCCAACTCCTCGATCTTGAATTCGATGATGATGAAGGTTTGTCCGACAATGATGCCAATATCTGAGACGGGCTTTGCGATGATTTTTGTGGGTTTGTAGAATTAATTGCAGCTGGTTTGAATCTTGAATGGGATTTCAATGATCTGAATGTTTTGGACAAAGGCGTTGCTCTCGACATAATCTGTGGGCATATGAAATCTGACCGTTGAAAATTTAGAGAATTTGGTACCATTTCCCAAATGCATTGCGAAACAAACAGCAACAGTAATATGAAAGAAAATAGGGTTTCATTGTGCAAACGTTTCTAAGTTTCAATTTTTTTATTTTTTGCATTTTCATGGCTATTTCTACCTTTCGAAAATTATTATTATCATTCATTTTCATCCAATTTCTCAATAAAAAATTATGATATAATAAATATTCCCATTTATTTAAATAAAAAAACAAAAAAAAAACAATGAACTAAATATAATCATACTCTCAATTTTTAAAAAAAGTGCAAACGAGTCTCAAATAAATTATTAAAAAAAAATTGGGAAGCTTTTTATTTGAGGAAACAACTCTCTTCAGAGTGTTTCTAATGTGGGGTTGTCTGCAATTGCTTGTGGTTGCCCGTCACTTAGGAGAATGTATTCAATTGAAATTTTTAATGCCTTTTTGAAATTTAAAAAGTTTAAGTGTATTTAATGTAGATTTTTAGAGACTCTAAAAATTATGGTGTATTCAATTGAAACTTTTATAAACTTTTAAAAAGTGTCTAAAAATTACTGTGTATTCAATTAAAACTTCTTAGAAGTCTCTATAAGTTTTGGGGTATTTAAATTTTAATGAATTCTGGAGACTTTTATAAAAGTCTTTGCAG